>JAPEVW010000034.1:1705118-1770118 GCA_027921565.1 Artemia sinica | reverse complement strand
ATACCAATTATTCTCCTTTCCTTTTTATTCTTTAATAATAATTTCTGGTCGTTTTGAGTTTCAGTTGTTGTAGGCTTCTATTTCTACTGATCTTAAGTTTAATATGACCTTTACTTTTCTTTTAAAAAAACTTTCTTTTTCGTAAAGTTTTCGTGGTATATATATATATTAATATATATATATATATATATATATATATATATATATATATATATATATATATTATATATATATATATATATATATATATATATATATATATCGGCACCTACAAACAGCTCCTCTCATTTGATCTGCCATTAGCGGTCCAATTACCCTGGAACACGTATTTTGGGCAGAAACTTTCTCAAGAGACTTCGAAACCTACTTGTGATTCCTATAAACATCTGAATTAATTTTATATATATATTTATATATATATATATATATATATATATATATATATATATAATATATAATATATATATATATAATATATATATAATATATATATATATATATATATATATAATATATATATATATATATATATATATATATATATATATATAATATATATATATATATATATATATAATATTATATATATATATATATATATATATTATATATATATATATATATATATATATATATATATATATATATATATATATATTATATATATATATATATATATATAATATATATATATATATATATATATATATATATATATATATATATTTACATCGGCGCGTACAAACAGCTCCTCTCATTTGATCTGCCATCAGCGGTCCAATTACCCTGGAACACATATTTTGGCAGAAACTTTCTCAAAATGCCTTTGAACCAACTTGAGACTTCGAAACCTACTTTTAATTCCCAAAAACATCTAATAATAACATTGCACTATTAATTACCGATTTTCATATATGTATTGGAATAAATTAATTTAAAATTAGTTTCTTCAAAATTTAGCGTTCCAACGTTGAAGCCAAGTTTCGCGTTCAAGAGAAATCTGACTTGTCTACCCGTGAAAAGAACTAATTTCTTTTATGTTTCTACGTTCCCTGGAGCACTCGCACCTCGGTCCGAGTTTTTATAATGGGTGAGATAGGGAAAGATCATACTGCTAATTATATACATAATGTTATATTATATGTAACATTATATACAACCCATGCCTTTCGACTCTCAGGGGATGTTTTAACCCCGAAGGCCTTGTTATATGGTCTTTAGACTATTTTGAACAAAATGGCTATCTCAAAATTTATATTGGGGAGGGGTGGCTAGTTACCCTCCGATCACTTTTGAATCTTAAAAATGACACCGATTCCCATTTCAATGGGCCACCTCTGTAGTTTGTACGACCATTCCTTTCATAAAACAATATATATTAGCTATTCGCAACTATTAGAACTTAAAGGCATGGTATTGAGTGCCGGGGGAAAGTTGTCATCCTCAGAGACATAATTTCCGGACCTTTCAACTACGCTGAACAAAAATACTAAATCAAAATGTTGATTGGATGTGTTTGGGGAAATGATGGGCATGGAGGGGCTAGTTGCCCTCCAATCACTTTCGACTATTAAGTAGAACACTATCCATTTCAATTTCCAGTCGAAAAAGCCCCTTTTGAAGTTTCTACAATAACTTCTTCTATACGAAGGGCCCTGGTCTAAATAAATAAATAACACATTTTGCAACTTCGTTCTTTAAACGCATTGCGTGTTGAGAGAGGGTCTGCCTATCTCTTTTGTCCCATTTCTAGAGGAGCCTTTCATGTTGGTGTCAAGATACCACAACTTCGCCATTTCTTTGGAGAGCCAAACTAGCAAGCCTTATGCGAGCTTGGAGAGGCATCATTTGACCCCCAGGGGAGACGAGATGGTCGCCTATCATTTTTTGATCGGTAGCAGCAGGTAGTACTCTATCCTCTAAAACATTAGCTACTTGTAATTGAACTTTCTTCTCTTCCTTAAAATTGTTTCTTTAGGTTTTTTTTACACAGTGGTCGGCATATAGTGAGCCCATTGAAACTGTTTTTCCTGGGTTTAGTTCCATTAGCCATTCCTGGCTCCTCTTGCCTCTCTTCAGCCTCCTCCTAAAAAGTCAGAGGCTGAAATACTTTAGCTTCCATCAGAATTCTTTCAGAAAAGTCACCATCAATCAAAACCATAATCCTTTCCTCCTACCTTCTTGGGATGAAGGCTCCATGTTTTTGACCCTTAAATCAATTAAATTTTAATTAATTCACTAAATAAATTCCTGCTAGACATCAATTCCTGGTATTAATTTTGCATCTAAGAATAAGTCTGATAACTTTTGGGTATAAGCACAGGACAGAGCTATCAGGTAGCCTTTATAAATCCCCCAACCTCCTTCTGGTTTGACAGGTTAGGCTCCTGTTTGGCTAGAATAGGTTTGAACACCTGTACTTTTTTGTAGAATTGAGTATTGACACAAAAAAATAATAAGAAGAGTCAAACTAAAATATTTGAAATAGTCACGAAGAAATAACAGATAGCAAAATATAGGAAAGAGTTACCATGAATATGTGAAAAACTGAATTAAAGAATTGTTCAAATTGTATTTTAATGAGAATAGGGCCTTCTGCTTCTTTGCTACAGTCCTCTCTCCCTCTCTCTCTCTCTCTTCTCTCTCTTTCTCTCTCCCTACAGTAGAATATGAAAGCATCGAATAAGGTTTTTCGATGATCGAGTGAAGTAACTTAGATTTTTCGATAAAAGTCACCCATCCCCAATATTACCCGTATACAACCACGTTTGAGTAAAAAAGGCGGGAAAGCGCCAGGACATCGACACGTCAGGACCACTACCGTCAGGACAACGACAAAATCCGTCATAACATCGACAAAAAATCAGTCAGAACATTGATACGTCAGGATATCGACAGTCATAACATCGACATGTCAGGACATCGACAGTTACAATCGCTACCCGTCAGAACATCGACAGTCATAACATCAACACGTCAGTTCATCTACAGTCACAATCGCTACCCATCAGAACGTTGACAATCATAATATCGACACGTCAGTTCATCGACAGTCACAATCACTACGCGTCATAACGTCGACAGTCGAACATCGATACGTCATAACATCAATTTTTTTTTCATAACGAAAATCTGTCAGATCCACTAACCGTCAGAATGTCGACAGTCATAACATCGACACATTATAACATCTAAAATTTTAAAACTTTATTTTTTTGGCGTTTAGGGGGGAACAGGTACATAGGTTAGGTTGTGTATTTTATATATGCTATGCTTTACCCCCACCCCCTGATGTGCAAATATATAGCCGAAATTTGTTTCTAAACTACTATATACTTATTACTATATATAAACTTATGAATTTTCTTCTTAGCAAAAATACGTCAGATCCACTAACCTTCAGAACGTCAACAGTTATAGCATCGACACGTAATAACCTCTAAAATATTTTTCATAACGAAAATCCATCGGAACCACTAGCCGTCAGAACGTCGACAGTCATAACATCGACACATCATAACATCTAAAAAATTTTAGATGTTATGACGTGTCGATGTTATGACTGTCAACGTTTCTGACGGGTAGCGATTGTGACTGTCGGTGAACTGAGGTGTCGATATTATGACTGTCAACGTTCTGACGGGTAGCGATTGTGACTGTCGGTGAACTGACGTGCCGATGTTATGACTGTCGACGTTCTGACGGGTAGCGATTGTGACTGTCGATGTCCTGACGTGTCGATGTTATGACTGTCGATGTCCTGACGTGTCGATGTTCTGACGGATTTTCCTTGTCGATGAAATGATGTTTAGCACTTGTGACGGTTATTTGAAATGGTAGCATCCCAAAATGGCTTGTTTAGTCAACTAAAATAAGCGGGCAATCATGATATTGCAACCTGGCAAATATAAAACAGGGTTAGACTGACACTGACCTGTTCTAATTTACCAGCCCTTTGCTTTGTAATTCATTTGACGTCAATCCTTGGATTTTCTCTTTGGAATTTGAAAACAATACATAAGTCGACAGACAAAAATTAAGAACTTGGAGCTACTGTAAGTTAAGAATTAAGGAGCTACGAGTTAAAATAAGGTTTAAAAAAACGGCATAATTTGTCTAGCGAAAAACACCAGGCAATGGAATGTTGTGAAATCTTGGCTTATTTGTCTAATTGAAAGCAATACTCTCAAACATCATTCCATTAAATACCTATCTATAAGAAAAAATTTCAACAGTGCAGTCTATTACTCATATAAAGTGAGGGGCAATGTAGGGTAAAATCAAAGACTTTGGGTAACTTATATGTGGGAACTGGAGCTACTTGCGAAAAAAACTATCGACACCATCTAGTGTCTGGTGACACTTGACATTTTTCAATCTCTCAAATCGTTTTTTTTATCAGTAGCTGAGATCAGACACTTATTGCTACCGAAACTTTACCAATGGTACTAATTAATTATTCTTATTATTACTATATTACATCGAGGAAAATGCCAAGTGTAAACACTTATTTTTTTTCCACTCTTATAAGTTACCCATACTATTTGGTGTTAAGTATTTAATTGGTATTATGACTTGAGCAGGTTTTTTCAGGTCCATTTCTTGATTAAATAAAATAAATAAGTTTTTCCAACTTAAAGTAAGGAGCAACATTAACACTTAAAACGAACAGAAATTATTCCATATATGAAAGGGGCTGTCCCCTCATCAACGCCCCACTCTTAACGCTAAAGCTTTTTATTACTTTAAAAAGTAGAGTGGTGACAAAGAGGCAATCTTTAGCGTAAAGAGCGGGGCGTTGATGAGGGGACATCCCCTTTCATATATGGAACAATTTCTGTTCGTTTTAAGTTTTAGTGTTACTCCTTACTTCCAGTTGAAAAAACTGTTTTTTTTTGCTATTTAATTTCTGATCGATTTTTAAATAATGCCAGGATATCCGGTTTCTCCTCCCCTCCAAAATCCTCCTACCCAAGGATTTATTCTCTAGAACATTCCTCAATCTTGGTAAAAATTTACCCTGGAAAATTACTCTTAACTTCTCCATGCGTAAAATTGAGTAGGTAACGAGAAAGCAAGACATAAGAAAAATTTCGTATAGGAATTCTGGCAAATTCCCCCAGTGTAAAATTTCTCCTGAAATATTCCCCTCGGAAACTTCCCTCCCCATGAAAAATTATCCCCGTGGAAAATCCCACCAGTAGAATATCGCCCACCCCCTCGATCGGACGATTTTGAGAAAAAAGAGAGGTGGGAGGGGGTTGCCCTCCAATTTTTTGGTCCCTTTAAAAGGGCACTAGAAATTTTACTTTCCGTTCGAATGAGCTCTTTTACGATATTCTAGGACCACTGGGTTCATACATTCACCCCTGGGAAAAACAAACAGAAAAACAAACAAATAAACACGCATCCGTGATCTTTCTTCTGGCAAAATAAAACAAAATTCCACATTTTTTCAGATAGGCGCTTGAAATCTTTACAGTGGTGTTTTCTGATACGCTGAATCTGATGGTGTGATTTTTCATAAGGATTCTATCACTTTTAGGGGGTTTCCCCCCTTTTTTCAAAAATCAGGCACATTTACTCAGGCTCGTAACATTTCATGGGTAAGATTAAACTTAATAAAACTTATATATTTGAAATCAGCATAAAACTCTGATTCTTTTGATGCATCTATTGGTAACAAAATTCCGTTTTTTAGAGTTTCAATTACTATTGAGCCGGGTCACTCCTTACTTACAGTTCGTTACAACGAACTGTTTGATTTTCCAATAACTATAGAACTTCCAGTAACTGTGTATCCATCAATTAACGAAAAGAAATACTAGATTTCATTTAGGGTGTTAGCACATGTCCGAGCTTTACTTAGTAATTTTCGAGCCTTGTTAGAACTGTCAAAGAACCTAATCCTTCCATCATGTATAAGTCACCTTTTTTATAGCAGTGGCGGTACTAGACCTTGGTGGAGGGGACGGCTACCCCAAGGTTTTCTGAAATCTGACATTAAATTCCTTTTATCTTGTATTTTTACACTCCTACGGTATACCTTGCCCTTCCAGATTATGAGGTCTAAACCTATAACTGCTTAAGAGCTCCAGCCCGATGTTCAGCCTGGTGGCAGACTGATTAAAGTGTACTGATTAAAAAAAAAATGCTAGGAAAGTTAAGAGTCTAGAAAGTTAAAAAAAATGCTAGAAAGTTAATGCTAGGAAAGTTAGGAAAGTTGGTGGCAGACTGATTAAAGTGTACTGATTAAAAAAAAAAAATGCTAGGAAAGTTAAGTCGTAACCTCAATGTTTTAATTTTACTCTTTACTTCCGTAAGAAAAATACACCTTTTAAATTTATTCTGCTGTTTTTTTTTAAATATACAAATTGACTTAAGAAATACTTTGTTTACCTTGAATAATGAAATTGGCAACTAATGCAATTATGGATCAGCTGACAACAAAAACGCCTGTTTTTTATCTATTCAATCTTCTACTATTTCACATCTTCTGGACTGAATAAAAAATTATAGGGTTTGGATCTTCACAGACCTTCTTACAGGTATTTAAGATTTTATAGCATTTTATAAAGGTCCGTTTTAACAGTTCAGCAGTTTGAATCCTTCTTAAAGATTTTGTAAAAGAATTTTGAAGAAAACCATAAGATTCATATCTTTACAAGACTTTTTCTTACAAAAATTTTTGTTCATTCTGCTTTGATCTTTGGTCAAAGGAGTTTGAGGAGAATTTTTTTTCAAAATCCATCTATCAATGTCTTATTCGGCAGAAACTTTTCAGTTTAACCACTTTTCGCTAAAATTAGTGACTTCTAAGAGCTTATCACTTTGGTTAAGCAATACGAAAATTCTAGCAGACTGATTAAAAGTCAGAGGACTAGCACCTTAGGAGCAAATTACAGTCCTAAGACAAAACAGAAAAAAAAAACATTATTTTATGGTATAGTTATACAATTAAATGAAGAAAAAACAAAAACAAACAAAATAAACAAAGTAAACAAAAGAAATAAAAAAAATTAAATAAACAAAATAAACAAAAGTAATAAACAAAAGTAAAATCACTTTTCAAAAAGCGATTCTTTTAGATTTCAATAGATATTACCACAAGTGAACTTATTAAGCTAGTTTTTTTACGCATATCTTGCGTAATCGGTGAAGCAGTGGTTTGTTCGTTTTTTTGCTCTTTACTTCCTTAAGAAAAATATTCCTTTTAAATTAATTTTGCTCAACCTTTTAAATAAATAAATTGACTAAAAAAAAAATACTTGGATGACGAAACTGAAGAAGTCAGCATGATTTTCGAAGTAAAAGTGTTACATCAGACATCAATTAGATTTTGAAAAAAGATATGTGCAACTTTGTCAATAAGAGGCAACGAAAGAGCATTGCCTATAGTAAAGACCGTAAGGCTTCAGTGTTTTATTATTTATTGATTTTTTTCCAGAGGCACTTCTTGTGGAAGGGGTAGTCTTAAGAACTTCAGAAGGGCTCATTCGACTGGGAATCTAAAGTTCTAGTGCCCTTTTTAAGAGTCAAAAGTGATCGGAGGGCAACTGTCTCTCCAATTTTTCAATTCAAGGGGTGGTTGTATAAGCTTTTAAGAACGCTTATTCGACTAAAATTTGAAAGTTCTAGTTCATTTTTTAAGAGCCCAAAGTGATCAGAGGACAATTAACTTTTCCCCAAGCCCTCTTTTCCCCAAACAAATCTGATCAAAATTTTGAGATAGATATTTTGATATTATTTTGATAGTTATTTTGATAGTAATATATACCCCAGAGCCTAGGGGCCCTGGGGTATATATGTTTTTTTGTGGAAGGAGTGGTCGGTTAAACTTTGAAGAAGTCTCATATTGGAAATTGAAAGTTTTAGCTCCCATTTAAGAGTAAAAAATGATCGGAGGGGATTTTTTCCCTAAATGGATCCAATCAAAATTTTTAGATAGCCATGTTTTCCAAAGTTGTCTGAACGCAAAATAAATGTGCCTCCAGGGTTGACAGCCCCCCAGCCCGTGGCGAAAGGTTATAAGTTATGTTAGTTGCCCATTGCCAACATATTTCATTGGAAATTAAAACTTCTTGTTTTCCTTTTTAAGAGTCAAAATTGATCGAAGGATTCACATAGTAACTCTGATTTACAGGGCAAGAGCTTAAGTTATGCATGTTTGCCTATTGGTACTTTGATACTTTGTTTACTTTGATACTTCTTTAGTTTGATATTGTTGCTGGTGCTTTTATACTAGTTTTGATACTTTGACGAAACTTTGATGTTGAAAATTAATTGATTTTCAAATGGGGAATCTTAAATAGCTTGTAACTTTGGCAATCAGTAACGACCAGGAATTAATAAAAAAAAAAATCCGAAAAAAAAGTTTTTCAAAGAAAAGCAAAGATCATAATTATAAGACTTAAGATCCGCAGAAGTAAAAACCTATAATAATTCAAACTCAAAATGACCAGAAACTATTATTAAAGAATAAATGAAACCCAAAACGAACAGACATTAAATAAAGAATCATAGCAAACAAACATACAACTGTTACTAATATAGATAATTCTTAAAACGAGTAAAATTTAAATTAAATATGCAAATAATGCTTAAAACGAACAAAAATGATCTACTTTTAAGAATAAATGAAACTTAAAACGAACAGAAGTTATATGAACAACTATAGCAAAGAAAATACAAAAATAAAAAAATAAAAAATAAATATAAAAATAAAAATAAATTTCAAAGCGAGCAAAACAGATCTCAAATATGCAAATCAAGCTTAAAACGAACAAAAATCACTAAGAACAAGAGTTTGGCTACTGTCACCCTCCCTAACTGTAAAAGTCGTTAACCTACTACGTCATTGGTTCTTTTCTGAAAACTATATGTCTTGAACAGTCTTGGAAAGAACTAGTACAATTTAACTAAATGCTTGGTTTATAATTATTTTAATTGCTGTAAACTCTTCAATTAAAAGTTTTATTTCACTTTAATTTCTTTCAATGTTGTAGCAAGCACGAAAGAAAATAATTGTAATATAAGTCGTTTTCAGTAAAGCGCCAATGAAACACTAGGCTTTAGACTTTTATTAATTTAAAAAAACAAAATTTTTCCGAGGGAAGTAAAGAGCAAAGTTGAAACTTGGAACGGACAAAAATTATTGCTTCACAGCCTATCTAATATATATCCATAAAACTAGTAGAAATATACCAATTAATTACGTTTCCCTATGCTTTTAGGGTTATAGAAAACTAGCGCTTTACTGGAAACACGAAAGTCAAGCATAAAAAACAGGAATATTGACTTGGGAGTCAAAAGTGAGTATGTAGCCTGACAACAATAAACGAATCTATAAAGCTTTTTATAGTTTCACACCAGTCGTGACATCAATAACTTTCAGTATACAATCAAAATTATTTTAAAAACATAAGCGTAAAATTTAAAAGTTTTTTTTTTAAGTAATCATAAGAAGGGACAAACCATAATTGAAAAAAAAAAATCCATGCTGGAATCGAAAGCATGATAATCTATTTGAAATGCAGCACTGTACTAACAGAACAACGCGTCTGATAATGTTTTTTAATATAATGGTGTTTGTAGGGCTTCGATTGCGTAGCTTATTAAGGGGGCCTGGAGGAGGAACATGTGGGAGGTGTTCATGCAAACCTCCAGTTAAGGGTTTTGGACCATAATTATCACAATGATACCGTTTTATGCTTCCAAGATTTTCCACTTAAGAAGTGGCACCAAAACTGATGTTTTCAGTGCTATATCTCACTTACGAATGGTACAATTTATAAAAATCACGAAGACATGAGCGAAAGTTTTCATATGAGCCATTAAACATCACTCTAAAAAGTTCTGGCAGCCCACTAGCCCCAGCTTTTCCACTTGAGACATGGCACCAAAAGTGTTGTTTTTAGTGTCATTGGGAACTTGCAGATGGTGAAATTTATAGGAAGCATGTGGATATGAGCAATATTTTTATATCAACTATGAAAAGTCTATCGAAGATGTTCTGGTAGCCCGCTAGCCCAACCCTTTGATAAACGGCATAACAAGTGCCTTTTTCGTGCCATATGGCACTTGCATATGGTGGGATTTATATAGACCACGTACATGTGAGAAACAGCTTTCGAATGAGCTCTTAATCATTTCTCTATGATGTTCTAGTAACCCATCAGACCTGGAAAAAAGAAGAAAAAAAGACCGTCTTAACGTTTTTTAACTTTAAGTTACTATGGGCTGTGGTTCACTCTTTACTAGGTTGCACCTAATGCTTCAACCATGACAAAGAGTTCATTGCAAATTCCCCCCAGAAATTAGTCAACATTGAAATCTGTGAAATCTAATAGATGGTAGATTTTTTAAAAACCTAGTAAATATAAGCAATAGCTTTTAATTGAGCTATTAAACATCTATCTACGATGGTGTGGTAGCCTGCTAATGTTTCAGCAGCTTACTGATGAGCAGACGATTTATTAAACTTACCAAGGGGGCTGGGATGCGTAGTATAAGGAAGGGATCTTGTAAATCTCCAGTTAATGGTTCTGGAAAATAACTATTACAATAGTACCTGTTTTGTACTTCAGAGCTTTTCCACTTAAGAAGTGGTACCAGAAGCTTTGTTTTTAGTGCTGTATCGCACTTACGAATGGTACAATTGATAAAAACGCACGGTGGTAAATTAATAAAATTGATAATTTGACGATAAAATTGAATATTGATGATAAAATTGATATAATGGTGAAATTGATAAAAACCGCATATGAGCAATAGCTTTCAAATGAGTCATTAAACCTCACTCTTATAGGTTATTCAAGCCCAATAGCCCCAGCTTTTCCACTTGAGACACGGCACCAAAAGTGTTGTTTTTAGTGTCATTTAGAACTTGCAGATGGTGAAATTTATAGGAAGAATGTGGGTATGAGCAATATCTTTTACATGAGATATAAAATCTGTCTACACAGTTCTGATAGCCGGATAGTGCTATTCCTCGAGAAATGGCACACAAAGTGCCATTTTTTTGTCATATGTCACTTACAGATAGCAGAACTTATACAATTAACCATAATCATAGTTACAATATCTGAGACAGTGTCAGATGGCAATTTTTTTTTCACTAGCCAGCTTTTTTAGAAACGCGTTTTTAACTTTTGGTTACTATGGGCTGTGGTTTTCTCTTTACTAAGTTGCAGCTATCGCTGCCCATAAAAAAAGTATCTTTTCTTTTTGAAAATTAAAAAAAAACATGATATAGATCTTTAATTCTTTGTTTAATATTGAAGTAGATTTCCTTCCAGGGACATGCTTAAAAAATGAGCCGAAGAAATGACTGAAAAAAAGAAGAAAGGATACCGAAACCGGTACACCGATATGCCTGATGCGATATGTGCGATGCCAATATGCCCGATACCGATACGCCCGATACCACGTACAGCCCCTCCCCGGGGACTATGCAGAGTCTTATCATCATCAAAACCATGCTTATTGGACATTTGATTTATGTTAAACAAAATGGCTATCTTGAAATTTTTATTGGATGCCTTTGGGAGAGGGGATGTTTAGGGAGGGAGGCTAGCTTCCGTCCAATCTTTTCGGCCACTTATAAAATAGGCACTGGAAAGTTTAATTTCTGTTCAAATGAGCTATTAAACCTCTTTATGTGATGTTCTGGTCATTCGCTAGCCCTGGTGAAAAAAAGAAAAAGAAAAAAGGAGACACATCAGTGCTACCCATTCAAAAAAGTGATTTTTCTTTGTATTCAAGGTGTAGGACTGTAGATGTCCTACTAAAGGTTTTCGGTCATGCTGATTCCAATGATGCACTTTTTATTTCGATCTGACGCCATTTTCAAGGGTTTTAGGCTCTTTTTATCACTATAAGTTTCTTTTCGCAATAAACTTTTACTTTTAAGATTAACCGAAACAATAGCTATCATTCCTGATTCAGAGTAAGATGACATTTTTTTTCACTGGGTACTTTTTTCAAAAATACGTTTTTCAATTTTTGGTTACTACGGGCTGTGGTTCACTCTTTATTAGGTTGCAGCTACTGCTGCAACCATGATAGTTAGAGAATAGGGCAGCAGCCAAACTCTTCTTTGAAGTGAAAATTAAGTGCGTCTTGAACAGTGTTGAAAATAACTAACAAAATTAAGCTGAATATTTGATATATCTATTGCCATTAATTGCTGAAAGCTCATCAGTTCAAGATTTCATTTCACGGTAATTTTTTTTTTTTTTCAAAGTTGTAATAAGTAGGCCTACAAAAGAAAATATATGTTATGTGTTATATGTTATTCATTTATGTTATATGTTATAATGTTATAACATATATATAATATATGTATATATATATAACATATATATATAATAACATATATATAATATATGTTATATGTAATTCATTTTCCTTAAAACACCATGGTGCATTAAAGCTTATAATTTTACATTTAGGGAATTGGGAAGAAGCCAAAATATTTTTTTTGTGATTTTTATTCGTTTTAAGCTTGATTTGCATTTTCAATTTTCGTTTCACGCGTTTTAAAATTATTTATAAATTTCTAGTAATAGCCTACCTGTACTACATGTGTTTGCTATGATTCCTTATTTAATTTCTGTTCGTTTTGGGTTTCATTTATTCTTTCTGATTGTTTTGAGTTTGAATAATTATAGGTTTTAATTTCTGCCGACCTTAAATTTACTATAGCTTTTACTTTTCTTTGAAAAACTACTTTTTCAGAAATTTTTTTAATTAATTAAATAAAGAGTCTGAGAGGCATGTCATAATTGATATCCCAATAAACTGGTATATAAGAAATTAAACTATTTTCATTGATTTGGAAATAGATCAAAGTCATTTTAGTTATTAAGTGCTTCTTCTTACAAAGCGCTTTGTTTTAGTTACTTCAATTACTGAAGAGCAGGAAAAGGGGGGGGGAGCGCAAATGAGGTAATTTTAAACCCTCGATGTGAATATTCAACCGTAGTTTCAACCGAATATTCAGGTTAAGAATATTCAACCATCGAGAATATTGCCATCATTATGCTTCTCAGCCTTTTCACTCCAGCAATGGAACCTTGCAAAGGAGTAACGAAGGCAAGTTTATAAGAGGCTTTCATTGAACCTTTAAACATTTCTCTATCATTTTGCAGTGCCCTGCTATTCTTAGCAGAAAAAAACAATCTGACCTTACAAACAATAGAACACTAAAAACTACGAAAAATATTGGTTTTTCCTTACGGTAGATTTTCATAAACTAATTGCGAATGGCTTTGATTGCTTACTTCACCTATCACTAGCAAAAATACTGGTAGGAAACAAAGCAACAGAAAAAAATCATTTAACTGAGGTTTGTAAAGCCAGATTTGGGTAAAAAGTTTTGTTTTATGCTTCGAAATGGGAGAAAACGTTACTATACGATTTGTTAAAAAAATTCCTCAACTCTTATTTAGTGTTTTAGATCACGAAAGTTAACTGGCCCTCTTAGGATTTACATTCTCTTGGAATTAGTGTTTTGATGGCACTCAATGACAGGAAACCCCACTTTGCTAGGGTATAATCTCTTTTATCATTTAAAAGAGGGAATATATTTAGGAATTGTCTTTCAAATGCCCGCCCCCCTCGGCCATCTATTAAGACTGGTTTGGTACAATAATCCCTTGGAAAGAAGCAGAAAAACAAATCGGGACACACCAGAGCTTTCCATGAATAAAGTGGTTTTCTTTGTTGCTCAAGGTGAGGGCTTCAATCTTAATGTTCAGTTCTTTTGACCCTAGCAGTTCTAATGGAAATTCAATTTGAGGTTAGTAGAGCAAATTAGAAAAAAAAAACCTCAAAACCAGATAATAATTAAGAAACGAAGGAAATGTCATTAAAAATATAGTTTTTCCAAAAAAGTAACAGGTTATTTTAAAGCTAAAAACAATCATAAGTTATCTTATCTAGAATATTAAAATAAAAAGGAATAAAAAAAATATTATGCATCAAAAAATTAAGCCAAAAACAAACTCAAACTAGGCTTATGCTGTTCAGGCAAAGTGAAACAGTGTAATACCCTTCGTTTGGCTTTGCTGACGAAAGCCCAAAATTTTCACCAGACAAAAACATTAAAAAGCAACATTTTACACTAATCAACACATTTACACTAAAATCAACACAACCATGTTCTTAGATTTTTTTTGTATTGAAATGCTCGCCTTCGTCCCCCCCCGTCAAAATTTAATGTCTTCATAATTTTCCGTCCAAGATTCCCTTGAAGTTTCAGGTGGGCCCCTCAAGTTGTGAATTTACACCTTTAACAATATCTGAGATACTGCAAATATGCTCTTTTGAAAATCTAGATGTCCAAAGGAGTTGTATCGTGTATATGTTTTAAACAAAGCTCATAGCAGGATTCCTACGGGACTCTGGATTCCTACGGGATTTATACCAAGCATTCCTAGAACACCCTGGATTCCACAACACCCTGGGTACAAGTTGCACATACTAGAATAATGAGATCTAAACCTTGTCTAGTTTCGTTGAATGACCTACTTACATGATACTATAGTCTTGAGGGCGTTGCAACCAACCGTAGCAATCGAATCCGATATAAGACTGGATTTTCAATATAATTCATATTATAAAGAGAGTAGAATTCAGAGACAAAACAGTTTGAATCTACTCTTTAATCATAAAGTTTTTATTTGAAAATACATATTAGCAAAAATGAGTGGTTTATTTATACTATTAAAAGTTCATAGTGGAGCTGGTAACAGCAATGCTACAGAGACAAGAGTACCAAATGTAGCAGTAGAAATTACAACTGGATCTCGACTGAATTGAATTGAGTGAGGTGTTTGCAAGATCTGTGATATCATTGGGCAAATTCAAATTGGAGAAGTTATGCTTTGCAGTAAAACTTAATATAATACATCCTGAAGTAAATTCAATAATGAAAAAAATTGAGGACAACAAGTTGAATTAGTAAGTGAGTGATATATTGTTGTTGCAATTGTGTAATAAAAATGTTTCTAAATCGAAAATGTTTTATTTTCTTGTTATATATATTTTTTTTAGTAGGTTACCATTCTTCAAGGAATATTCTTGAAGTAGAGAGAATCTTACCTAGTCTGAAGCCAGCTGTGAGAGTGTTAGGATTGAAAGATGGGTGGATTTGAAAAACAGAACATCTTATGGAATCTAGTAAAATTGAAAAGTGTTTGATTTTAAATGATGATTTTCTAGATTTATCTCTTCGAAGGAAAATATTTTCTCATGGAATTCTTAACGATATAATGAGAAATCCTAATCCATCATTGGACTATTGTATAAAACTTTTATGTCGTGGATCAAACGCATTTACTCAATTTATATATATATATATATATATATATATATATATATATATATATATATATATATATATATATATATATTATATATATATATATATATATATATATATATATATATATATATATATATATATATTATATATATATATATATATATATATATATATATATATATATATATAATATATATATATATATATATATATATATATATATATATATATATATATATATATATATATGTATATATATATATATAATTGAGACAAAACAAAACGATATTGTGATTTTGATTTTAACCATTACTTAGACGCCCATTTTGTAAGGAAACAAGAAATATGTCGACATTTAAAAAAAATCCTGTCTGAACAAGTTCTTTGACGTCACTCCCCCTAGAAGATATTCATTTTATTGATAGCGAGTCAGTTTTTTTTTGGGAGTGAGAGAGTCAACATTTAAAATGTTTTACACATATCCATTATGATTGTATACACTGGGCAGCTGGTCATCCTGTGAGAATTGTATCTCAGTTGATGGCTATAATGAAAAGTGTTGACTATACAATCCGTGTAAATTGCAGACAGGGTAGGCTGTGCAAATTAAAGACAGTAATTCCTGTCAATAGGGGTTTGTTTCTCTCATACTAGAGGTTTCCTATACTTCAATTGTCACTATGATAAATGTGATCAATCGGAAAATACTAACCCTGGCATGATTGCAAAAAGCCCTGAACATAATTTCGATTGATTCTTAAGAGACTGGTACCGTCGTGGTTATAAATTGTTTTCGGAAGAAGAACCTTGTCTACGCTTCAATTGCTCGAATAATAAAAGAGTCTGGTTTTACGGCATCACTACGAAGATAGAGGTGACCATGATTTTAAGCCTACAGACTTTTATTTGGCTGTTACAGAAAGTGATTCTTCATCCGACAATTTTGTGTGTGACACTGCTTCAGACAATCAAATTGAAACACTTGAGTTTTAAAATAGGAATAAGAATAGTATTGTTGCCTATACAAAGAGATATAATTAAAATAAAGTTACAATATATTAGAAAATGTGATCCTGATTTTGCATGCCAAGATGAATACAAGTTGAATCTGGCGAGCTGCGGTCCTTTATCGTTTCCGACGATTTCCTATACGTAGAAGAAGAAATCTAAAGGACACAGTGTTTTGTACATACAAATTTTATTAATAAAAAATTTACAAGAATTTTTAAAAAATTTCCATCTTAGGGCACCGAAATCTAAATTGTACAGATAGGACAGAGTATTTTTAACTAGAAAATCTCTCAATCGAGGATCGCCACCATAAACATTGAGAAATTCACTGTAAATATGTCCGCGACATGGGAAGCAAAATATAATAGTGCATAAAAGCCACAGCTTTTGGTTGATAAATCTCGTACTCACTTCCGATGTCGAATGATAAATTTTTCAATTTGCTCAAGAAAGATATTAATGTGAGGAGTGTAAAACGTATACGGTAGGCCAAGAGGGTCAAAAAATTCAATATTCTTTGTTGATTGAAAGATGCATAAAGGATCCAAATTAAATGTATTGATTATTTGAAGTCTGTTCATGGTGCCAAGTCTAATAGAACACTGCCATCATGGGCAATTTTCCAATAGCTTCAAATTGATTTAACGAGATCAATGAAAATGTAACGGGATCAAATTTCAAAAACCTCAAACCTTCCAAAATAAAGTTACCCATGTAAAATAGAACCACTTAAAACATGAACCTAAAATAAGGTAGCCCACAGACATCAAATAAGGCTTGATCGTCCAATTTAAAAAGTAGCAAAACAAATGTATCTTGATCAAACAAACTTTGTATAATCTTTCGCACAGAAAATGTAGTAGCAATAAATAAATCCATCTCTGTGTCACAAAAATATGCAATAAATATCAGTGTGACCAAATGTTACGCGAAAGGCGACCAACAATATAGTTTAAATTTTAAGAGGTTGAATTTCCAAACTGTCAAGAGAAGGTAGAATTTATTATACAAAAAATAGCCACGAAAGATACAAAGTATTGTTCTGAAACTAAGTTTACATTTAGGTATTCCAATGTAACTAAGTTGTATTGTCCCACAACAAATTTCACCGTGATAAATTATAAGCCACCTGGAAACTAAGTGACATATCGTTAACAATAAATTTACAAAAGTAATACTCTGTTTGTCAAAACAAAATTCAAAATGCAAATCTTATAGCTATAAATCGTATGAAAGTTGAAGCAGCCAATTGGTGTATTCCCTGTCCAATAAGAGTATAGGAAACACTATTTGACCAATAGGTCCAACGTAATATGCTTTTTAGAAACGCCTTAATGTGACCTGTGGTGAAATTGAATAGTATAGTTAATTAGGACTTGGCGATGTCGAATCAGTCTAGGGTAGTCTAGAGCAGTCGAGAGTAGTCTAGAGCAGGCTAGAGAAGTTTTCTGAGAGTTCTTGACCAGATATATGTAAGTGAACCTATGATCTAACAATTAATAACTTTTGACAGTTTATATGAGATCATTGATAGACCCATATTGCATTGCATACTTTTATCCAAAGTGCCTACGTCAGTGAATTCAAGTGCAGATGATTTGATGTTCCTGAATCAGCTTTGTATCGCTAATGTGAGTAAGATTAAATACACTACTTTCTTAATTTTATCTCTTCAGGTTAGTATTTCTCAAGATAATTAGTCCTTGTGTCTCCAACCGCTCTCTAGGGAACCTGAATCCTAGGAATCCGATTTTGACTCAGTATGGTCACTAGCATACGCTCACCGTTTGACCCGCTATTTTAATATAGCGGTTCCCCAACAGACAAAATAATTATCGGTTCCCCAACCGAAATACGCGGCAAAACATGTACCAATTTAATTCACGGACAGTGTATCCTACTAGATTTAACAGGAATACGAGTGATAACAGAGGATATTTTTACCCGTCGGGAAATTCTTCGTCGGTGCAAAATGAACAAATGCCACGAGCCGTCGGCACAAGAAATTCCAACCCGCTTAATAATACTTGGCACCCAAGACAATCAAATGTCAATCAGCTTGCTAGGGAAGTCCCCACCGAACCCCAATGTCAAACACCAACCTATTAAATAAATGCACAGGAAAACGAATCAAGCCCCCAAGAAAACTAACCAGGACCCTGGAAGCCAGTATTTTTATAGGTCCCATCCAGTAGTTGTACCTTCTTTAAGTGATAATAATGATATATTACCTATATTCAATGACTTTGGTGTTGCAAATATTTACTTCAGGGTGCTAATAGATTCCGGTGCGACAGTTAACATAATACACTCGAATGTATTCAATAAATTACCAGTGTATATCAAGCGACAGAAGTATTTTAATATTCCCAGTTTAACTAGCGTCACAGGGCATACGCTGGAAGCGAAAAGCTCAATACGCGTAGATGTGACAAAAGATAATTGAATCTTTCCTACCAACTTCATAATATGCAGGAATTTTCCGTACGAGGCTATAATCGGTGCCAATTGTTTTAAAATCTAATAAAGTGTTATTAGATATAGCTAATCACAGACTCGTGTATCCATCCAATCCTATTCTTCGACACGTGGAGAAAGGGGAAGCAACAGTGAATAGAATAAAAACTTTTGGGCCCCATTTCTCGTCCTCTAGGAGAAATTCTAGTGGCAAATAGATCAAGTCAATAGAAGCAAAAATAGGAAAAATGCAGGAGTATAGGCAAACAGAAATTAAGAAAATAGCAGAATTGTGGAACGAGGTAATAAATCTCAATGCCGTCCCCTTACAGCCAACCCCACTAGATTTTAAGATTTGACGCAACCAAATGCCAATCTTAACTTGGTAGAAAATAATTCGCAAGAAAATTATTATGGATTTGCAGTGCGTAAAACAAAATTTCCCCAAAAACAATGCAAAGAGTTCAGATCTCGCAAATGGTCACACCCGTAAATGATAACTCCAAAATTTGGTTTGCATCCCCGTGGGGAGGAATCCCTGAGAATCAATTTTATGAAGAACAGATCATTTTATATGAAAGAGGGGAAGGTTTTATTTGGTTGACAAATCCCCATGAGAATGATACAATTACACTGAAAAAGGGAACATGTCTCGTTGAAATACAAGTTATTTCTGAGTGCGAGCTAAACGAGTAGAAAAACTCCAAAAGGAGCTTAGTTAATACTATTAGTGATAGAAATCCAAGGGATAGGTACCCACTAACAAGATCCCAATTTTTGTAAAAATTTAAATTAGATCATGTCCAAGATGCGGAATTAAGAGAAAAATTATGCGAATTGCTCTGGAGCCTTAGGGATATATTCTCTACGTGTGAAGAGGACATTGGATTGATACCATTCTATGAACATTCTATCCAAACTACAGGGTTGCCTGTAGCTAAACAACCCTATCGTATCCCCCATCCCTACAAAAATTGGTTAAAAGTAAAATCCGCAAATTAGAGACAAACAATATTGTACGCCCAAGTATAAGCCCGTATTCAGCCCGTGTTATATTAGTGCCAAAAAAGAACAAGGACCTTTGGCTCTTAGTAGACTATAGATCCCTAAATAAGCAAGTAGTTATTGATAAGTTTCCCTTGCCCCGAATCGACGAAATCTTGGACTCTATTTCAAACAAAAATAAAATTTTTACCTCCCTTGACCTCACACAAGGGTATCATAAAGTCAAGATAGCAGATAATGACGTTTATAAAACGGAATTTTCTACAATTGAATGTGGCTCTTATGAATATTTGAGAGTACCCTTCTGACTTAAAACTAGTTCAAGTGCACTATGTAGGCCGTTTTTAAATTTATTACGAGGTGTAGAGAACATTATTCATTTTGTGGATGATGTAATTTGTGTAGGAGAAAACCCGGAGGATCATTTAGCTACATTAGCCAAAGTATTTGAAAAATTCAGGGAAGGCAACCTGAAATGTAGAACTGAAAAAGTAAATTTACTTCAACCTGAAATAAAATTTTTGGGAATGATAGTGACCCAAGGTTAAATATCACCAGACCCTGACAAGATAAAATGTGTAGAAAATCTCAAACCCCCAAAAACTATAAAACAATTGTGAGCAATCCTTGGTTTGACTAGTTATTTTAGAAAATTCATACGTAATTACGCCCAAATAGCAAAACCTCTAACGGACCTAACTAAAGGGACCCCCCAAAATATTACCTGGTCGCAGGAAGCTCAAACTTTCTTAGACACTCTCAAGAAAGCCCTTATTTCTGAACCAGTATTGTCGCTATCTAATTTTGAAAAAGGACAATTTGTGGTTACCACTGACGCCTCGGCTCTGGGCATAGATGTAATCCTTTCCCAGTTAATCCCCGTAGAAGACTGCCCCGATACCCTACAGAAACCCCCTCAGTATATAGAGAGAGTCATATGCAATCCAAGTAGAACTTTATCGAAAGGCGAAAGTAGTTATTCTG
The DNA here is from genome assembly GCA_027921565.1 of Artemia sinica. Lineage (NCBI taxonomy): Eukaryota > Metazoa > Arthropoda > Branchiopoda > Anostraca > Artemiidae > Artemia > Artemia sinica. Next base: position 1,749,333 of record JAPEVW010000034.1, on the reverse strand, counting down.
TAACGCGACTAGAGCTACTATCTATAATTTACCACTTAGAAAAATTCATACATTATTTAGTGGGTCGAAAATTTAAGTTGCGTTCGGACCATAAAAGCTTACAGTACATAAGCACATTCAAAATCCAACGGGAATTTTAGCTATATGGATAATGAAAATCCAAGACCTGGATTACGGATTTGAACATTTGACAGGAAAACAAAATGCCCCCTGTGAGAACTTGAGTAGATATCCCGAAAATAACTCCTCAGAAAATGAAAACAAAGAAGTACATGCCATCAATCCCAGTAAACGACAACACAAGAAGAATAAACCTAAAATTCAAATAGAAGAAAACGAGGTTAATCATTGCCCCTTGTCGCTGGCAAACATTAAAAGACACCAAATTAAGGATGAAATGTGTTTGACTTTCATTAATTATTTTGTGAATTTTGATAACCTACCCGATAAGTTCAAAGCCCTGAGAAGGGAAATAGATATTTTTATTATGATTTAGACAAACAAATCCTTTTCAGTATAGTAACAGGGAATACGAAGAGAAATTAAACTTTAATAATCCCAGTATTACCCCAAAACTTTATAATACCTGCCAACAATTTTGTGGGAAAGGTAAACTGTACGTGCTGAATTTTCCCAAAATAAAGTGTTCAGAGAAGAGACCCAACCAAGTTATTGTAATTATAATATCAGTGATTAAGCCCTCAATGATTGTGTATCATTGAACCAGGAATCAAAGACAATGCGTCGAACCAAGACCCTAAGATCAAGTTTTGATCCAACCGTAATTACCTTTATATGTCACTACGCAGCCCTTTATTCAAATAAAATAATGGCCGAACGTGAATAATTTACGGGAAACATAAACTGTACGCGTATTAAATTTTCCCGAGGGTAGAAGTGATCAGAAGAGATGCTTAGCCCAGTTATCAAGATACCCATCCCCTGTAATTAATTCCCCAAGGAATGTTTCCCCAAATGTTTACCTAGTAAATATTTCAACGACTCTATAACACCAACTCCTCGTATATGATGCGACAAACCACGCACAGAAAATTTTGTGCAAGAAGTCATACTTATGAACATTTTAAATGCTTATATATCATATGGAGGCATTTTCAGTATTAGGTTGAGGAAAGTAATATTTGCATACTAAATCATATAATCAAATGCGTTAGTCAGTAGATACTCTTTGGCCCTTTCGCCAAATAGAGTGAACAGGTGATGGACTTTTAAGTAATGTTTTCATATATGTAGTCACATAAAGCAATCAGGAATATAAAAAATATATACGTCTTACTAAATATGAGTCAATTCAAATGATAAGTGCCAAATTTTAAAAATTAAAAATGACGAAATGGGATCAAAATTCAAAAAATAAAAAGAGAAGTAGTAAAACGACGATGAGGACATCGTTAACAATGGAAAGGATGATATGTAACGGGATCAAAATTCAAAAACCTCAAACCTCCCGAATTAAAGTTACCCATTTAAAATAGAACCACTTAAGAAATGAACCTAAAATAAGGTAACCCACAGACATCAAATAAGGCTTGATCGTCCAATTTAAAAAGTACCAAAAAAATGTATCTTGATTGAACAAACTTTGCATAATCTTTCCCATAGAAAATGTAGTAGCAATAAATAAATCCATCTCTGTTTTACAAAAATATGCAATAGATATCAGTGTGACCAAATTTTACGCAACAGGCAACCAACAATATAGTTTAAATTTTAAGAGCTTGAATTTCCAAACTGTCAAGAGAAGGGAGAATTTATTATACAAAAAATAACCACAAAATGATACAAAGTATTGTTCTGAAACTAAGTTTCGATTTAGGTATTCCAATGTAACTAAGTTGTATTGTCCCACAACAAATTTCACCGTGATAAATTATTAGCCACCTGGAAACAAAGTGACATATCGTTAACAATAAATTTACAAAAGTAATACTCTGTTTTTCAAAACAAAATTCCAAACCGCAAATCTTATAGCTATAAATCGTATGAAAGTCGAAGCAGCCAATTGGTGTATTTCCTGTCCAATAAGAATATAGGACACACTATTTGACCAATAGGTCCAACGTAATATACTTCTTAGAAACGCCTTAATGTGACCTCTGGCGAAATTGGATAGTATAGTTAGTTAGGACTTGGCAATTTCGAGTCAGTCTAGGGCAGTCTAGAGCAGTCGAGAGTAGTCTAGAGCAGGCTAGAGAAGTTTTCTGAGAGTTCTTGATCAGACATATGTAAGTGGACCTATGATCTAACTATTAATAACTTTTGACAGTTTATATGAGATCATTGATAGACCCATGTTGCATTATATAGTTTTATCCAAAGTGCCTCTGTCAGTGAATTGAAGTGCAGATAATTTGATGTTCCTGAATCAGCTTTGTATCGCTAATGTGAGCAAAAATAAATACATTACTTTTTTAATTTTATCTCTTCATGTTAGTATTTCTCAAGATAATTAGTCCTTGTGTCTCCAACCGCTCTCTAGGGAACCTGAATCCTAGGAATCCGATTTCGAATCAGTATGGTCAATAACATACGCTCCCCGCTTAATCCGCTATTTTAACCCCCGCCACAAGAAATTCCCCTTAAACTATGGTATAAATTTTATATAGCCTCACAACAAAGAAGTATAAAAAACCCCATTTGAAAATACAAAATAAAATCCCCCAATGTGAATTGACATATCAAACCCCCCCCCCCCCCCCTTTAGACAAAACTCTCCTCCAATGGCTTGAAAAGGTAAAGCAAAACCAAACGAAGGGAACTGCACTGTTTCACTTTGCCTGTGCAGCATAAATCTAGTTTGAGTTTGTTTTTGGCTTAATTTTCTTATTCATAATATTTCTTTTTTTTCCTTTTTATCTTAATATTCTAGATAAGATAACTTATGATTGTTTTTAGCTTTAAAATACCCCGTTACTTTTTAGGAAAACTATATTTTTAATGACATTTCCTTTGTTTCTCAATTATTATTTGTTTTTTAGGTTTTTTTCTCTAGTTTGCTCTATTAGCCTCAAATAGAATTGTCATTAAAACTGCTAGGGTCAAAAAATGTACATTAGGGTTGCAGCCCCCACCTTGAGCAACAAGGAAACTCACTTTATTCATGGAAAGCTCTGGTGTGTCCCGAGTTGTTTTTGCTTCTTTCCAAGGGGTTATTGTATACCAAACCAGTCTTAATAGATGGCCGAGGGAGGCGGGCATCTGAAAGACAATTCCTTGATCTAATCCCTCTTTTAAATGATAAAAGAGATTATACCCTAGCAAAGTGGGGTTTCCTGTCATTGATTGCCATCAAACACTTATTCCAAGAGAATGTAAATTCTAAGAGGCCAATCAATTTTCGTGATCTAAAACACTAAATAAGAGTTGAGGAATTTTTTTTTTACAAATCGTATAGTAACGTTTTCTCCCATTTCGAAGCATAAAACAAAACTTTTTACCCAAATCTGGCTTTACAAACCTCAGTTCAATTATTTTCTTTTCTGTTGCTTTGTTTCCTACCAGTATTTTTGCTAGTGAAAGGTGAAGTAAGAAATCAAAGCCATTCGCAATTAGCTTATGACAATCAACCGTAAGGAAAATCCAATATTCTTTCGTAGTTTTTAGTATTCTATTGTTTATAAGGTATGATTTTTTTTTTTTCTGAAAATACCAGCAGGGCACTGCAAAATGGTAGAGAAACGTTAAAAAACTGAATTGAAAGCATCTGCCTCTCATAAACTTGCTTTCATTACTCCTTTGCAACGCGCCATTGCTGGGGTGAAAAGGTTGAGAAGCATAATGATGGCACTATTATTTTCGTAAGGAAAAACCAATATCTTTTCGTAGTTTTTAGTATTCTATTGTTTGTGAGGTAAGATTGTTTTTCTGTAAAGACCAGCAGGTTACTGCAAAGTGATAGAGAAATATTTAAAGGCTTAATTGAAAGCCTCTCATAGACTTACCTTCGTTACTCCTTTGCAAGGTTCCATTGCTGGAGTGAAAAGGCTGAGAAGCATAATGATGGCAATATTCTCGATGGTTGAATATTCAAAACTTGAATATTCGGTTGAAACTACGGTTGAATATTCGCTTCGAGGGTTTAAAATCACCTCATTTACTCGCCCCCTTTTCCTACTCTTCAGTAATTGAAGTAACTAAAACAAAGCGCTTTGTAAGAAAAAGCACTTAATAACTAAAATGACGTTGTTCTATTTCCAATTCAATGAAAATAGTTTAATTTCTTATGTACCAATTCATAGGGATATAAATTAAGACTTGCCTCTCAGACTCTTTATTTATTTAATTAAAAAACTTTCCGAAAAAGTAGTTTTTCAAAGAAAAGTAAAAGCTATAGTAAATTTAAGGTCAGCAGAAATTAAAACCTATAATTATTCAAACTCAAAACAATCCGAAAGAATAAATGAAACCCAAAACAAATAGAAATTAAATAAGCTTTTTGCTTTCAGGTGTAACAAAAGTGTCAACAAACTTCTTCAAGTATGGCTTTTGATCGAATTGTCGGGCTCTATGAATCTTTGCGACATTGAAACCGTTGGCTAGCATCCACCACAAAAGAACAAGGTGTACAAAAATATTCTTATTTGGATGAAGGTCAACAATAAGCTATGGTTTTGAAGGTTCCCAGTGCATACCCCCATCCTCTACCAAGGAAAAATTATAGGGATTCAATGAATGCCTAGGCACCAGTTCATTAATGCACGGGAAAATAGAGTCCTTTACCGAGTCATAAATTTCCAACGGTATTTCACCATCGATTTCGAAAAACAATCCTATGGTCCATTCTCCTCAACAGTGTAAATGATGGGGAAATTTTTAGCAGAAGTATCATCTAGCCATTGGTAATTCCCACAGGGCAAATAGAAGTGAGACATAGCTGATAAATAAAGAAATTTCATATCCAAGAAAAGCATATTCGACTTTTCACTGGTGCTTTATCCAGTCGGGTCACTTTGAAGGATACGATCCCCGTAAAAAGTATACCCTCCCCGCGTGGATATCTGTGCAAAGGAGCGCTGATCCACGTTGGTGGTCACCCCTATTTTTGCATAACTGATTTTAAAAATTAAATTCATCACCAGATGAGGAGTTGAAAAATAATGACCCAAATCCAACCCAAAACCTCGTAAATTCTATCCGTGTTTTAACAGACAATATTCAACAGCGTCAATACATCACTTGACAGGTACTTTTTACAATAATCCTCCCCATTTTTAAAACCTCCCTTAGCCCGAATTTTCTAGAAAGTTCATTATCGGCAGTGGTGCATTGACGATCAAAAGTGAATCATAAAACTCTTCTATGAGTGGTAATTTTTCCTCGCGTAGCCTTGAGATGGAGCTGCAGTACTCATACAGGTTTATTCGCTTACAGTTCAATAAATCATACGTTTCATCATCGAGAAAGCACTGTTTGAGGATGGGTAAACTATTGCAATCATCACTTTTTTGTACTTGAATAAGTTGCCTTAGGTATTTGGGGATCTACAAAATATGGATCTAAAAAATGGACTTTTCAAGCACGTTTTATCACCTCTAACAATGGACCACTTGAGTTCTGAGACTAGCAACTTCTCAGATGATTTGGGTATGATTTTATACGAAAAAGAACCATCTACCCATGCATCTCCTCGAATTCACCTTTCTGTAAACGTGCCAACGCTGGTAATATGAATTTCAAATCGTAGTGGGAATTTTGCATGTTATTCGGTAGAATGTATTGCTGCTTAATATTAACATTATATGATTTATGCACGACCCCCCGAAAGATACCCCCCCCCCTAATAGAATAGGATTACCCAAATGATCATGATTGCAGACTTTCGCATCCCCACTACCCTCAACAGATTGGTTCTTACAAACCCAATACATATGATGATTTTCAATGGCCAATTTGTCTTCTGGGGAGAGATTCATTGGATAATTTTTCTTGCGCAGTCGTGAAATTGAATTACTAGCTGTTTTAATAAGTGCAACCATAGCTTTGCCACAATCTTCCCCAACCAAGGTTTCAAATACATCTACGAATAGCACGTTATTACTCGAGTCCCTTTGCCCATGGGCAAAGGATACTACAATGGCTTCGTATTCTTTGACACAATTCAAGTTTGATGGGTCATATACATGCAAGAGTTTGGCTTCGATGTCTAATGTCATCTTGTCGCTCTACAAGAGCAAGTCCTGAAAGGTTTTGAACCGCAAGATGGCATTGCCACCCAAAGCCATCTCCACGGACTGGTACCCATGACGCTTGCAGTGTCTCAAGTGATTTTTTAATTTTAACTCTGTATAGAATCTAGATAAATATATTGGAAATGTAGTTTGTTTCAATTCCTGACTTAAAGCTCGACTAATATGGGGAATTGTAAAGGAATGTCTAATTGAATCATGATCTTTGGCAGGCTCGTAGAGAAGCCATACCCAGTGTTTCAATGACTCAATGGGCAGAGGCCTTACTGAATATATTAAAACCTTTTTATTTTTAAGTTTCCCCTCTTCATATTCTGTATCGTACTGTAAAACTAAAACAACAATCTTTAAATTTTCATTTGCACTCTAAAAAACGTCAATCCCCTTAAGTGTTGCAGGATATTGCCCCACTAAACAACGAAAACCAACTTTAGGAAGCTCTGCCCCCGTCTCACCCCATTAACTGCCAAGCCCTTCAATATGTCTTAGTGGCGTCATTGAAGCGAGGTTTATGCCCCCCCCCCCGACAAGGACTGAATGCTTGAAGCACTCTAAGCCCGTTTTGAAACGAAAATGGTGTACACCTTTACATTCCTCTAAATCTGATTTTATATCTTGCACCCCCCCTGCCTCCTCAAACCTCTTAAAACAAGTTGTTTTGCCACTCTCTCATTTTCATTAGGTCTTTCCACACTGTAAAAAATATTACCCACTCAATCTGAAAAAATTATCCTCACATTTTTGCAATTCATGATGAAATTTCTGCATCGCCGTTTGCAGGTAATGCGAGTACAAAACACCCTTCTTTTCATTAAAAAATGTTTTAAGTGCGATGAATACTTTTATGCCTTATCGCCCTCCCACCCCTCGAATATGGTTTTTGAGATATGCCAAAATCTTGCCGACATATGACTGCGTTTTGTCTATTAGATCCGTATGGATACTACCACCAGTGAGGGAGTTGAAGGAGTCTCCAAACTCAGCTCTAAAATATAAATATTGCTCAAAGCGGTATCAGCTAAATAAAAATCGGGTAAAACAGTGGGCGTTGCAGAGACTTCCTCTACCATATCCCCACCACTCTGTCTTTCTTCAACCTCAGAATCTAAAAGAGGGCTGGAACTTGGGTTAAAATCACCTAGCTCACTCAGCATATCTTCCAGCGTATCTCGACTGAGAATTTCAACCATCACAAATTTATTCTCTGGTGTACTTTATTCTATGAATAAACTTGGATGAGCTTGGGTGATGCCCATTGTAATACTTGGGGGATTTCCATTAATCTCTCTAGAGCAACCATCTAAAAATTTACATGTATTTAGAATGAATTGCTCAATCAAACCAAAATTGTTCTTGGTTATACCCTGCTCTTCGAAGTTACTTGCTTGAGTTGGGGGAACATCAATTGAAATTGTGGAGGGGAGGTCATATTCTTATCTTCAATATTCTTTCAATAATTTTTGAGTCGACTCTGGATCGTGGTCATTGATATCATAAGTACGCAAGCCATTAGGATGATTATTATTGTCCCCTAAACAATCTTTCACTAATTTGTTGTACCAGTCTATGTCGTTGTTACCGGTTGGCGAGTCAATAACATAATCATCGTGAAGTTCTCATGGCGATGACAATATCATTGTCTCCATACCCTCGAAGAAGTTGCACGACCCCTGAGTTGATGGTTGTAACTCAGCCATGTTAACCTACAACAATTATAGAATTTATTTCCTTTGTGAAATTTCTACTGTTTTAAATGGGAATATTAACGAGCGTTGTTTTCATAGCATTTAAAGCCCATGCATAATAATGAAAAGAAAAAAATATTAAAACATCCCCCCTAATTTTACCATTAGGAAACAATATTTTTTGGTAATAAAATAGCGTCTACGCTATTTTTCACCCAATCCTCGACCGGCATTTTTTCCCGGTTTCATTTTCTAATTTTTCTTATTATCTAATCTATTTATTTTCTCTATTTGTTTTTCTTTTCTTATATTTATAAGTCTGGCGAAAAACCATCATTAAACGCGAATTGGTTTCTAATGTCTGCTAAAAGTGAATCTGAGCTGTCGAATGATAGCAGAATTGTTGTCTTATGTTGGGACACTAAAATCAAAGGACCGCAGAAGAGTAACATAGATGCACGGGGGGTGTAAACCATAATTACATTTTTTTTTTAGTGTAAAAGATTGGATTCAGTATAAGATCGTATTTTCATAAGAAAATCTCCTGAAAACAAAATCATTATCTTAATAATGACTAAAAAAATGGTTCGACCATCAAAGTCTTTTATTTCGCCCAACCAATTTAACTAGTTCTAAATTAGAAGATATTGCAGTTTTTTCTTTAAAAAGAAAAGATAAAAGACGAAGAGTGATTATTCTACCATTTAATCATCTTTTTTTGTATCTATTGTAACACAAAGAAAGAAATAACGAGCAAAAATGGGGTTTTAAAGGCCAAATTAAAATGCTGAAAAAACACAACAAAGCGAATATTTCGAGGGACAAACGCCTCTCTTCTTCAGTGCGAAGCAAAAAAATATAATCAATGCGAGTGCCGAAGAACAAACCAACAAATAAAACGCGGAAAGTCAATGTGAATGTGAAACAAAAGCAATGAAAAAAAAATTAAAAGATGAATAAAAGTCAATAAAAGCCAAAAAAAAATAAAGAATTAAAACCAAATTGGTTTTAATTGGAGCGGCCCATAGCTTGACTTACATGGGGCTTAGGGGGCCGAAGGGGTAGCATCATTGGCTCGCCAGTAGAGTGCAGGTTCCGATTGGGCAGCAGCTTCACTTTCTTGATCGCAGGGCTTAGATTGGTATACATTTTCGCCAAGGAGCTTGGGTCTTGATGGTCCGGTATGCGCAATGGCTGAATGCCTGGCAAGTTGCAGAGGGGTGCGTAGTGCTTCTTTTCCCTTTTTGTGGGTGGGGGAGCTCTGGAAATTCCTTGAAAAGAAACAAAATTTTGTTTTTTGACGAAACAATACATATTATTATTATTTTTTATTCGTGCAGTATATAAATACTAATGCCAGGAAACATTTTTTGAAGCCATACATGCGGTTTTATTTACCCCCTTCACTTGCATAGAAATGGCTCACGGATTGCCATATTACGTGGTATAACGCTTCCAAGAAATTTTATCTTTGAAAATTTCGTTGGGAATCAAATTTGTATGTCTGTTTCTCTTGGTTTTGCCTTGAATATTCCCTCTAAGAAATTGAATAAAAACAATCATAACTGAAAGTAAAGAGCAACATTAAAAATCAAAACGAACAGAAATTATTCCGAATATTAAGAGGTTGCCCCCCCTCCTCAAGACCATGTTCTTTATGCTAAATTTTTAGCACATTTAAAATATGTTCCTATTCTAATTAAACAGCACTTGTGTTTCAATAACTATTCTCGGGGTTGGAGAGACTCTGTTCCCTGATTTCACGTGGCTTTTTTTCTTTACTTGGCACTCATTAAAAAAGGAAGATTTTTTGCTAAATAACTAATTCTTGTGTCCTTTAAAAGAGCTTTAAGGGGTTTTGATTTCCTATATATATATTTGATTGGTTAGTTCAACTCTTTTTGATTTAAGCATATTTCAATGTAAACTAATGTCTTCTACTCCTTTTTTGACATTAAATTCCATTGACAAGAAACTGTCAAAAAATAACTTCTTCAATTTAACATATGAACTTACTTTCTCCTTCATACTAATAAATACCTGCCTGCAGAGGGAGACACTCTTGATGGCCAAATTAGATAAAAAGGTTCTTTGAACTTTTTTTGAACTTTGACTTTATTCAATATAAACAAACAAATAAAACACAACTCCAGGGACTGATCAATGATTCCTAGGGCCTAAATGTAGTCCCTGGAGAACTTGAATATTCATACAAATACTACCACTAATTATTGAAAAACAACAAATTGACAAACAAACAAACTTTGAAAAAAAAAGAAAAAAAGAAGACTGATCAGTGATCTCTAGGGCCTAAATGTAATCCCTGGAGAACTCGAATATTCATACAAATACTACCACTAATTATTGAAAAACAACAAATTGACAAACAAACAAACTTTGAAAAAAAAGAAAAAAAAGAAGACTGATCAGTGATCTCTAGGGCCTAAATGTAATCCCTGGAGAACTCGAATATTCATACAAATACTACCACTAATTATTGAAAAACAACAAATTGACAAACAAACAAACTTTAAAAAAAAAACAACGAAAAAAGGCACTGTACACTACATAAAATAGAGATTTCTCCTAAAAACTATCTATTTTTACTAGTAGAAAGAAGATGTTTCTTATAATTATATTTAAATGACGGACCTGAAACAGAATCTTTTATTTGCAGCGGAATGCTGTTGCATAATTTCACTCCAACGTATTTGATAGAAAAAGCTGCTCTTTGCGTGTGACAAATATCCGAGATAAGAGAAAAATGTGTAGATGACGACGTTGGATAAGCATGATAATATGACGATAAATGAAAAGGACAAGTTGTGTTAGTCCTGGGGGTACTAGACTATTTAAGTGAAAACAGCAGTTTTCACTTAAATAGTCAAACTGCTGTTTTCATTTATACATGAAAACAGCAGTTTGGAGCTGACAAATTTGTTTCACTGTTAGCCACTGAGATTTAAGAAAAATTTCTTTAGTATTAAGTCTATTAAAATAAATCGACTTTACAGCTCTATTTTGTAAGAATTGAATTCTATTTAAATTATAACAGAAAGAATTAGCCCAAACGTAACAACTATAATGCATATAAGGATAAACAAGAGTAAAATAAAGGGTTCGCGAAAATTTTTGCGGAAGGAAATTTTTAAGTCTATACAAAATCCCAGCTCCTCTTGCAATTTTTATAGATATTTATTTAATTTACATTATAGATTATAGATATTTAGATTACAATTATAGATATTTAATTTACATGTTCTTTCCATGACAATAATTCATCAATGACTACACCTACGTATTTAAATTTTGAAACCCTATATATTAAATATCCATCAGCTGTTAAAGATAGTTCGTTGTTTACCTTTTTAATAGTAGAAAAAATCATGTAATTTGCTTTTTTAATATTAATCAATAAACGGTTACTCCTCATATATTTTATTAGATCATTCAACGCACTCTCCATGGTCTTAAAAAGGGTTTCAACGCTTAAAGCTCGGAATAATAAAACTGTATAATCTGCGAATGATATTGTCAAACAATCTTTTATAAAATTTCCTATATCCGCAGTATAAATGAGGTAAAGTAGTGGCCCTAAAATCGCCCCCTGTGGAATTCCGCAAGTTATTAGGTGCTCTCGTGATCTTTTTGGTCCAACTATAACAACCTGTGACCTATCTGATAGATATGACTCAATCCAACTAAAAATCCACGGTGGAAATTTATAATTCTTTAACTTTCTAACTAAAAGATTATGGTTTACTGTACCAAATGCTTTCGACAGGGCAATAAATAAAGCTGAGGAATAAGAACCCGTATCTAGAAAATCTTTCCCTTTACAAACAAAATGGGTAATCGCGTGACCCGTCGAATGCCCTTTCTGAAATCAATATTGGCTAGGTGGTATTATTTCATTTTCTTCCACAAGTTTACTTAATCTATCATGCATTATTTTTTCAAAAATTTTCCAAATAACTGGTAAAATTGAAATATGGCGGTAATTATTTATCTCTTCCTTATTTCCATACTTATATATAGGTACAATATGGCTTTTCTTTAGACCTTTTGGAACAATTCCCTTTTGAAAAGACAAATTGATTAAAAAAAATCAAAATATGAGGTATCAACGGCAAAACATGTTTTAGAACCCGTTCTGGCATGTGATCAATTCCAGGAGCCTCTGATGGTCCCTAAGAATTCACTATCTTCTCCAAATCATTTGTGGAAACCGGTTCAAAAACAAAAAATTTTCCATCATTATCAAAATTTGAAGAAATTTTACTTCCGTCTTCTATGTCAATATCATTATCAAATAGTGATGAAAAATTTTGACTAATTTCAGTAAAAAATTTACAAATACTATCAGCTATAGATTGATAATTTCCTATTCTTTCCCCATTCGGGTTAACTATCTCTTTGGGGATCTCATTATCTTTATGTTTATTTGGCCTCAAAATTCGATTAATAATTTTCCATGTTGAAGATACATCATTGTTTGCAAGTTCAAAGGCATTAAAAAATAATTCTTCTTAGCATCTCGTTTTTTCTTATTCACAACATTTCGATAACTAACATAAATATCTCGATTTTCATTCGATGGTTTCTTCAACATTCTACTATAAAGCTTGTTTCTTAATTTTATCATGTTTTGTAATCTCTTTGTTAACCACGGAGGTTTAAAATTATTTTTCTTTCTCGATCTATTCTCATGTGCTTCTTCAATCTTACAACACTTGTGCATTGCTTCACGAATCTTATCAAATAAAAAAACATAACCTACTTCAGGGTCATTCTGACTCAAAACATCGTTCCATTCTAGTTTTCTTAAATGATCTTTTAATTTATTTAAATTTGGTTCATTGAAAACAAATATTTTCTCTTCAATTTTATGCTGGTCATTTGGATAGATGATAAATCGCTGAACGAAACTGTTACAAATGCAAGGAGATGATCCGAACCTGGCGCAATTAGATCATTTGATGATTTCAGCCGGTCACAAATATCTTCACTAATTAAAATATGTTATCAATAAGTTTGGCTGTGCGTTCTGTAATTCGTGTGGGGATGTTAATCGATGGGAAAAAACTAAATGATAGCATAGTTGTTAAAAGTTCCGCATTCATATTATTTCCTAGCTCCAATAAATTATGAAATCTCCCATTAGCATACACGGCTTTTTACACGACCCTAAATTCTGACAAACATTCTCAAAATGCTGAGACGTTTCCGTGGGGTTAGAACTAAGTGTCCTTTAAAATATAGCAATCAAAATTTCAACATCATACTTTTTTACACTAACAACAAAAGACTCAAACCGACCTTCAACCCAGACACCTAAAGTATCTTCTACAGTTACAGAAATATCATTCCGCACGTAGATTCCTAATCCACCTTTCCGCATCTGCGTTCTATTTTTATAATAAAAAAAGAATAACCTCCTAGTGAATACAAACTTAAATGCGAAATTTAACTCAAAAAAGTCTCAGTTAGTGATATTACATCAAAACAAAGATTACTTTCATTAACTGTGGTAAGTAGTGTATCAAACGCAGTTTCAAGCCCCTGACAATTATACGAGGCTATGATAAAATCACTCGGTGATTTAATTCAGCCCGTAAACTCGATTGGTTTCTAAGCAAATTCACTTTGAAGTTTAACTTCGTGGGAAACACTTGGGTCACCATATTTTTTAAAAGTAAATTTGGATTTTTATTTTACTTAAAGGATAAATTAACAGGTAAGCCATATATATTATTCGAAAAGTACTTACCGAGAAATAAGTATCAGCTTCACTTCGTCTATTCAGGTTTAAAGCTATTTCAGAACTGTTACTATTACCACATCAAATAGCAGCATATATATAAAATAGGTCAATGCAGTATTTTTCCAAAATTCTTGTTTTTCAAGATCTCTATGCTATAAGTAGGGCAAGGTTTAGGTGTCATCACTCTAGTATATGCAATGGGTATTTTTATATGCTATGGGTCCCAAAGGAATCCAGAGTCCCGTGGGAATCCTGCTACGGGCGTTGTTAAGACCATGGAGACGATACTACAAAAAGGTTCTTTGGATTTTGTTCAAAATGCCTGTAAACTTTCTGTATTCATCTCTCTGTGAATTATCTACTTCTCTGTAAAGTGAGACTTCTTCTCTTTGGAGTCTTATGGTAGAGTTGGCCTATTATCTGGGTTCTACCGGTGGAGGATGTCTAGAGTCTCTAACCATCACATAGTTTATGTTTAGAGTATAAAATGTTTATTTATACATATAATACAGTGAATGTACATATGGCGAGGACAGATACAGAATTCGAACTGACTCAAATAATCTAAATTGGTAAATTATATTCAGCACAATATGCAGATACACATCCGGGCATTTGACAGAACTATTCTATTTTAATCTGTCAACTTCCAGGAATTACATCAAATATTCAGAATTAATTTAGTTATCAAGGAAATGGGATTTTAACTAGGAAATGAACCTTTTGACATATACTTAGAATTATAATTATTGGTTTTAACCAAGAAAAACCTATTTCCAAAGTTTACAGATTTTCCCCGGGGTTTTCAAAATCTTTTTTTTTTTCAAAAAAAAAAAAACGATTTTCTATCCTCAAAGAAAGGTACACTTAACAAGAACATAAAATAAAATACTGACAATAAAACTGAATCAAAAGACACAAGAAAATATTTTCCCAATTGGCACTTTCATTTCACTTTATATTGTCATGCTAAGTTCGCATAAAATTCGCATAGCTACACCTAATATAAAAATTTGCACATCGTCAGAATATCTTCTAAAAAAACTTAAATTTGAACAGAATACTTAAACAAAAATAATAATCTTCAACAGAAACACAATGAGATTTTCTTTTACTTTTCTGTTACCAAAGCTTTAATTCATTTTTTTTTTAAATTATTCGGTTCCTTTACTATTTATAAGATATCAAAAGGAAGTAAATACATCATTTGAGAAAGGTTGGTCAAAGATCTTTCGCTTGTCATTTTTATCTTTCTATTTTTCCTATTTCAAAGAAAGCATTTCTCCTGTCCAGTTAATCAGCATAAAAACTAGCTACATCCTCATTTTGACTTAACATCAATTCCCAACACCGTTTGTACTGCAATAACATACTCATCTCTACAATCATCTTACTCTACTTATCTCTATAATTGTTTCAATACTCTCTATAATAGCCTGGAGGTTTATTTCTTGTTTTCCTATTGCTTCTCCTAAGACTACTTGATTCTCCACTCGAAGCCTGCCTTAACCTCTATTTCCCCTTTATCTACTTCTACACTAACTAGACTAGGCTCCATTTGAACCTCATGTTGTTCGCTAGAAACGGAGCTATCCTTCATTATTTCTGAAGTTACTACTGGAGTCTCCACTGGAAGCTGGTATACAGATGATGTTGAATCGATTCTCCTATGCCCACGATTCTCTAACTCCAATTCTACAATTCTTGATTCCTCAGATATTGATTTATTTGTTATTACTGGTTGCTCAAGACAATTTTGAACAACCAAAAGTTTCTCACCCGGACGTTGACGTAAGCTATAACCGTTACTGCTTTTCTCTTCGTCATTAGATTTTACTTTACTATTAGCAATATTAGATTTATTAATCATATCAACCTGAAAAATAGGATTTAAACGTAAGAAAGTTTCTGAATCCTTTACAGGCTTTATAAGACGACCGTTTACTGTTCTTCTTACAGAAATCCCTGAAAGTTCTTGTACCAAGAAAAGGGAATCTTTTAAAACTTTTAAAATTATATATGGTCCACGAAATTTAAGCTTTAAACCCTTGATTTCCCTTGGATTCTGAGCTTTATCTTGGACATAAACTAAGTCCCCTTCTCAAAAACTGGTAGTACTACAGAAGTTTTATTATATTGTAATCTTTGAGATTTTCTCTGTTTTCTCTATTTGTTCATCACAAGTCCTGTAAATCGTGAATAAATTCCTAACTAAATTAACCATATAATCCTCATAATTGTCAAAATAGTCAATTGAAGGCAATGATAGTTGAATATCCAAAAACGAAAGTGCTGCCCACCAAAAATTACGTGATGTGGTGAATATTTAGTTGTGGAAGAAATAGTAGAATTTAATACATTCTGAACGAAAGGCAAATAAGTATCCCAAGAATTGGGATGATCCTGACAATAAGCTTTTAATACGGATTTTGTTACCTTCACACGATTCTAACATAACCCATTCGATTGAGGATTATAACTTGGCGAAAAATAATGTTTAATTTTTAATTTTTCACACATCTGTGAAATGAGATTTGAACGAAAAGACTGATGGAAATCAGTGATCAAATTTCAAAAAGACCAAAGTATGCTATCACTGACTCGCAAAGAAAATTACACGTAGCTTCTGCTGTTATCCTCGGCACAGCTTTCAGGATACAAAATTTTGAAAAATGGTCAACGCCAACTAAAATATGAAAATTTCCGTTTTCAGTAGGCCCACATAATGCGCCCCCCATGGGACCAGCTTTGTCCACCGAAAACACACGGAATGGGTATTTCAGCTCTTAATTTTTTCCTAACGTAGGTTTGACGTTCCGATGCATTTTATTCCTACGCAAGCACAAATTACAGTTCTCGCAATACTCTCGAACTTTTGCAACCAATCTATCAAATACAAAGATACGGCTCACTCGATCTAATGTCTTCTCCATAGACATGTGACCACCAACGAGTAAGTGATCATGAGCCAGTTTTATTGCCGAATCTACTAGGTAACTTGGCAAGACTATTTTAGCTGTTCTAGGGATCCCTTTGTCCTTGCCAACGCCTCCTAGTGGATAACAATAAAGAACACTTTCTTTTAGAAACAGGCCGTCAAAAATATTCAACAGCCAAGACACAAAATTTTTATCTGTCATTTTCCCTGGCACGGAATTCTTTTCCACCCTGTCGACTTCAGGCACGGAACTCTTTTCTGCCCTGTCGACTATTTTTTCCTCTTGCACGGAACTCCTTTCTGCCCTGTCGACTTCTGGCACGCTCTTTTCCGCCCTGTCGACTATTTTCCATGGTACAAAACCTGCAGGGTTTTCGAGGTTCGGTGCTCCACCGCCTACCTCTCTCTTCGCCCATGGGAGCTCAGACCTTCCTTTCCCAGGATCCTCTGAACCCGTTAACCGCTCAGACCTTCCTTTCCCAGGATCCTCTGAACCCTTTAACCGCTGGTCCGTCGGTCGACCGTCGTCCGCCCCTTCACCAGTCTCATCTCTCTCGACACAACGCCTCATTACGTTGGTTCCTAATAAATTCTCAGTTATCTGGTCCCTCGGTCAACCATAGTTCGCCCCTTCACCAGCCTCATCTCTCTCGACACAACGCCTCATTACGTCGGTTCCTAATAATAAATTTCTCGTCTCTCTTGATAATACACCTTTCTAGATCAGTGCCTTATAAAAAATTGTCAGTTTCTCGTCATAATTTTTTTTTGTCCTAAAATTTCTGCTTAAATTCCTAATATGAACCCTACATCCTGCACTAAAAAAATCTACCTATCCCCCTGGTCACGTTTTACGTCAGGCCAGTTCTGACGGAGTTCTTCATTCTGTCCTGTGCAACAAAATTCAGTATCTACGGTTGCTGAAAAAATTCCTGCTTTTCTTCACCAATTGCGTTTTCAATAGTTTTAAAACGCTACGCTTCATAATCAGAATCATAATCATTATGGTATTCTAATAAATATCTTTTAATATTTAGTCTCGAGCCTTCAATAAAACAATCCAGGCCTATACTATCAGAAAAACCTACTAATCCGCCATACCCAGATCGATATGATTTTGTGGCAATCTCCAACCTCTTATAAAACTGATACACTGTTTCATTGGATGATTGCCTCAATTCAGATAAATCTTTGTATTTCTTTCCAGCTGTCTTTCCTGGTAAATATGCCTGTGTCATTTCCTTTTTCAAGTTCCTTTAAATTTATAATATTGGAGGAATCTCTATCCTCAAAAAAAATTAAGTAATGGCCCTGTTACTCTAAGCGGTACTGCATCTATCACCTGCGAGTCTGACCAGCCTAGCAATGTTTTTACCCTTCTCAAATGGCTAAAAAAAGGTTTTATAAATTTTGAATTTTCAAGAACTGGAATATTTCCCAGGGGATCCATTACTGACCTAATTACTCTTTGATTCAAATTCTCCTTGTTGCTTTTACCCTCAATAGGTGTATCTGTTATATCATCCTCAGAATTATCCCCTCATATTTACACTACTTCTTACAGTGGCATTTTCTTTGGCCATTAGATTACCCACAGTAGTCAAAATTTTGTGATTGAAGTGAGATTATAATCCCGACTTGAAGAAACAAAATTCAAAGGGATATTTAAACCTTTACTTCTTATTTCTTTCAAAAAGGATGAAGCAATATCTTTATCGAATTCAGGACCTGAAAGATCTAAAATTGGAATTGCGCTCATTTTAAACGAGAAAAAATATGAGTAAAACAAATTAATTATGTCAACGCTGTAAAAACAGGGCAAAATCGTTATTCAACACTCCTAACAGATTTCCTACTCGCGTGCGAACTTAAAATGCATGACTTACTTTCGTAAATTGTCCTTCGACGTTCTTCACTTTTTCTCAAAAACTGTAATCTGGAGCGGGAACCTGGAACTGAAGCTGGAACCTGGAACTGAAGCTTGAACTGAACTGGAACGACGACACTGTAGGTGACGGGCCTCAAAAGAAAATATTAACTGCAATCCTCTCCGGCAAAAACTGCTGCACCACTTTGTAAAGTTTCTGTATTCACCTCTCTGTGAATTATCTACTTCTCTGTAAAGTGAGACTTCTTCTCTTTGGAGTCTTATGGTAGCGTTGGCCTATTATCTGGGTTCTACCGGTGGAGGATGTCTAGAGTCTCTAACCATCACATAGTTTATGTTTAGAGTATAAAATGTTTATTTATACATATAATACAGTGAATGTGCATATGGCGAGGACAGATACAGAATTCGAACTGACTCAAATAATCTAAATTGGTAACTTATATTCAGCACAATATGCAGATGCACATCCGGGCATTTGACAGAACTGTTCTATTTTAATCTGTCAACTTCCAGGAATTACAGCAAATATTCAGAATTAATTTAGTTATCAAGGAAATGGGATTTTAACTAGGAAATGAACCTTATGACATATACTTAGAATTTTAATTGTTGGTTTTAACCAAGAAAAACCTATTTCCAAAGTTTACTTGCCCCTCAGCATTCCTAAGAAGTTCTGTGTTTCTGGAACTCAGTTGCTCATGTGACCTCAATGGTTATCCCTAATGACAGCCTGAATGCACAGAGTCTATTTATATTTAGGTCAAACTAACCCTTAGTTTTCCTTGAAAGCTGCATCTCAGAACTGGGATAAGCAACAAATTGTCTACTTTTTAACGATCGTGTCCGCTATCATGACACCAAGATTTCTAAATTAAGGCACAGAAAACTATGCATGGTGTATTGAAAGTCGAAAATTGCACTAGAGAATGTTGATAGAAAGTCCAATGGATAGAAAATCACAATGGAGTCAATTCAGTTTGTCTTGTAAGACAACTCACAATCGGTGCCGTGCTGCAGACTGGAGGTCAAAAGGCGGCCCAGAGTCTTGCACTTGAAAATCATTCAGCATGTTTGAAAATCAAAGGACTAAGAATACTCCATTGCCTCACACCTGTTCTGATTTATGGGGAGGGGTTGAGACTCTACCTTTTCATTAGGTAAAAACCTTTGACTGTTTAACTTAACGCTCTTAGCTGTTTCTGAGGTACTGTCGATGTGCCATTTTGACAATCTTGTGCTCTTTAACGAATTTTGATTTAATTCAATACCATCCTTTGAATTTCCTGAAAGTTTTACCTTAACACCTTTAGGGGTTCAAGAGACGCTCCAAATGCGCCCTTTTGACAGTCATGACAAACGTCTTTAAAGGTCGTTCAATATTCCTGTTAGCATTGCCTTTAAATTTAATAGCCTTTGTCATTACTGAGAAAAAGTAGATACCCCCATATCCTGCTGTTATTTTGACAAAATTGTTGTATTTCAAATCTTTTGATTTTGTTCAATAGTAGTAGGCTAATAACAGTAATAATAGAGCAGCAGCAGCAGTTATAGTCAAAATAGTGGTATTAGTAGTAGTAGTAGTAGTAGTAGTAGTAGTAGTAGCCGAGGAATAGTAGCAGTAGCACCAGTAGTAGTAGTAATAGTAGTAGTAGTACTGGTAGTAGTAGTATTAGTAAAATTAGTAGTCAGATGTAGTCGAAGTTGCAGTTGTAATTGGTCAAATTCTCACATAGTCACAATCACTGTTCCATGTAGTCGCAGTTGCAATCATAAGTAGTCGCAGTCACAATTAGTCACAACCACTGTGTCAAGTATTCGCAGTCACAGTCGGAAGTAACTGCAGTGGAAGCTGCAAATATCTGCAGATACACTTAGTTGCTAGTCTTAGTCAAATCTAGTCATAATCACAGTTTCAAGTATTCGCGGTTTCAAATACTTGCAGTCACAAGCAATAACTGTCAAAAGTAGTCAAAGACGCAAGCAGTAACAAGAAGTCACTGTCATAAGCAGTGGCAATTGTAAATAGGTGCAGTTTCAGTAATAAGTAATCGATGGGGTAGTAGTATTAGTGGTACCTCTAGCAGCATAAGCAGTTGTGATATCAGTAGTTATTGTGGTTCTAGTAGACCAGAAGGTTTCAAATCAAAACCCTCCACCGTTCCTGAAAAATCACTGAGACATCCTTTAGACAACTTTCAGAAATAGCACTGGATTTTTATTTATTTCAACATTGACCTCAACGTCACATGAAAATTCAACTTTAATCCCCATATCCACCCTAGAGATATTGTGGATACAACCCTATCTAGTTGAACATCCCCCTCAAAATATCCTGAAAGTTCCAACTTATTATTTTTAACCGTAGGATACCTGAGATAATGCAGCTGACCCTTATAACGAATTAGCATGCATATAATGTCTTTGGACGTAGTTAAACATTTCCAATAGCATACTCTGAAAGCTCTGATGTAATATTTCTGGATTTTCATGGGATATTGCACATAAGCCCTTTTGACAATCTGGATACAAATAGTGCCTTTTAATTTAATTTTACACCCGGGTTATTTGTCCCTGAAAGCTGCAATCTATTGCCTTATTCTGTTTTTGGGACATTGTATCTACGCTCTTTTGAGAACTTGGATGCAATAAAACGCATTTTATTTAGTTCAATAGTTGTAGCAGTAGTAACAGTACTAACGCTTAGAGCCTCATCTGGAAAACATTCATTGTCCCTGATTTATTTCTGATTTGCCATTTTGACAACTCGCATACATATAGTGCCTTTGACTTCATTTTATACCAAATTAAACTTGAATGAAATGTTTCTACTTAATACCCTGTTCCGTTTCTGAGCTATTGCATCTGTGCCATTTTGATAACCTTTATGCGTTCAAAAATTCTTTTGAACTAGTTCAATGATAGTAGTAGTAGTGTCAGTAGTAGTAGTAGTAATAGCAGTAGTAGTAGTAGTAGCAGTAGTAGTAGTAGTAGTAGTAGTAGTAGTAGTAGTAGTAGTAGTAGTAGTATAAGTAATAGTAATAATAGTGTTAGTAGTAGTAGTAGTAGTAGTACTAGTAGTAGTAGTAGTAGTAATAGTAGTAGTAGTAGGGGTAGTAGTTGCAGTACTAGCTGTAGCAGGAGTAGTTACAGCAGTTGTAGAAGTAGTAGCCCTAATAGTTTCAGCTTATTACCTGATTCCAGTCCTCAGAAATCCCGTCTAGCTATTTTGACAACCTCGATGCATGTAAAATATTTTGATCGAGTCCAATAATAGCAGTAGAAGAAGAGTTAAAGTAGTAGTAGTAGCAGCAATGGTAGTACTCAAATCACAAGCCCTGGAGGTTTTAGCATAATTGCGTGATACACCCTTTGGACAATCCACATACGCATAGTATGTTTTGGTTTAACACAGCATCCAACGTAAAATTCCCTGAAAGTTCTAATTAATATTCTAAGTCATTTATGAGATGTTACTGATACGCCCCTTTTACAAAATGCATGTAAATAGACTGTCAGGAGCGAATCTTCAGCATTTTTATTGGGGAGGGGGGGGGGCAAGAGGGGTCCATATGTGGATAGTCAAAGGGGATGAGATATACAATATTTTTTTATCCACATTATTGGGGGAGGGCAACTGCCCACCTTTGGCACCCCCTAACGACGCCCCTGCAGACTGTCTTAATTTAGTTCAGAAGAACATTTATGGAAGAACTCTAGCAGTACACAGAGCACGTTTCGCTTAGTTCCCAATCTCCTTCAATTTACTTTGAATTTTGTTTTTTAAGTTAATATCCTAACCAGATCGTAGAATATTCATGATACACCATTTTGACAACCTGCATGCACATACAGTGTTTTGAATGTGTTCAAAATTCTTCTCAACAATCTCCGAAAGTTTCACCTTAATATCTTCAGCCTTAGTAATGGTAATACTAGGAGCAGCAGTAGTCCAATTCCTATTTGTATTAGAAGTGCGAATAATGCCTTTCTATTAGTTCAAAATCCCCCTAGACATGCCTGGAAAGTTTCGACGTAACACCCAAAGCAGAAACTGCTTTTGAGCAACTGCGTTCACATAGTCTGTTTTAATTTAGTTTAACAATGACCTTAGCATTCTCTGTAGGTTTCACCTAACACACTTAGCCTCATCAGTAAAAATAGTTGTAGTGGTAGCAGCTGGAAAAGTAATAGCGGTATGCAAATAGTGCACTTTGGTTATTTCAACATCCCCCTCAACATGCCCTTAAGGTTACAACTTGACTTTCCTAAGTCATTCGTAGGATATTCATGATACCCCTTTTGAAAATCTGCAGGCTCATTATGTCTTTTG
Organism: Artemia sinica; assembly: GCA_027921565.1. NCBI lineage: Eukaryota > Metazoa > Arthropoda > Branchiopoda > Anostraca > Artemiidae > Artemia > Artemia sinica. Next base: position 1,726,519 of record JAPEVW010000034.1, on the reverse strand, counting down.
GTTAGTCCAAAATAACCCGCAATATACCGTGTAAGTCTCAACTTAACGCTATAAACTGGTCTTTAGCTATTGCTGATAAGCCCTTTTGACAAAAGCCATTCACTTATTATTTTTTTGTTTTAGTTTAACATTTCTCTAAGCATTCCCTGAAAATTTCACCTTAATACCTTTAGTAGGAGTCATTGTAATAGTAGTTTTAGCAGTAGCAGCAGTATGCATATAGTGGCTTTTGGTTTATCCAATATCCCCCACAACATGCCTTCAATATTTCAACTTGATACCCTAAGCCGTTCCTGAGATATTGCTTAAACATCCATTTGATATTCTGCATACACATTCTAGTGATTTAGTTCAACATCCTCTCAACATTCTTTTGGTAAGTTCAATATCTAACTCAACATGCCCTCTAGGTTTCACTTTAATGTTCTATGCCGTTCCTCCGGTATTGCTGATACTCCTTTTCGATAACGTGCGTGCACAGAGTGTGTTTTAATTTAGTTCAATTCCGCCCTCTCCATCCACTGGAAGTTTCACCTCAATACTCTTCACCGCAGCAAAAGTAGTATTCTTAGTAGCAATAGTAGTAATAGTAGTAGCAGTGGCAGCACTGATGGTTATAGTAGTAGTACTAACAATATTCAAAGAGTGCCCTTTGGTTAGTTGAGCATCCTCCTTAACAAGCCCTTATACTTATGACTTGTTATTCTAAGCCGTTCCAGAATATTTTGTTAATACGCCCTATTGACAACCTGCATATCCATAGTGTGTTTTGATTTAGTTTCAAATCCCCTTGATGTTCTATAAAAAAAAGAAGTAGTAGCACTAGTAGCAGTTGTAAAATGCACAGTGTGCGTTTTTGTTAGCTCAATTTCCCCTTCAAGATGTCCTATAGTCTTCAACTTGATACCCTGAGAGGTTCCAGAGATGTGGTGATATGCCCTTTTTACAACTTAAATGCACTTCGTTTGTTTTAATTCGTTGTAATATACTCCTCAATATTCCCTGAAAGTTACGCCTTAAAAATTATTGCCTTAGCAATAGTAGTATGCACGAAGTACCTTTTCATTATATGAAAATTCCCATCGACAAACCACAAAAATTTCAAATTAATACTCAGAGTTGTTCTTTAAATATTCCTGATACGTCCTTTTGACAGCCTGTCAAATCTGAGCCTTTGAACCTAAATGGTTCACCTTAATATCCTAAGACTCAGTAGCAGTAGTAATCGAAGCACTAGCAGTAGGCTAGTATAAGCAGTTGTACTTGTAGTATTAGTATGCATATAGTGCCTTTTGGCTAGTTCAACGTCCCCTTTAACTTGCCCTGTAATTTTCAAATTAATACCTTAAGCCCTACCGAATCTATTGGGGATACAACTTTTTGACAACCTGCATGCACATAGTGTGTTATTATTTGCTCAGCATTCTCTCAGGTATTCTCTGATAGTTTCAGCTTAATAACCTTAGCCTCATTAGCAGTAGTAGTCTTGGTAGTGGCAATAGCAGTAGTGGTAGCTGTATCCAAATAGTGCCTTTTGGTTGGCTGAAGATCCCCTCAGCAAGCCTTGTAAGTTTCACTTAATACTCTAAGCCGCTCTTTTAATATTTCCAACGCTTCCTTGGGACAACTGTCATTTAAATTTTGAGTTTTGTTTTACTAAACATTCCCAAAACATTCCCTGATAGTTTCATCTTAATACCCTATAGCCTCAGTTGTAGTATTAGCAGTAGTTGTGTGCATATAGTGCCAATTGATTAGTTCCACATCCGCCTCAACATGCCCTGAAAGTATCAACTTAATACCCTAAGCGGTTCCTGGGATATTGCTGATATCTCTTATTGAATATCAGCATGCATATAGTGTGTTTTGATTTAGTTCAAAATCCCCTCAACATTTACACAACATTTGCTTCATACCTATGGCCTTAATAATAGTAGTAGCATTGGTAATAGAAATAGTGCTAGCATCAGAGGCAACGGTATAGTGTTTCCTATAGTAAAGGCATTACGGCTCCAATGTTTTATTATTTTTCCACCAGAAGCACTTTTTCTTTTCATATGGAAGGGGTCGTCACATAAACTTCAAAGGGGGCTCATTGATTGGAAATTAGAATTTCTAGTACCCTTTTTAAGAGTCAAAAGTGAGTGGAGGGCAACAAGCCCCCCCCCCCACGCACTTTTTTCTCCAAATACATCCGATACAAATTTTTCTGAAGGCCGTTTTGTTAAAAAATACTTCAAAGATCATATTGCAAAAACTCCAGGGCAGTCGCAACTCCCCAGGACCCGAGGGCGGGCGTTGTAAGTTATGCCTTGGGGGCATATATGGTTCTTACAGAAGGGTTGCTCGTATAAACTTCAGAGAGGGCTCATTTGATTGGAAATTGAAAGTTAATATCTTTATATGCTTTTTGTAGTGTTTTTGTATCGTGTTTGTGCAAGGCGGAATTATTCTTTTTATTTTAAAAAGTGTTTAATATTACACTAGTATTTTACCTCCTGCCAGCCGGTTCGTTCCAGGCCTCTGGCCACCGCAGCGGCCGCTGCGAACTCCGGGGGATTAATTCGCATCCTACTCTTTTGGTGGGACCGTTTTCTAAGTGCTTTTTTAATTTTCAAGTGTTTTTAATATTCAAGTTCTTATTGTTTTTTTCCCAAGTGCTTATTTCATGTTGTTTTTTCCAAATGCTAGTGCAAATATGTTGTTTAAAAAAATATTTTGTGCATTTATTTTAATTAAAGAGAACATGTATTTTATTTTTTGTCTTGTTGAACATAGGTATTTATTCAACAGATTGAGTTTAGGTTCGGTTAGTTTTATTTTGACAGCAAGAAGAGTAATTTGTATCAATTAAAACTCCTTTCAGTTCATTTCCTTACTGACCTTCAATGTCTTGAAAAACGAAAATTTTAATGAAAATAATTCAAAATAGTAATAAAATGCTTATGTGGAATTCGAAAACATCTACTATTGCTATAGTATATGGCAAGAGTCTTATGATAAAATAAAGACTCTTGCACCTGACATAAATTCATACGAGGACTTGACGTGTTTAATCTTATTGAAACAAACTCAAGGTTGTTTATTGATGATTTAGATGAATCCGTTGAAAAATTCTCTCGGGAGATGTTATAATTATCCACGGTCCGATCTCATCATGAAAAAATTTTCGTAACCCTTGTTCTCCACAATCTCTTTCATCAGAGCAAATGTATGAGGATATTTGATTTGAATTGTACATACTATATCATATATAGGGATTTACGTGATTCCAGTTCTCCAATAATTTTAAACAAACAGATATATCCTGGTGAACAGAAGTTTTTACTCTTGGCACACCATCAGGCTAAAAATAAACCCTATGGTTAATTCTACTCGACCTCAATCAAAACACACCTGAGGATATACGTGTAGTCAGCGATTCTCTGAATATGAAATTACCATATATCTACCAGTGAAAAGTAAAAAAGGTCATTAGTTACCATCATGACACTGAAGAAACTAAGTGAAAACAGACACTTATTCTTCATAATAATTAATTCAAAACCGCGGTTAAGGAAGGCTATGCTCAAACATGGGGTTGACAAAGTATTCACTAATCTCCTATCAGAACTTTGTTTAAATTTAACCGAATGGATTGTTCCACTGCCGATAATTGCGAGACTTGTAAACGGTAGTCTCTAGAAGTGGCTAAGCCTTACTAGCTGAGAGTAATAGAAATATTCCTTTTACCAAAAGAGCACTTTGAAGATAATCTTAGTAAACTTATTAACTATGAGACAATTGCCGACGATGAAAAATTGATTTTGCTTCAAGATCCCCGTCTACGAGTGGATAGGCATAAACCATACCACGAAAGACCGCTCAAAGTAAATGTCATTAATCACACCCAGCCTCAAAATTAAATCACCGTCGCCACCACCAAAACAACAAGCAGATTTATCATTGTACACAGTCTTAGCTATTGCTGTACACTTTCTACCTCAATCATATCGTCAGCAATGTAAAAGACTCTTGACCTATCTCGCTGAAAATGAACATGTACAAATTACTGGCAAAAGAGTGAAGTTATAATCCATGGCAAGACTTACAATCTAATTGATTTGATATCAGATTTTATTGAGAATCTCAAAAGACTTCAATCATTTGACAGTCATTTGTATAAATTTTTAAACTCATCAAACTTCTCAAAAATTCTTATTGGGAATAAACATTTTAAATCGATTAAGGGAATGTGGTCGAATATCATAGGGTGATTTTAAATCCTTTTCGGAAAACACTAGCACACCAAGTTGGGGTGATGATTCGCTATTAAAAGGTACAAATTCAAGGAGTTTTAATATCAGTGCATCACCAGTTAGTGCATCACCGAAAGCGTACTGGACACTTCACAACACGTTTACGTTCAAAATGGCTCAAGTTTTGAAACGTGTTTACGAGAATATTGGTGAGGCAGAAAGTTTAAGTTCCCCCACCCCATTTGCTCGAGTCACTGGAATTCAAAAGAAGGTCAAATGGCGACAGAGTATTTACAGAGTGAACCAAGTTACAATCTTCATCGAAATGATCGAGTTCGCGGTATTCGTTATCGAAAAACTAAAGCATTTTTCCCATTGTATATATTACAAGCGGGTATTTTGACTCTAGACGAGATTCAAGGGCGTCACAATAGTCCGAACAAGTATATTTTACTTGCAATCAGTGTTTTTAGTGGATATGCGCTCAAAACGAGTTGATGAAGTTGCTAAAGTTCTTGAATCTATCTTTGAAAAAAATTATTTGAGGGATACTGAAACATATCGAGGTAGTGATTTCGCTAGGGAATGAGACAGTTGCTTGTTCATTGGTTAGGATACAACTCTTATTTTAATCCTTCAATTGCCGCTGAAGACATTCACAATGCCCAATGATTCCTATGTGACATTCAAGTCCAAGGTCTCTGACCCCTTCTATGATGACTTGAATAAAACAAGCGATTTTCGGACAAAATTCTCCTCCGCCATCAAATTCAATGGAAAGTATGAAGTTGCTCTTGTTGACTGTATTCTTTAAAATACATCTGTTTTCTTGAGAAATGTTGTACATATGACATAAAAGTCAGATCGAGCGATTGTCCGGTGTTTGGCAAGGAAGAGGATTAGATAAAATCACTTAAATCAGATATATACCCGCGTCTCACCCTAAAGTACAAAGAATGTGGTAGCATGAGCGATTTGTATCGTGCAATCGTTAGAAAAATATCTGCTCGTAATAGTGATGTATACCACTTTAACTATTCAATGTAACATGGTAGGGTTTACATTACCTCCCCCAGTGAGAATGAAATGATTATCTGAAGGATAATCTGAGAGGTGTTTTAAAAATAATATAATCAATAGTAAAAGTGCTGGAACCATCAGTGGGAGGTAACGTGTTATTTTTGAAGACTATTCAACCGGTTTCTCGTCGGACAACTGTTTTTTCCTTTATGTATCCTTTGCTGAAACATCGAGAGTTGGTAATACCAATGTCCCCGTCCTACGTTTTTCTCGAACAAGAACTCACTCACGAACACATTCACCGCTACAATATAAAGTACCTTCAATATATTCCTGTAAACTCTTTATGTTTGGAACTCTATCAGTTAACATTAAGAAGTGAATTAGGTGATCCTTTGGCAATAAAAAAGGTTTAGCTGTGATTACATGTCATTCCCGACCTGCTCAGTGAGATAGCTAATAACAAAATATACTTTTGTTTGTCCTAATATTGATTGCTATGCCGCTACTCTTAGACCACGACAATTTGGTCATGGACTGGACTATTACAATGGTCGTTCGTCAATGTTGGGTTGCAGTTTTGGCAATTGGTTTGCTAAGTTGTATCCCTGGCGAAAACATATATTGCTCTGGTTACCTCGGATTTTGCGTCCTATATACTACACGATTAGGGCTCTGGGAAGGAATTTAAAGGAAGTGTTTCACAAAATCTCAGGTCTAGCACGCGATCCCTCGGCGAGTGACTGAAATCACGACTAAGCGAAAAAGGTTTAAAAGGGTGAGAAGCATCTCATCACTGATCAGTCCCTACTTAGTTTAGAGGTGAAAAACATCTCTCATCTGAAAGAAGAAAAAGAAACAAAGGGTAAGAAATTTTAGATCGAAAAAGGATTTCTTTTCCTAGAAATGGTATATTTACCACACAAAAAGTCTTATCCCTCAGTCACCTCATCATTGAATTTTTTCAATGCAGAAAATTTTGATGTAAGAATAAAACAAGGTTACTATAAACAATTTTATCCGCAACAACCGCTCTCTGAAAACGTTCATTTTCAAATTCAGTCCAGTAAAGGCTATTTCCTGGATTTGACTTCCACACTTATTGATTTGCATATCATCATTGAAAAATCTAACAATGAAAAACCAAGTGCCGCTGAGTGGTTATTCTATGAAAATTGTGTACTGCGCAATTTGTTTAGGCAAATAAGTGTCTACATAAATAGAACGTTGGTGAGCACAAGCAACAATTTTTCAAACGATACAAGTTACATGCAATTTATGTTGATGGTGGTGTCGTACAAAAAATTGAGAGGTTAAGCCATTGGATGTAAATATAAAACGGACGCTGACACTACCAATATACTTAGAGAGGCGACAACTAGTGACTTACCCTTGGCTGGCAAAATAAAGCGTCAAATATTTAATATACCTCAATGGATGCCTCCCAATTTTAAAATTTGTATAATGTTACAGCTTGCCCCGTCCAATTGATTTTGCGAAATGTACTTACTACTGTACCTGAAGCTTCAGTCTCTCTCAGTTAAGCAATACTTCATGTTTTCTAACAGCAGGCTATGAGTTCTGCTGCCTTGGCAATTGAAAAATTAGGAGCTAGTGGAAATAATATCAAACTGCTCGTTCTGCATACAATCACTAATCAACAACATATTTCCACTGGATCACGTACCTACACCAACTTTTCATTTATCAATGGTGAAATTCCTTCAAAACTCGCTTTGGCTTTTGTAAAAAGTGCTAGTGCAATTTGATCATTGTCAAATTCCCTTCACGAATTTAAAATGTTTGGAAATCCGTCTCTTGAGTGTTAAGTAAATACAATTTCACTCTACAATCGATCCTTTGATAAATCCTAGAGGCCTCTATATGACTTGAAAATGCAATCCTCAGATCAAGATTCGCAACTATTTGGAAATGGTGTAACCCATACAGTTTTTGCAAAAACTAACTGTATCGTTGATTTGTCTGGTACTCAAGATATGAGTTTTGTCCAAACGGGTACTGTGCGTTTAGAGTGTACTTTTGCAGAGGCATTGACGGAGAGTATAGCATTAATCTCGCTAAATCAATTTGAAACGTATTGGGAAATTATCCCTGATGGCAATTATCCTTTAGACCTTAAACACAAATCAAATAAACAATGTATTCAATTAGATCCGTATATGTTCTAATACAAAACCTATTGCATACCCTCGAATTCCTTTGAGCATATTCATGACCCAAGCGATAGCATTACCATTGTTAATAATAGTCCGTCAACTTTGAAGACGGGTTATTGGCTATGCATCTTTCAAACAGCGACGAAGATTGAATTTTTTATCCTCTTTGCCCAGCATATGCATTCTACACGCCTCGCATCAAAAACTTTCTTGAGCAAAGTGTAAAATTTATTATTCCAATTGGATGCGAGTAAAAGATTTATGGAGCAAAATCTGTGGGTTTCATGCACCACTATATTTTATTTTTTAATGTTATGGCTAAACTTACAGTGAATTTCTCAGCATTTATGTAGACAGTCCTCGATTGAACAACTTTATAGTTCAAAATACCCTGTCCTACCTGTATAATATAGATTTCATTCCTTTAAGAGTACAGTACTTTAAACATGTTTTTGGATTTGTTTATTAATAAAACATATATGTACAATAAAATTCTTTATTCTTTAGATTTCTTCTTCCACGTGTAGGTAACCATCGACAACGATAAGTGGCGAGAGCTTGGCAGGATTCAGCTTGCACTCATCTTGGCTTGCAAAGTTAGGGTCACATTTTCTACAATACAATGTAACTTCACTTTTATTATGTCTCTTTGTAAAGGCAGTAATACTATTATGATTCATATTTTAAAATTCACGTGTTTCAACTTCCTTGTGTGAAGCAATGTCACACACGACATACTTATATGAAGAGTCACTTTCTGTGACAGTCAAATAAAAGTCAGTAGAATTATAATCATAGTAGGCATTGTCTTCCCAGTGATGTCTTAAAAACCAGACTCTCTTATTATTCCAACAATTGTAGTGTAGACAAGGTTCTTCCTCACAAAACAATTTTAAACCACGACGATAAAATAAAAATAAACATCTCTTAAAAAATATCGCAAAAAATCTCGTAAAAATAAACAGAAATCACGTTAAGGGTTTTCCCCAATCATACCAGGGGTAAGTATTTTCCCATTCATCGCATTTATCATAGTAACAAATGGAGTATAGGAAACCTCTAGTGTGAGAGTCACAAACATCTTCGAGACCGAAATTACAGTCTTTGATTTGCACTGCTTATCCTGTATGCAATTTACATGGATTACACGATCTACACTTTTCATCATAGTCATCAACAATATTACAATTCTCACAGGATGACCAGCTGCCCAATGTATACAAACTTAGTGGACATGTGTAAAACATTTTTTCACTCTTGACTGTTTCACTTTCGAAAAGAAACTGACTTGCGATCGATAAGATGAATGCTACTTTTACTTCTAGGAGGAGTAATCGAGTGGCGTCAAAAAACCTGTTTGGTCAGGATTTTTTTTACTTATTTGGATAGGGTGTAGGAAGTGTTCAAAAGCAAATCCATAATATAATTTTGTTTGGTTTCAATTATTATGTCAATAAATTAAGTAAGTGTATCTGACCCGCGATGTAAAAGTCTCATGCAATAGTCCAAAGCTAAAAATAAATTTTTCATTATATTATCAAGAATTTTTTTAGAGAATATTTTCCTTTGAACTGATAACTCTTGAAAATGATCACTTAGAATCAAACATTTTTCCAAAGTCACAAGATTCCACATGACTTTTTGTTTCTCAAATCCAATCCTTTTTAATCTTGACACTCTCACTGTCAAGTAGGCTATACACTAACAAAGCCAAAGAATGATGATTCTTTCTACCTCGAGTACCCTCTCGTCAACTATCGGTTCCCTAGAGGGAGTAGCGGTAACCAACTAAAATATCAAACAAGTAAAACATTTTCAAAAATATAATGGTAACAAACTCACTCCTTTTTTATATATCAATTCCGATCATTGTCTCCAATATATTTCACTAATGAATTTAATCCATCTTGTAGTCTTTGTATATGCATTATAGTCACTTTTGCTGCAGAACATACCTATTCTTCCAACTTGAATATGCCCAATGATATCACATATCTTTCAAACATCTCATCCCGTTCAAGACTTAGCCAATAACCCCTTGTTATTTCTACTGCTATTTTAGGTACTCTAGGTTTCATTTCACCGCTGATAACGCTTTGAAGTTCCAATAGTGTATAAGCATCCATTACTAAAGAAATGATACGAACAAGATCCACTCTGAACTCTTTTTCAATACTGAGGTAAGTGGACCATAGGATCTAGCAAAACAAGTGTCTTTGACCTTCTAAACCAATTTTTGCTGGATTATAAATGTCCCCTGGAACCAAACCAAGTCACGCTAGATTATGTCATCTTCATAAGCAGACATTGGACTAAGATCAATTTTTACAGCCAAGAGTTCCCCACATGACTGGTGGCCCCTGAGGGCTTATTTCCTACACCCTTAGGTTTTTTGAACAATTACGTAACAACCAAACAATTCTCGAAAAATTACGCAACAATCAAAAAATTACGCAACAATCACCGGCGTCTTTAAGAAACTGTACTAAATAAGCTTAAAAAAGTTTCTGGGCCGGGATTCGAAGGGATATGGGTCCTCTGGAAGTAATAGGGCCTCCGCTACTGTTGTAAGCTATGGCCTGGGGCATTTAAGATTTTATGGAAGGGAAGGTTGTATAAACTTTGGAGGTGGTTCATTTCCTTTAAAATTGGAGGTCCTAGTTTCCTTTTAAGGGTTAAAGGTGATAGCGGTCAACTAGCCTCCTCCCATTTACTCCTCTTTTCACCAAAAGCATCTGATTGAAATTTTGATATGGGTATTTTGTTCAAAATAGTTCAAAGAATATATAACAATGCCACCAGGGTTGAAACAACCCCCAGAGCCATTAAGGCCTTTAATTTCTGACCTTGGGACATAACAGGTTTTTATGGAATTTGTGGTCGTATAAACTTCAGAAGGGCCTCATTTGATTTCAAGCTTGAAGTTATAGTACCCTTTATAAGAGTCAGAGTTATTTGGGAGCACCTTCCCCCTCTCACACCCATCATTTCCCCAAAAAAGTGCACATCAGCAATATTTTTGGAACGGTTTACCGTGTCAAGGTGAAGTTTCGGGGCATCATGAAAGAGATTCTCAACGGACCAAAAGGCAAGATATACATGCTACTACCACTGTTAATACTGCTGATACTACTGTCACAACTACTACTAATACACCACTATTACTGCAACGACTTCTCCTACTACCACCACAACTAATGTGATACAGGTACTATTAAGGCTAAGTCTATGATGGTAAAAGTTGAGAGGACATTGGTGGTAAATTTGAAATAACAAAGTACACTATGTGCATTTAGATCGTCAAAATAGCGTATCTTAAGAATTGAATTATTTATTAAGTTGGAACCTTCAGAGAATGATGAAAGGTGGAGATTAATTGACCAAAAGGCAATATGTGCACACTACTACTAATGATGCTACTACTGCTACATTTACTAGTTCTACTACTAATAATACTATTGATCCAACTACTACTTTCTACTACAACTAATTGTAAGGCTAAGATCATTAAGATGAAAATTTTAAGAAGTATATGAATATACATGTTATCAAAAGGACATATCGACAATGTCACAGCAATGGCTTATTGTATTAAGTTAAGTACTAATACTACTGCTGCGACTGCTATTACAGCTATAACTAAGTGTATGGAAGTGAAACTTTCAGAGAATTTTTAGGCGGAATACAAACTGAATCACAGCACGTCATCCTAATGGAAATTGTCAAAAGTGCATATCAGCAATATCTTAAGAACAGTTTTGTATATGAAATTAAAACTTAGAAGGATTGTTGCGGAGGATGCTGAACTACCCAAAAGACTATTTTTGCATCATAATACCACTGCTTCCACTCCTACTCCTACATTTACTCCTACTATTATTATTACTGCTACTACTGCTGCTGCTACTAGAGCTAAGACTACTATTATTGATTCTACTGCTACTACTGGTGCTACTACTACTGCTACTAATGCTAAGGGTATTAAGGTGATAATTTTGGGCAATATTGAAACTGTTCAGAACAAAATCCAAATACATTGTACCCACATAGGTTGTCAATAGGACGTATGAGCAATGCTTCAGAAACGGTTGATGATATTAAGTTGAAACTTTCATCTTGTGTTGAAGGGAATGTTGAAAAAAAAAATTTACTGTGTGCATACTGTTACTAATGCTACTGCTGCTACTACAACTATTGCTGCTACACAAGCTAAGGGTATTAAGGTGAAGCTTTCAAGGAATATTGAGATAGATTTTAAACTAAATCAAAACGAACAATGGTTATGTAGATTGTCAAAAGGGTAACAAAGCAATATGACAATAACGGCTTACATTAAATTTATGAAGTTAGACCTTTCAGAGTAAGTTGTGGTGGATTTTGAACTAGCCAGAAAACACTATGTATATACTTTTAATACTACTTTACGATTACTGTAATTAATGACAGTTAGGTCATTAAGTTTAAACTTTTAGGGAACGTTTAGGAGGAGTTTCAATTAAACGAAAAACTATGTGCATGTAGGTATTAAAAGGGCATATAAACAGTATCATAGGCAGCGCTGCCCTATCATAGCTAGTAATTTCATTGATATTTTAAAGGAGCTAATTTGATTGGAAATTAAAAGTTCTAGTGCTCTTGTTCAGGGTCAAAAGTGATTGAAGGGCAATCGACCCTTCTCTTTAGCTCATAATTTTCCAAAAGCCACCGATCAAAATATTAAGAAAGGAAATTTGTTAAGTATAGCGGAACGGTCTAGTAACTCAATCTGTAGGGCTGTTGGGTAAGTCAATTCCCCGCAGTTATGCAATTTGCTCATTATGGTTAAAAACTAAATGTTGCTTTTAGATTAAATCAAAACGCACTGTGTGTATGCTGGTTGCCAATAAGATATCTAAGCAATATCCCAAGAACAACTGAGGATGTTAAGTTGAAACTTTTATCCTTGAATTACTTCTCCTGATTTTAAGATTTAATTAAATCAAAAGAGCGTAAGTGTATCCAAGCTGTCAAAGAACATAGATAGAATTTTTTAAAAATGGTTTTAAGTTTTATTTTTCAGGTCAACTAGAGCAGGTATATAAAACTATATTAAACACTACTATTTGTTTCAAAAAATTCAAAAGGGATTGGTGAAAAACTTTCTCTAGCATACAAATAGCAGGCCAAACTATAATTTTTTAAAGAAAAAATTGAAAATATTTGAACTATTATTTTCCTTTTCCCTGAAGAAGATGATGTCCATATAAAACGAAGAGAAATTAAATTTAAAAAAGCAATTTTCTTCAAACAAAAGTAAGGAGCAACGTTAAAACTCAAAATTAACATGAAATCATTTCGTATATGAAGGGGTTGCCACTTTGATCTTTAAGCTAAAGTTTGACTGTTTGTCTTTATTTTTTAAGAACGACTCATGAAGCCCAAGAGCCGTTTAACTAAAATAGGAATCTTTTTTATAAGTGCTAAAAGTCTTAAAATTTTTTTTTTTATTTAATTCAAGGAGGCACACTTGTGCCTCTATAAAGAGGCGACCCACCACAATGTTAAGCGATTTCAGGTCCTAGAGGTCGCAGAGAGACGGCGGTAATTGCATTTTGTAGCCCAAGCTCAAACTAAGAAACTTGCAAAATTTCATCCTCCTCCGACTTTATCTTCATGGGGTAAACTGGGCCGGAAGTTTGGACCCTCCCACCACAGCCCCCCTTTAACGTTGTCCGATTGGGCTGAAATTTAGAGGTTAAGCTTTCCTAGGGCCAGGGAGCTTATCCTCGAAATTTCAGCTCAATCCGATCACTCCTTCCCTGTTTTCAAAAAACCAAATATAGCCACTTAAAATTCATCTCTTTTTTTTTTTGTTAGCCACGCCTACAGGCCACAGTTGGCAACGGATCCGGTTGAATGAGGACTCATTCGAAGCAGAATTCGACCTGTTAGGGCCTTTTGATATTTTCAGACCGAAAAAATTATCCCCCGAATTTACATTTACGAAAAACCTCGTTTTCCTATATTAGCCCATGTTAATTTTTCCCTCCACAACCCCCCCTTTAACGTTGTCTGATCGGGCTGAAATTTAGAGGATAAGCTTTCCTGGGGCCTGGGAGCTTATCGTCGAAATTTCAGCTCAATCTGATCACTCCTTCCCTGTTTTCCAAAAACCACATATCAAGATTTTTGGGAATTTGCTTGCGTCGAAAATACCTTCTATTTGCTAAACAACAATTACTATTGTGTTTGTATAGTCCAGCGGCTGAGACTTCAGACTTTCACGCGGAAAACTCGGGTTCGATTCACCATCAGAGCAACTTTTTTTATATACTTTGAAAAGAAACTCAGTTTCTTTTTTAAATTATTTGAAAAAAATTACGTTTTCTAAAGAGTTAAAGAGGCTGAGTTACAAGGTCGACCCTTAAAACGTACAGGGATTAGGAGGCACAGTTGGGGGGCTGTTAAAGAGGCTGAGTCACAAGTTCGAACCTTAAAACGTACAGGGATTAGGAGGCACCCTGTACGACGTGATTTGAGTATTCAGGAATTAAAAGCCTTAACACAAGAATGTTCAAGAGCGGGGGGTTTGGGGGGCGGAAGCCCCCCAACTTTAACTCCTGACACGATCAGCTAACAGTTAGTCAAGCAATAATAAGTAATAAACTGTACAAAAACGTGCAGAAATTATTTGAAAAAAACTACGTTTTCTAAAGAGTTAAAGAGGCTGAGTTACAAGGTCGAACCTTAAAACGTACAGGGATTAGGAGGCACAGTTGGGGGGCTGCCGCCCCCCAAACCCCCCACTTTCGCAGCCTTTAAATATAAAAAAAAAATTTCTTTAAACTGAAAGTAAGGAGCGACATTAAAACTTAAAAAGAACAGAAATTATTCCGTATATGAAAGAGGCTGTGCCCTCCTCAACGCCTCGCTCTTTACGCTAAAGTTTTTATTGTTTAAAAAAAGAGTTGTGAGAAAGTCAAACTTTAGCGTAAAGAGCGAGGCGTTGAGGAGGGCACAGCCTCTTTCATATACGGAATAATTTCTGTTCTTTTTAAGTTTTAATGTCGCTCCTTACTTTCAGTTTAAAGAAATTTTTTTTTTATATTTAAAGGCTGCGAAAGTGGGGGGTTTGGGGGGCGGCAGCCCCCCAACTGTGCCTCCTAATCCCTGTACGTTTTAAGGTTCGACCTTGTAACTCAGCCTCTTTAACTCTTTAGAAAACGTAGTTTTTTTCAAATATTCCAGAATAGGACGGGTACTAACACATCTCAGGTCTGCACGAAGAGGGTTAGAACCGGACAGCAAAAAGTTATTCGGATATAAAATAAATGGAGGCTCTGTGCAATCCTGGGGCTATCTTAGTCACAATATGATTTTCCATACCTGATGATTGTCTTCTATCAACAAGATTCAAAATCTTGCATTAGAAATCTCAAGTCTACGACTCATTACATATCCATGTCTATAAGTATGATGATGCTATTGGGAGGCAGCCCTCAATACAAAACTTAGCTAAAAAGATGTTTTTTGGTCTTCTCCCTAAAAAACAAATGCACCAAAACAAACAAAACCCAGAAGATTTATCCATCACTTAGAATCCAGTGCAAATACTGTATCATTTACTATGCTATAATTTCTTCGAGGGGTATCACTCCTCAAGGTCACCCTGCAGCGCTGCATGCAGTCACGATTCTGGAAAGGCAAACTCGTGAAAGATCCATCCTGTCACCACTATTAGGTCACGCAAGCAGGATTTAATTTTGGAGATAGGACGGTGGGAGAAGCTAATGACGGAGCAGAGACCCTAGCCCATTTTACTACACCGGGACAGCTCCAACCTTTTACATACCCAGCATTTCCTCTTGCGGATTCAAAATAGCAGCTACTCAGAAAAATCTTGTCATACCAACCCAAACAAAATCACAAAACGAAAAATTTAACAAGTACAATTCAAGAAACAAAACTCAATTGGGCTGATTTGAATATAATAAGCATTGCAGCGGATATTAAAGATACGCGACGCAATACGCAAACGCTAAATTTATTTAAGTATAAGTGAGCGAACCCACTGAAAGCCAAACGCTTTAACTTTCCAAAGGAAAATTCTAAAACGACTTTTCCCCGGGACCGCAAAAAAAAAAAAAACATTAGATCGAGACAAACTGACATTGATAAACAAACACTATTCAATAAATTAGGCCCGTAGCACAGCAAATTCATAAGAGGCAAATAAAAAGAACTATTTGACCACCAAATAAACGTACTCGTAAGAAATGTACAAAAATTGATAATCTGTCTTAAACTATAAAAACCCATTTAATTAACTTAACAGACTTACTTGCAGAATTGAATTCTTTTTTCAAAATTAACATACCGATTTTACCTTGAGACCACTCTAGTGTATATGCAGGCTCCATTCTGTGATCCATTGTAAACGGATAAAAGAGAAGACTCAGCCACTCACATTAAATAGAAGACTCAGAACAGACATCTAAGCTGAGTAATCTTAATACAACATACACAAATAACTCCACACAAGAAAATAACGTATTTGATTTAGTTCAATAACCCCCGACATATTTCATGAAAATTTGAACTTAATACCCTTAATCTCGCTAGATCCAGATCTGTGGACAACGACCTCTGCAACGATCTGCCTCGACCCTTTTGGGGTACCACCAGGACTGGGGACCTTGCGGTTAACTCTATTCCCACTTGAGGAATGGCGCCCCTCGAGGAAATTATAGCCTAGTAAACGACACAGCATTCGCACGGGATTCTGATTAATGGATAATTCTTCTGGGTTTGGTCTATTTTGATGGGCGTTTTCGGGCTGAAAAACCTCTTCCTAGCTAATTTATCTACTATGGGTTGCCTCCCCGTAGCAGCATGATATTTATAGGCATGAATATATAATGAGTCGGAGGTAATTAACTTGAGACTGTCTGTGCAGGATTTCGACTCTTGTTGATAGAAGAGCATCGCCAAGGGCTGAAAACCATACTGTGACCAAGATGGGTCCGCGATTGCACAGAGCCTCTATTCATACTGGAGGTCGCAGGGACTTCTTCCTGTCCGTATCTAGCCCAGCTTAAGTACTTCGGTGTGGAATTGAGAAGTATGTTGATCCCCGCCCTGTACTAGGATCAGGATCACTGCTTTTCCTGAGGCAAAAATAATTTCAATGATTTAAAGAACATGAAAATTGGAACTTGGAATGTTAGGACGTTAAAAAACGATCGACATTTTGACTGACGAATTCAGAAGATTCAAACTGGACTTGTTAGGAGTATCAGAGACTCGTATCCCAATGGTATGAAGCACGAAACTAGGTGATACAGACTTTTTTACCCAGGCAGGAAGGATGGGGTACATAAACAGGGAGTATGACTCACAATGAATAAGAAAGCTGCTAAGTCTTGTTAAGGCTGGGAAGGTATTAATAATAGAATACTAATTACTCATTTTCTGACTAAAAAGTTCAGGATATCAGTTAGGTAAATTTGGTATAGGTAAAGAAAACAGTAATAGATACAGACTTTTGCCATTTTGTAGGTATAACAATCTAGTTATAACCAATACGGTGTTTGGTCATAAAATGGCCCATAAGTTAACATGGTATTCACGTGATGGTAAGACAGCAAACCTTATTCATTATCAAGGAGGCACACTTGTGCCTCTATAAAGAGGCGACCCACCACAATGTTAAGCGATTTCAGGTCCTAGAGGTCGCAGAGAGACGGCGGTAATTGCATTTTGTAGCCCAAGCTCAAACTAAGAAACTTGCAAAATTTCATCCTCCTCCGACTTTATCTTCATGGGGTAAACTGGGCCGGAAGTTTGGACCCTCCCACCACAGCCCCCCTTTAACGTTGTCCGATTGGGCTGAAATTTAGAGGTTAAGCTTTCCTAGGGCCCGGGAGCTTATCCTCGAAATTTCAGCTCAATCCGATCACTCCTTCCCTGTTTTCAAAAAACCAAATATAGCCACTTAAAATTCATCTCTTTTTTTTTTGTTAGCCACGCCTACAGGCCACAGTTGGCAACGGATCCGGTTGAATGAGGACTCATTCGAAGCAGAATTCGACCTGTTAGGGCCTTTTGATATTTTCAGACCGAAAAAATTATCCCCCGAATTTACATTTACGAAAAACCTCGTTTTCCTATATTAGCCCATGTTAATTTTTCCCTCCACAACCCCCCCTTTAACGTTGTCTGATCGGGCTGAAATTTAGAGGATAAGCTTTCCTGGGGCCTGGGAGCTTATCGTCGAAATTTCAGCTCAATCTGATCACTCCTTCCCTGTTTTCCAAAAACCACATATCAAGATTTTTGGGAATTTGCTTGCGTCGAAAATACCTTCTATTTGCTAAACAACAATTACTATTGTGTTTGTATAGTCCAGCGGCTGAGACTTCAGACTTTCACGTGGAAAACTCGGGTTCGATTCACCATCAGAGCAACTTTTTTATATACTTTGAAAAGAAACTCAGTTTCTTTTTTAAATTATTTGAAAAAAATTACGTTTTCTAAAGAGTTAAAGAGGCTGAGTTACAAGGTCGACCCTTAAAACGTACAGGGATTAGGAGGCACAGTTGGGGGGCTGTTAAAGAGGCTGAGTCACAAGTTCGAACCTTAAAACGTACAGGGATTAGGAGGCACCCTGTACGACGTGATTTGAGTATTCAGGAATTAAAAGCCTTAACACAAGAATGTTCAAGAGCGGGGGGTTTGGGGGGCGGAAGCCCCCCAACTTTAACTCCTGACACGATCAGCTAACAGTTAGTCAAGCAATAATAAGTAATAAACTGTACAAAAACGTGCAGAAATTATTTGAAAAAAACTACGTTTTCTAAAGAGTTAAAGAGGCTGAGTTACAAGGTCGAACCTTAAAACGTACAGGGATTAGGAGGCACAGTTGGGGGGCTACCACCCCCCAAACCCCCCGCTTTCGCAGCCTTTAAATATAAAAAAAAATTTCTTTAAACTGAAAGTAAGGAGCGACATTAAAACTTAAAAAGAACAGAAATTATTCCGTATATGAAAGAGGCTGTGCCCTCCTCAACGCCTCGCTCTTTACGCTAAAGTTTGACTTTCTCACAACTCTTTTTTTAAACAATAAAACTTTAGCGTAAAGAGCGAGGCGTTGAGGAGGGCACAGCCTCTTTCATATACGGAATAATTTCTGTTCTTTTTAAGTTTTAATGTCGCTCCTTACTTTCAGTTTAAAGAAATTTTTTTTATATTTAAAGGCTGCGAAAGCGGGGGGTTTGGGGGGTGGTAGCCCCCCAACTGTGCCTCCTAATCCCTGTACGTTTTAAGGTTCGACCTTGTAACTCAGCCTCTTTAACTCTTTAGAAAACGTAGTTTTTTTCAAATAATGTTATAATAAACCGAAGACTGGCAGGATCAATACAAGATATTAGGGTATTTAGGAGGGTTGTTATTGATGTTAAGAGTAAAGATCACCATCTAGTAGTGTCTAGGGTTAAGTTAAAGCTGAAGGGTAGCTGAAGCGGAATGGTAATTTCCTCCTGGGAAATTGTAATGTTGGTAGACTCCAGGAGGGGATTTTGAGATAAACTTTCCAGGAACACTTAAATACTAAACTTAAGAGTTTAAAATTTGACAATGTGGAAGATGATTGGATTAATTTTAGAAAAAAAATTTGTAAATTTTCTGATAGTTTCTTAGAGAAGAAAGCTGGGACTGCAACTAGGAATATTAGTGAAAAAGCTCTATGTTTAATAGAGAGGAGAAGGGGCTTGTACAATACTTATCTGAGTGATAGGCTAGATCATGTGAAAACAAAAGAAATGTAAAGAAAGTGGAGAAAGCATTAACATGTGAACTAAGAAGGTGTGAAGTAGAGCTAATGGATAAAACTGCTGAGGATCTGGAAGATGCAGCTTGATGGCACAATAGTAAAATACTGTACTGGCATGTTAACAAATTGAGAGGGAGTAGTCAATCCTGACTTGGCCCAGTTAAAGATAGGAATGGGGCCGCAATTAGCGATAAGGAAAAAATTAAAGAGAGATGGGCCGGACATTTTGAGAATTTGCTTAACCAAGATAGAGTTGCGGGAAAAGATATAGAGGAAAATGAAAAAGTTCGTGATACCTTGGATGTGAAGGAAGATTTGTTTTGTGAGGAGGAATTAGCGACAGTACTAAAAGGATTAAAAAATAATGAGGCTCCAGGTGCAGATAGGGTGGTATATAGGTTTCTTAAATATGGTGGCTATGAGGTTAGAAATAAGCTACTGAAGATTATGAATATGATTTTTGAAAAAGGGGAAGTATCTAACGATTTTAGGAACACCTTAATTAAGCCACTTTATAAGAAAGGTGATAAAAGTGAGTGTGGTAATTATCGAGGCATTAGTCTGGTCTCTGTAAGTAGTAAATTACTTAGTAATATGATACTTTTTAGACTGAGAGATGCCGTTGACAAAGTTTTAAGAGAAGAACATTGCAGTTTTAGAAAAGGTAGAGGATGTGTGGACCAAATTTTCACTCTTAGGCTAATAATTGAGAAGTGCCTGAGTTGTCAAACACCTTTGGTCCTCAGTTTTATAGACTATGAGCATGCGTTCGATTCTGTTGATAGAAGAGCTTTAGTAAAGGTTTTATCCTTGTATGGTATACCAGACAAATACATTAAAGTGATTAGTGCTATGTACGAGAATAACACTGCAGCGGTTAAGGTAGGAAATGAAGTTAGCAGCTGGTTTTGTATTAAATCAGGAGTTCAGCAGGGTTGGGTTCTATCCCCCTTTACTTGGATTATTTTGCTGGACATTGTCTTAAGGAGCACAGGAAAGGTAATGAGAGACCACGGAATCAAATGGGGAGGAAAAAATCTCCTGGACCTAGATTATGCTGATGATTTAAGCATCCTAGATGAAAGTGTGAGCTAAATGAATGAAGTTATAGAGGTTTTGCGAGTTCAGGTTGCTAGCATAGGTTTAAAAATCAATGTTAAGAGGACTAAGTCACTAAGGCTAGGAATAAGCGAAGATGAATAGGTGACGTTGGGTAATGAAAAGATTGGTCAAGTGGGCAGCTTCACTTACCTTGATGGTATTATTAGCAATGATGGTGCGAGCAGTGAAGATGTTAAAAGTAGAATAGCCAAGGCTCAGGGCGTTTTTTCACAGTTAAAAAAAGTTTGGAAGAATAGGAAGATAAGTCTGCAAACCAAGATTAGAATATTAGAAGCTACAGTGATGACAATGGTCAAATATGGCTCTGAAGCATGGACGCTCCGAAAAGCGGAAGAAGATTTGCTAGATGTTTTCCAGAAAAATTGCTTAAGGATTATTCTGGGTACCCGGCTGACTGACCGTATGTCAAACAATAGGCTATAAGAAAAATGGGGCTCAATACCGCTCTCTAAGATGTAAAGATGGTGGGAGCAGTGAAGATGTTAAATATAGAATAGCCAAGGCTCAGGGTGTTTTTTCACAGTTAAAAAAGTCTGGAAGAATAGGAAGATAAGTCTGCAAACCAAGATTAGAAACTACAGTGATGACAGTGGTCAAATATGGCTCTGAAGCGTGGACGCTCCGAAAAGCGGACGAAGATTTGCTAGATGTTTTCCAGAGAAATTGCTTAAGGATTGTTCTGGGTACCCGGCAGACTGACCGTATTTCAAACAATAGGCTATACGAAAAATGTGGTTCAATACCGCTCTCTAGGGCTATAATGAAAGAAAGGTTGAGGTGGCTAGGGCACGTTGTGCGGATGAAGGATGACAGATTGCCGAAGATTGTTCTTTTCGGCCAACCATCTAGGGCTAAACGGAAAGCAGGTCGTCCCCGTCTGGGGTGGGAGGACGTCATAAAGAAAGATTTAAAGGAAATGGGAACTTCGCGGGCGGGTGTAAAAAGGGAGTCTATGAATAGATTGGGGTGGAGGAAAGCGTGCGAAGCTGTGTTGGCCTCAGGCAGCTTGGTGCTGCGGTGCGTTGTTAGTAGTAG
>JAPEVW010000034.1:1325118-1697618 GCA_027921565.1 Artemia sinica | reverse complement strand
CTGATTCTCGCTGTCCTTTGACAGTAAAGTTCTTTGCTCTTCACCGTCATTTCTTACACTCTTGATACTTGCTTTAGCGTGTTTGCTAACCCTACAATTCTTTGTTCTTCACTTTCATCTTTGGCAAGTTCTGATTCCTGCTGTTGCTTGTAATTCTCGCTGCTGATTATCTTCTAACTACGTATTTCTTTGTTCTTACGGTCGTATATCTTCTCATGGTCTAACTACACATTTCTCTGTTCATCATTTTCCTTTTGATTCGTTCTGATCCTCATTGTCGCATGTCTTGAAATCATATTTTTTTTTTTTTTTTTTTTCACTTTCGTTTTTGAGTCGTTGCGATTCTCGCTGCCACTTATCTTTTAACTGCATATTTCTATATTCTTCAATTTCGTTTTTGACTTGTTCTAACTGTCGGTTTCCCTAATATTTTAACTACATATCTCTTTGATTTTTTTTAGGACATTTTTTCAGTGCCTTTTGCCTTAGTTACTTGGATTGATTGTTTCACTTTTCATGGTCTATGTTGTTTATTTTGAGCTTGCGGTTTTATCCTCTTTTGTTTTTTTTGTACTCATTTTGTGCTAACGTTAATTGGTGTACCCTACATATAATGAAACTACTAAAAATGCCTTTGAAATTTACATCACCAAATATAGGCACATGAATTTACATATTTCTAAATTTTTGTTCTGCAAATGCTTCTAAAACGGTTTTAAAATCTGTTTTCCTTGTGTTTTCACTTTCAGTCAAAATGATTTCTAAACTATGCAGTCTATGCTGATTTATTGTTGATATATTTTTTTTATTTTTTATATATTTATTTTTATATTTTTATTTTTATATATTATTTCATATATTTTTTTATTAGTTTTAGCCAGGAAAATGATCTCTCTCCAGAAGCAACGCTTACTGGGATTGTTAAGAACATTTCACAATTTCTAAATTCAATTGTTCATTTTGATGGCGGCGCGGGGCCCTTTCAAACGCGGGGCCCAATTGGGCCCAATCGTTCCAATCACTCTTTTTCCGGCCCTGCACATAGTTTGTTTTGATTTTGCTCAACAGTCCCTATGAGCTCCACATGAATGCCCTTATCCTTTATGGACGTAAAAGGCCACACGCACCCTCTTTCCCTACAATAATTGTTATACATAAACAATGAAGGAATCGAATCAGCCTTTGCCCAAAGGGCTCTGGAAGGGGGGGGGAGGTTGTCATCCTCAGAGACAGAGTTATGTGACCTTTTCATATGCTGAACAATATGGGTAACTCAGAATTTTGATCAGATTTCTTTAGGGATAAAAGGTGCGTAGGAGGAGGGCTGGTTGCCCTCGGAATCACTTTTGACTCTTAAAAACAGCACTATAAATGTCAATTTCCAATCGAAAGAGCCCCTTCCAAAGTTTCAAAGACAAATCCTTCGGTATAGAGTGCCGTTGTGAAAAAAAAAATAACGCATTGTACTTACTTCGGTCTTTACTTAGGCAGCACTGTTGCGCTGCCTGCGATACACAAACTTGCCAAAAGGGCCAGAAACTAGCCACGGGATATATTCTCTCTTGCATGACTCTAATGCCAGCATAATGTGCCATTTTGCGCTAAATAAACGTTTACGAGATGATAAAGGAAATTGCAATACTTTGGAAATCCACTGGTTTGGAGGCGTATACTAAGAAATGAATTTGGACAAAATCTAAACTTCTGGTTTGTAATAAAGATGTCGTCTTACTTTCTGAAAGACATTTAACTGTACTGGGTGTGTACATATTATCATTAAATTACAGGATACGCTTCCCTGAGAGAATCTGTAGGTTTAATAAAAATAATAAGAAAAAACAAATAAAAAAAAACCTTTTTAAACGAAGAATTTCGAATCTTAGGAAAAGTGCCCCAGTGTTGCCACCGACAGTCTTTCAGCTGGTAATCATGATCAGTGCGGTAAGTATGACAACCCTGACTATTTCACCTACTCTCACACACATTTTATTTGTTCCATACAACAATTCAAAACCCATAAAGAGGAAAACCAATAGTTTGAAGCATAGTAGAAATCTTTGTTAGAAATGGGACTTGCTGTAATAATCAAATATCTTTGAACAGAGCAGTATGAAAAGACATTGAATTTCAGAAGGAACAAAAAACAGGTAATTGCAAAAGGGGTAATTTGTATATATTTTAACAAAAGATTACAACAATTCTAAAACCTTAAAAAGGAAACCAAAAGTTTGATGAATTATATCATTCTCTCCCCCCCCCACCAAATGCGTGAATGTATTGTTTTTATATCTATGACGCATAGAACATTACAAATGAAAAGTATTTAAGACATGAAAAAAAGTTGAAATTTTTTAAAGTTCAGTTAAGAATCGCTAAAGTTATTATGTAAACTGCAAAAATATTTATGGTGTCTGAGCAATAATTTTAATGTTTTAATTCAAACTAGTAAAATACATGACTTTTCAAACTAGTAAAATACCTGATTTTGTAATTAGTTTGTGTTTTTTTTTTTTTGATAAACACAAATCGATAAGTGAATAAGGCTTATAGGTTTGAATGTAACCAGCTATATAACGCCTTTAGGAAGATCCAAAAAACGAAAATTTCCATTGTGATTCTTTGGAATCACCTGAACTATCAAATGTGAAAAGACTGAAAGAACAGCACGAACAAATTAAATTCACAATGGGTGAAAATCAACCTGCACCGTCAAATGGACAAGACCAATACGGGCAGCTAAAGCAAAGGGCATTGCTAAATTGTCTGAAGTGATCAAAATCGAAAATGCAGAAAAAAGACAAATGTGGCAAGACGACAAGCGACACCCAGAACCTGACCGAGTCAAAAATGGAAATGAAGAGCAAAGACACACGCGGTTAGAAGAGAAGCAGCACCGACAATCTGAGCGAGTCAAAAATAAAAATGAAGAGGAACGACACATGCGGTTAGAAAACAAGCGACACTGAGAATCTGAGCGGGTCAAAAATGAAAATCAAGAGTAAACGCAAATGCGGTTAGAAAAAGGAAAACCAAAAGTTTGAAGCTTAGTAGAAATCGTTGTGGGAAATCGGACTTGCAGTAATAATCAAATATCTTTGAATAGACCCCAGTATAAAGACTTTAAATTGCGTAAAGAGCAAAAAACTTGTAATTGCAAAAATACTCGTATATATTTTAACAAGGGACTACAACAATTCAAAAACCTAAGAAAAGAAAACCAAAAGTTTGGAGCTTAGTAGACAATCGGTGTTAGAAATTGAACTTGCATCAATAATCAAAAATCTTTAAAAAGACACAGTATTTCCCATTTTCTCGGGAAAATTTGTATCTTGGGATAGGTCTGGCAAAAAAAAACGATCTAGATTACATCAGTATTGCAATAACGTTGTCAGATTCATCAAATTTATGTGAAAAAATTGAATATTTTCATGCATGGAGAAGTTTACATTAAATTCCTTAAAGAGCAAATAACTGGTAATTGCGAAAATTTTTGTCTATATTTTGACAAGGGATTACAACAATTCAAAAACCTTAAAAACGAAAACCTAAAGTTTGAATTTCAGTAGAAATCGGACTTGCTTCATTTTGACAAGAGATTACAACATTTCAAAAACTTTTAAAAAGAAAGCCAAAAGTTTGAAACTTAGTAGAAATCGTTGTTGGAAATCGAACTAGCTTGAATAATCAAATAACTACGGTTAGAAGACAAGCGACAATGAGAATCCATATATAGAAGCCTGCCGCGTGCCGGGGCCTGGCGTCGTAGCCACCAGGCTCCCGGTACAGTATATATATATATATATATATATATATATATATATATATATATATATATATATATATATAGATATATATATATATATATATATATATATATATATATATATATAATATATATATATATATATATATATATATATATATATATATATATATTAATATATATATATATATATATATATATATATATATATATATAATGTTACTTTATATTTTATCATGAAACGTACATATCTTTGTATTGTTTTTAAACATAAAAAAACAAGTTTTTTTAACTGAAAGTAAGGAGCGATATTAAAACTTAAAACGAAGAGAAATTATTCGGTATATGAAAGGGGCTGTCCTCTCCTCAACGCCTCGCTCTGTGCGCTAAAGTTTTTATTGTCTTAAAAAATACAGTTGTGAGAAAGAGTCTAACTTTAGCGTAAAGAGCGAGACGTTGAGGGGGTTCGCCCCCTAGTCAATACCTCGCTCTTTGCGCTAAAGTTCGAATTTTGTTCCAATTCTTTAAAAATGACCCCTTAATCACAAAAACCGTTAATTAGAATAAATAGCTCTTAGGATTTATAAAAGTACTAAAGATCTTTGTCTTTCATATACGGAATATTATCTGTTTGTTTTAAGTTTTAATGTCGCTCCTTACTTACAGTTAAAAAAAAAAACTTGTTTATTTTAATTTAATTTTGGAACGTTCTTGAATTAATGCAGGTTTGGATTTTGGCTCACCGTACGTAAATAATTAAAACAAAACTTGCATATTAATTTTACTTTTATTTGTTTAAATGGCTTTCTCGAAAGTTGTTCAATTTTATTTACGAGCGTTTTTATTAGTAATAAATATACGTAACTTACGAATTAACTTACGTAACGAACTTCTATATTCATATATTTTTAATACGTACATTAGGGGGTTCACCCCCTAGTCAATACCTCGCTCTTTACGCTAAAGTTCGAATTTTGTTCCAATTCTTTATAAATGACCCCTTAATCACAAAAACCGTCAATTAGAATAAATAGCTCTTATGATTTATAAAAGTACTAAAAATCTTTGGCTTAAAGAGCGAGGTATTGACTAGGGGGCGAACCCAATCATATACGTAATAATTTATGTTCGTCTTAAGTTTTGATGTTGCTCCTTACTTTCAGTTGAAAAACTTTTTTTTATTTAATTTCTGATCGTTTTTTAAATAATGCTGGGAAATCCGGCACCGCCTTCATAGCAATGTCCCTTCCCACATGAAAATTTCCTCCATGGAAAGATCCTCCCACATAACGTGGGAGCGTGGATTATAGCGTTGGAGGGGGCCTAGTTGCCCTCCATTTTTGGTCACTTAAAAAGGGCACTAGAACTTAAATTTCCGTTAGAATGAGCCCTCCCACGATATTCTAGGACCATTGGGTCGATACGATCACCCCTGGGAAAAAAAACAAATAAACACGCATCCGTGATCTTTCTTCTGGCAAAAAATACAAAATTCCGCATTTTTGCAGATAGGAGCTTGAAACCTCTACAATAGGGTTCTCTGATACGTTTTTTAGAGTTTAGGTTACTATTGAGCCGGTTCGCTCCTTACTTACAGTTCGTTACCACGAACTGTTTGATTTTTACCCATAAAATATTTCTTCAAGTTAATGTATGTTGCATAAGTCATATATAACCATTCCAATATTCAAACCAGTAATTAAGAAATTTTAAAGAAATATTTGCTTAAATCTTTTTTTCCTATACAACAGGCGGAGCTTCTTATCTGAATTTCCACGAGACACGTTGATGACTTTAGCAGATTGGACAAGAAACAGAGAGATTTTGGGCTAGGCCACTACATCATATAAATCCTTTCTATAGCAAGCAAACATAGCATGCGGTGTTGCCAAATGGATTACATTTGCACTAGTTCGGTGCTTTTTTTTAGGTAATTTCGAGTTCAATTTTTCAAATCTGCGAATTTTTCCTAAAAAGTGCATTTTCTGGCGTGTCTAGTAGTGTCAAGGGTTAATTTAAAGCTGAAATATCGGAAGGGTAATTACCTCCCGGGAAGTTATGATGTTAGTAGACTCCAGGATGAGAATTTGAGAGAAACTTTCCAGGAACAGTTGAATACTAAGCTTGAGAGCTTAAAATTTGATAATGTGGAAGATGGTTGGAATAATTTTAGAAAAATAATTTGTGAAGTTGCTGAAGGTGTATTAGGGAAGAAAGCTAGAATTGCAGCTAAGAATATTAGTGAAAAAGCTTTAAGTTTAATAGAAAGGAGAAAGGACTTGTACAAGAATTATCTGAGTGATAGATCACATGAAAACAAAAGAAATGTAAAGAAAGTGGAGAAAGCATTGAAATATGAACTAAGGAGGTGTGAAGTGGAGGCCATGGATAAAATTGCCGAGGATTTAGAAGATGCAGCTAGACGGCATAATAGTAAAATATTGTACTGGCACGTTAACAAATTGAGAGGTAGTAGTCAATCCGGACTTGTCCCAGTTAAAGATAGGAATGGGGTGGCAATTAGCGATAAGACAAAAGCTAAAGCGAGATGGGCCGAACATTTTGAGAATTTGCTTAACCGAGATAGAGTTGCAGGAAAAAATATAGAGGAAAATGAAAAAGTTTGTGATACCTTGGATGTGAAGGAAGATTTGTTTTGTGAGGAGGAATTAGAAACAGTACTAAAAGGATTAAAGAATAATAAGGCTCCAGGTGCTGATAGGGTAGTAAATGAGTTTCTTAAATATGGTGGCTCTGAGGTTAGAAATAAGTTATTGGAGATTATGAATATGATTTTTGAAAAAGGGGAAGTACCTAATGATTTTAGGAAAACCTTAATTAAGCCACTTTATAAGAAAGGTGATAAAAGTGAGTGTGGTAATTATCGAGGCATTAGTCTGGTCTCTGTAGGTAGCAAATTGCTTAGTAATATGATACTTTTTAGACTGAGAGATGCCGTAGACAAAGTTTTAAGAGAAGAGCAGTGCGGTTTTAGAAAAGGTAGAGGATGTGTTGACCAAATTTTCACTCTTAGGTTAATAATTGAGAAGTGCCTAAGTTTTCAAACACCTTTGGTCCTTAGTTTTATAGATTATGAGCAAGCGTTCGATTCTGTTGATAGAGGAGCTTTAGTAAAGGTTTTATCCTTGTATGGTATACCAGACAAATACATTAAAGTGATTAGTGCTATGTACGAGAATAACACTGCTGCGGTTAAGGTAGGAAATGAGGTTAGCAGCTGGTTTTGTATTAAATCAGGAGTTAAGCAGGGTTGTGTTCTATCCCCCTTTATATGGATTATTTTGATGGACTTTGTTTTAAGGAGCACAGGAAAGGCAATGGGAGACCACGGAATCAAATGGGGAGGAAAAAGTCTCCTGGACTTGGATTATGCTGATGATTTAAGCATCCTAGATGAAAGTGTGAGCAAAATGAATGAAGTTTTAGAGATTTTGCGAGTTCAGGGTGCTAGTATTGGTTTGAAAATTAATGTTAGGAAGACCAAGTCACTAAGGCTAGGAATAAGTGAAGAAGAAAAGGTGACGTTGGGTAATGAAAAGATTGATCAGGTGGGCAGTTTCACTTACCTTGGTAGTATTATTAGTAAAGATGGTGGGAGCAGTGAAGATGTTAAAAATAGAATAGCCAAGGCTCAGGGTGTTTTTTCACAGTTAAAAAAAGTCTGGAAGAATAGGAAGATAAGTCTGCAAACCAAGATTAGAATCTTAGAAGCTACAGTGATGACAGTGGTCAAATATGGCTCTGAAGCATGGACGCTCCGAAAAGCGGATGAAGATTTGCTAGATGTTTTCCAGAGAAATTGCTTAAGGATTGTTCTGGGTACCCGGCTGACTGACCGTATTTCAAACAATAGGCTATACGAAAAATGTGGTTCAATACCACTTTCTAGGTCTATAATGAAAGAAAGGTTGAGGTGGTTAGGGCATGTTGTTCGGATGAAGGATGACAGATTGCCGAAGATTGTTCTTTTCGGCCAACCATCTAGGGCTAAACGGAAAGCAGGTCGTCCCCGTCTGGGTTGGGAGGACGTCATAAAGAAAGATTTAAAGGAAATGGGAACTTCGTGGGCGGGTGTAAAAAGGGAGGCTTTGAATAGATTGGGGTGGAGGAGGAGCGTGCGTAGCTGTGTTGGCCTCAGGCGGCTTGGTGCTGCGATGAGTTGTTAGTAGTAGTAGTAGTAGTTTCGACACGATAAATGGTTTTTTTTCAGCACATTTTCGTCTGTATGGTAGCTTCAAGCCTGAACCAGGCATATAAACATATTTATAGCCCCAACCGTCTAAGTTTGGCTCTATTTGGTAACCAGTATACTACAAAATATAACTGTTTACATGAAAAGACGAAAAAAACAAAATAAATACAAAAATGTTACAGTGTTTTTGATAATAAAAAAGCTACGTTTCTTCCTTCTAGTTATGAGGAGGGTCCCAAGGTCTTTAAGATAGACTGAGGAGAATTTAGGTAAAAACTCTTCTTTGTCAAACTAAAGGTGAATGGTCTACACAGTACAAGGTACACCCACAGGAGCTACAAAGAAGGACAAGGCTACAGGTTCTTACCAACATTCCTTAAGTACACGAATGAGAAGATTTGACTGATGATAAGGAGCTCCATCAGAAGTTGAAGCCAAGGAAGGGAAGTCACAAGAGGCAGATGACCAGATAGCTGGTAATCAAATAGGACACACATAGGAGAAAGACTCAGCGAAGGCCATTCTACAACATGGTCAATGTTCGAATTTGAAAATGACGAATCAGCATATGAAAAATCATCATTTTTTTTATTACTTCCAAATAATCCTAAAGAATCTCGGGAAGCATAGCAGCGCAAAGTGAAAAATTTGAATGAATTACAGAGACATCACAGTTAAAATCAACCAAAAAACAAAAGACACAGATAGAAAATGAGCTTCAGTAAAGCATTCAACCTATTTATGACAGGCTATTGCAAAAGACTGCTGTAAATTATTATCTCTGTAATCAACGGGTAAAAACATATTGATAATTACAGAACCTTATACATTACCCAAAAGTCAACTGTTGCGTGTGGGCTACTTACATTGCGTGGCTTCATCTATTATACGTGGACCATTGTAGCTTAACCGTGAGGTATCTGTCATGCCTGAGCCACTTTCTGTGTGAAGCTGCATCCTTTCTACATGGACCATTATACCTGAACAGGTTCTAGATTTTTCTGCCTCTTCTTCGTCTGGGTCATTATGCCAAGGCCATGAGCCACCTGTAACACCTGGTGCGCTTTGCTGCATTGGTTATACCTTCGCCATTACACCTGATTCTTGAGCCATCTGTCATGCCTAGACCTCGGCTTTTGTATTTTGCTGCATCTGTTATACATGGGTCAATATGCCTGAACCAGAAGCCATATGTATGTCTGAGTCAGTTCCTTGTTTTTCTGCATCTTTAATCTCTGGACATTGAGTCATGTTTTATGCCTGGTTAGTTGTGTATTTTTCAGCATCCGTTGTACATGGGCCACTATACCTTGACCATGAGTCTTCTGTAACGACTGGGCCACTGCAGTGCCCTTTGCTGCGTCCATTATACCCTGACTTGGATATAGGATTGAGAAATTTCTCAATTTTTTAAAAGGATATGCTTTTCCATCTACTTTCCTTTTTAGATTTTCTCGTGACTTTCAAATAAGCTTCCGAACAAAGAATATTTTCCATGCGAACAAAGAATTAGGAACCCTATATTAGGCTTTCGAACAAAGAATATTTGGCTAGTAAATAATAAAAAATTAAACCATTAAAAAAGAGGCAAAATCTTTACGAAAGAGGTCAAATTTTTTGTCAGGGGAAATTTTTTAAAGCATAGCATATATTAAATACAGATCCAAACCTAACCAAACCTAGGTACCTTTTATTCCCCCTAAACCGTTATATACATGTTTATACAGCGTCTCGTATAAGTACCGGGTAATGCCTATCTGATTTTCGCAATACAATTCTCG
Organism: Artemia sinica; assembly: GCA_027921565.1. NCBI lineage: Eukaryota > Metazoa > Arthropoda > Branchiopoda > Anostraca > Artemiidae > Artemia > Artemia sinica. The sequence goes on along the minus strand of JAPEVW010000034.1, from coordinate 1,687,861 downwards.
AGTACTTACCGGATTCTTAACAAGGACCCCTCTAATTTTGTAGATAATACCCCTTTTTAATTCATTTGCCATTCTTCACATTCTCTATTTGGCCCCCTTTTGGAGTATTTTTACTAAAACAGAGGGGAAAAATGACTAATGCTCTTTCAGGTTTGTAAAACACCTGAATCAACTTCCTCCATGGTAGCGAAGCTCTAGGATAGGTTGGAGTTACTGACCATCAACTTCATTGAAGAAAAAACGCAATGCAAGGGAAATTGATCATCCTTGGTACTCGCGTCTAATATGTAAGCGTAGTTTATAATTAATAGATAATATGCATACAATTTATTATATTCTATAAAAGTTTGATATGAAGTACTAATACTTTATGATAACTGATAGTTGTTTACATATTATTTTGATATTATTTGTTGTTTATGTAAGCACAGTTTGCAATAATTTGATATGAAGTTTTCTTCTTTTTTTTCTATGTTGTTTGCAGTATTTACTGTATGAAGGATCTCTTAAAAAAAACTAACAATAATAATTTGTCCAGGCACAACAGAGGCAGAAAAAGGAAAAATAGACATAAGAAAAGGAAACGATCAAAAATGGGGTTTTCAAGGCCAAACGAGAATACTGAATAAACAAACAAAGCGAATATTTTCTTATATTATGGCAGGCCAATGTGGTTTAAGAAATTATCTTTGAAAAACAGACCTTGAGTTTTATTCATAAATCTTCGCAATTTTAGAGCGATTTGTACGTAATCAATATAACACAGTTAGTTTGAGTATCTTCAGTGGACTTATTAAAAAGAAAGACTTCTTAGACAAGAAACATATAATTTTCAAATATAAAAATGAAAACTTATTAAACAATCTTATTATTAAAGTTCATCTCGGACTTGTGCTCGAATGAATTGAATTATATCTTCACTGCTCCTATCTCCATTGTACTCAAGAACAGATCCATCTTTTTTATGGAATTTTATAGTTGGAAAACCCTTTAGTTGGGACTTCTTTGCTACCTTCTGATGTATAGTAGCATCCAAGGTTGCCAATTGAGCAGGCAAAGCCAATTCTTTTAGCTTTTTAGCAACCCTGGCAATCACTGGTTTCATCCTCTTGCAATGACCACACCCTAAAAAATTTAATGAAAGGTTATTATAGTTTAGTATAGTTTATTATAACATTATTTATTACTTATATTATATAATATATTTTATATTGTATTATATATGTTATTTTATATATTATATATTATTATGTATATTATATATATTATTTATATTATATAATAATATATAACATTATTTATTATAATTTACTATAGTTTATTACAATTTACTATAGCAAAAATAAAACCAAGCATTCAAGTTAGCAGACACTAGAGTCCTAGTGATTAGCTCGCTTCGTCAGACAACATACAACCAAAGAGCACCATTATTTATTTAATGCACCAAATTAATGCACCAAAATGCATTAATTTTTTGGATTAATTAATTTGGTGCATTAATTAATTTGGTGCATTTAATGCACCAAAATGCACCATATTAATGCACCATTGTATTGGCTGTCAAATATAAACATGTATGTCGGTGTGAAACCATAACAAGGTTATAGATATGAGGGTGCAATAATAGGGCCGTTCTTTAACTCATCTATGTGCTAAGATCTTACGTCTTTTGACAAAGAACGCTTAAAGTGAAATCTTAGCACTAAGATCTTACATCTTATGGCGTTCTTTTGCAAACGTCTTTCATCATTCTGCTCAGATCAGTGGTCTGAGAACAATGATGAGTATATCATCAAAGTTCTCTCATCATTGTTCTATATGGCAGAAAGATGGCGTCTTTCATACGTTTTGCTAGCATCAGTGAGCTGTAACAAAGGTGAGTTAAAAGAACGGAAATCTTTGCAGAAAGATGTGAGATCTTAGATTTAAGATCTTAGTGCAAAAGAACAGGCCTAATATTTTCTGCCCTAAGCAGCTGTAAATTAATTACAGAACGGTATTTTACCATCAAAGTAGATTCAATCTTATTCACTTTCTCCATGAAGTAATAAATACTACAAAAAATTGTCACTGTCAAGCCTAAAAACCGTACATTTCAATTAGATAGATGAATTTCGAAAACCATTTGCAAAACTGTTTTCAAATATAAGGTTGACATTGCAATGTAGATTAAAAAGATAAAAGTGTGAAGATACATTACCTTCAAGGCTGTATTTAGGGGGTAACATAACAAAAATGCATATAAAAAGTTTTTGATCCATTTTTAAAGCAACCCCCCCCCCCCCAAACAAAATCCTAGATACGGCCCTGATTGGCTTACAGATCCTCAGATTGAGAATTCTTTAGAAACCGTTTTACCAATTATCTCAGAAGCGTGAAAAATGTCAGCTGCAACCTTTAGACGTGACAGCAATGATTGCATATGCAAATAGCGTGAAAAAACTTGGAAACTCCACGAAAAATGACAAGGATTAGAAGGAACATATCGGATTTCGCTGGGATTTCAATAGCTTGAAATTATACTTCGCAATTATATCATCAAGCGGTTGAAATTAGAAAATACTTCAGTGCAATTATGCAAATTAATTGTACAGAATCATTCAATCCGCTGTTGGCACTTACTTGTATCCATTTATCACCTAAGATGTAAAATTCATTTTGAATGGACCAACGAAAAATCGTAAAACAATTTATGGCACTGAAAAACTGAAAGTGAATATTAGAGTGCCATAATGATTAACATTTAAAACGATGCAATGACAGTAAAGAAAAATTAAGATAAAGAATTAAACATTATAGCCCTTTATAAAATATTCACTAGAAAAAAAAACGGCTGCAGCAACAGCTGCAACCTAAAGAACAGCAAGTCACCCCCCCCCCCCCGAATTGTGTTTAGATAACACACGTATTAATTCTCAAATTCTAAAAAATAAAGAATGTATAACTAAGTGTGTGTTTATTGTGTGAAGTGTATAAATACACGCTTTTAGCCATAATTGCCATTAAAAATTTTCTACTCAGGTTGGGCTCAGACTCTTGTAGGCTTTTTTTGAAATAAACAAAAAAAAACAGGTTTTTTCAACTGAAAGTAAGGAGAAAAATTAAGACCTAAAACGAACAGAAATTATTACGTATATGAAGGTTCTCCTCCTCAACACCTCGCTCTTTACGCTAAACTTTTTAGTACTTGTGAAAAAACCTTCTTATTGTTTCAATTGAACGACCCTTGTGTTTCAGGAGCCGTTGTTAAAGAATTGGGACAAAATTCAAACTGTAGCGTAAAGGGCGAGGTGTTGAAGAGGAGGCAACCCCCTTCATATACGTAATAATTTCTATTCATTTTAAATTTTAATGTTGCTCCTTACTTTCAGTTGAAAAAACTTGTTTTTTTTTATTTAAGTTCTGATAGTTTTTTTTTTAATATTCCAAGGAAATCTGGCCCCACCTCCACGGAGAAATACCCTCCTCACGGATATATCCTCTAGACAATTCGATCCCGGTGAAAATTTACACAGGAAAAGAGAAAGGAAGAAATATAAAAATAATTTTGTAAAGGAATTCTGGCAAATTCCCCCCAGTGTATAATTTCCTCTGACAAGTTCAACCCCTGGAATCTTTTCTCCCCATGGAAAGTTCCCCCGTGAAAAAAAAAAACAGTAGAAAATTCGTCTTCCCACCCTAAAATGTATGCATGCTTCCCAATAACAAATACTATGCGTAAACAATAGGCAATTTTTATAACTTAAAGACCTTCCCCCGGGCCTTGGGGGGGAGGGGTCATGTTATATCCAAAGGCATAGTTGTCAGGCTTTTCAACTATCATGAACAAAATGGCTATCTCAAAATTTTAATCAGACCGTTTAGGGGGGAAGGGGTGGGGAGATGGCCTAGTTGCCCTCTAATCTTTTTGGTCACTTAAAAAAGGCACCAAAACTTTAATTTCCGTTCGAAAACCCCTATCACGATATTCTGAAAAAAAAATTTTTAATGACCACTGGGTTGATACGATCACCCATGGGGGAAAAAACATACCCATGGGGGTTGGTTGATACCCATGGGGGAAAAAACATACCCATGGGGGTTGGTTGATACCCATGGGGGAAAAACATACCCATGGGGGTTGGTTGATACCCATGGGGGAAAAAACAAACAAACAAACAAATAAACACCCATCCGTGATCTTAACCCGCTACAATTTATTTTTAACCCGCTACAAAACAACAAAACACAAGTGTTTTCAATATACACAAATATAATACACAACCATTAATGGCAAAACAATCGGATTAACGGGTGGAAACAGCATAGAGAAAAAAACAGCATTATCAGCTAAAACAGTAATTTCCATGTAATTTCAATGCGCAACAATTTTCGGTAATTTCAATGCGCAACAATCTCAAAAAACACCCAAATGGCATAAATGCGCCATTTTGAGCAAAGTGCGCCGAAGGTGCAAATTTTAAAATGGATCATTGTTAAAAAAAAGAAGTTGTTAAATACCCATGGGGAAAAAACAAACAAACAAACAAATAAACACCCATCCGTGATCTTTCTTCTGGCAAAAAAAAAAAATTCCACATTTTTAAACATATAAGTTTGAAACCTCTACAGTAGGGTTCTCTGATACGCTGAACCTGATGGTGTGATTTTCATTAAGATTCTATGACTTTTAGGGGTATTTTCCAATTTTTTCGAAAATAAGGGAATTTTCCTCAGGCTTTGATGGGTATGACTAAATGAAAATGATACTTATATATTTGAAATCAGCATAAAAATACGATTCTTTTCATATATCTCTTGGTATAAAAATTCCATTTTTTAGAATTTCGGTTACTATATAGCCGGGTCACTCCTTACTTACAGTTCGTTACCATGACCTGTTTGATTATGGAAAATTCCTACTTATTTTACTTGTTTGTATATTTATAAAATCCAGCTAGTCCCCCCCCCATCTGAAGAAAACGCTTTGAATTTGACTTCCAGTGAATTGTTTTTAGTTGTTTGTGTATTTACAGTGTCTGGCTAGTCACCCCCCCTCCAATAATGCAATCCCTAGGCGGTTACCCCTCGGTGAATTCTCCCCGCCATATAAAATTTTACTCATTTGGTAAAATTACCCGCTCAATCAAAATTCCCTCTCGTATACTTTTTTCCTTCCGTCAAGGTACAATGAATTCGCACAGACCAACCTGCTTTAACACATTCATTTGAAAATGTCAACTTTTCCCAAAAAGATTGGAGAGAAACTAGCCCCCCTCCCACTTTCTTTTCTCCCAAAGTCCTCTGATTAAACTTTGAGATAGCCATTTTGTTCATCATAGTTGAAAAGTCCAATATCTATGCCTTTGGTGATAACATGAATTCCAACAGCCCATGCAGAAACGGCTGTAAGTTGTGAAATTTGCCGAAAGTTTACGTAAACAAAATGTTATTAACAAATAACAGCCATTTTTCAGGGAGAGGGGGCCTGCTTTGGAGGGGGAGGGGTCTAAGGGGATAATTTTCCATGGAGAGGGAAGTTTCCGGGGGTAAAATTTCCAGGGAAAATTTTTCATTTAGGAATTTGCTAAAATTCCTATAAGAAATTCTTTATATTTGTCTTACTTTCTCCTTGCCACGACATTTGGGGGGAATTGTCAAGGGGTAAATTTTCAGCGAGATTGGAATTATCTGGAAGGTTTTTTTCAGGGATGGGGGGGGGGGGGGTCTGCGGCAGAAATTATCCACGGGGAATTCCCCACGGGAGCATCTTCCCAGATGGGGGCGGCAGATTTCGGAGGAAAATTTTCAAGTAGGGGGGGTTTCCGACACGATTTGAAAAACCATCAGAAATCTAAGTCGTTCAAATGAAAGTACACTAAGGTGCATTTTTCGGGCGGACTCGTCCGCGAGAAATTTTTCGGGGGAATTTCCAGCAAGGATAAAATTGGCCAGGGAGGAATTTTTCGAGGGGGATTTTGCATGGGAGGAACTCTCCATGAAGGATCTTTTCGTAGGGAGGAGGAAATTTTCCACGAAGCTAGAGGTGGATTTTCCAGATTTGAAAAACGATCAAAAATTAAGTTCTAAAAAAGTAAGTTTTTTGAACAGAAACTAAGGAGTAACGTTGAAATATAAAACGAACAGAAATTATTCCGTATATGAGGTGGGCTACTCCCTTCTAAATACCCCACCCTTTAAGCTAAAGTTTTTTTCGCCCCAATTCTTTGAGAACAACTTCTTAAACATAAGATTTGTTTAATTAGAACAAAATGCTTCTTCAAAAGTACCAAACAAATTGGCATGAAGAGCGGGGTATTAAGGGGGGATCCCCCTCATATACGGAATAATTTCTGTTCATTTTAAGTTTTAAAGTTACTCCTTAAAAAAAACTTCTTTTTTATTCCATAAAAGCAAGATCAGCTTCAAATTATCTTATTTTCGTATACAGTTTTGTGTGCAGTTTTTATATAGATTAATTAAAAAGCTTTTTCCGCAAAATAAGTTTTTCAAAGAAAAGTAAAGAACTCCATTAAACAAAATATGAGCAAAAATAAAATCAAATAATCTACCAAGCGTAAAACTACCACAAATCAGCATCGATAAATAAATGAAACCCAACACGAACAGAAATTAAAATAATTAACCGATTCAAACTCAAAACGATCAGAAATTAAGATAAGTTGGACACAAAACCCCTATGCCTTCCCAAGGCCAGAACAAAATTTGCACTTCACTGAAAAAAATATAAAAGTTTTTACTTATAAATCAAATAATATTAACATTTTGATTACTAAATATCAGTATATGTATATTAAACTGACAATGCACATTCATTTGTATTTTTTCAGTAAAGTGCAAATTTTGTTCTCGTTCAGTAAAGTGCAACTTTCTACTAAGTGGAACAAAATGGCTATCTGAAAATTTTGATTGGATGTGTTTGGAGAAATGGTGGGCGTGAGAGGGGGGTTAGTTACCCTCCAATCACTTTAGACTATTACAAAGGGCACTAGCCTTCTCAATTTCCAATTGATTGAGCCCCTTTTGAAGTTTTACGACAACTCCATCTATAAAAACCTTATATGCCCCCAGGGCATAAATTATAACCCTTGCCCCGAGGGTTGTGGGGGAGTGTCCTCATCAAAAACATATTTTCTATCTGGAAATCAACTACGCTGAACAAAATGGCTATCTCAAAATTTTGATTGTATGTGTTTGCGGGAATTATAGGCATGGGGGGGGGGCTATTTGCCGTTCAATAACTTTCGACTATTAAAAAGGGAACTAGCCCTTTGAATTTCCAATCGAATGAGCCTTTTTTGAAGTTTCTGCGACAACACCTTCTGTAAAAACCTTATATGCCCCCAGGGCATAACTTACAACCCTTGCCCCGAGGGTTGTGGGGGAGTGTGCACCTCAAAAACATATTTTCTATCTGAAAATCAACTACGCTGAACAAAATGGCTATCTCAAAATTTTGATTGGATGTGTTAGGGGAAAAGATGGGCGTGGGGAGAGGGGTTAGTTGCCCTCCAATCACTTTCGACTATTAAAAAGGGCACTAGCCCTTTGAATTTCCAATCGAATGAGATTTTTTGAAAGTTTCTACGAGGGCCTGTGCAAAATTTTGATTGGATGTGTTTGCGGGAATGATGGGCGTGGGGGGGACTAGTTGCCCTCCAATCACTTTCGACTATTAAAAAGGGCACAGGCCCTTTGAATTTCCAATCGAATGAGCCTTTTTTGAAGTTTCTACGACACCGCCTTCTATAAGAACCTTATATACCCTCAGGGCATAACTTAAAACCCTTGCCCTGAAGGCTGTGGGGGAGTGTCCTCCTTAAAAACATAATTTCTATCTGGAAATCAACTACGCTGAACAAAATGGCTATCTCAAAATTTTGATTGGATGTGTTAGGGGAAAAGATGGGCGTGGGGAGAGGGGTTAGTTGCCCTCCAATCACTTTCGACTATTAAAAAGGGTACTAGCCCTCTCAATTTTCAATTGAATGAGCCCCTTTTGAATTTTTACGACAGCTCTATCTATAAAAACATTATATGCCCCCAGGGCAGAAATTACAACCTTTGCCCGTGGGGCTCTGGGGGGTTTGTCATCCTTAAATACATAAATTTCCAGAATTTTCAACTACGTTGAACAAAATGGCTATCTCTAAACTTTCATTGAATATTTTTGGGGAAATGGTGGGTGTAAGAGGGGGGGGGGGGGGGTAATTACTCTCCAATCACTTTCGACTATCAAAAAGTGCAATTTAAATTTCCAATCAAATGAGCCCTTCTTGAATTTTCTAAAACAACTTTCTATATAAACTTTAGATTCCCCCAGGGTATAACTTACAACCCTTGCACTGAGGGCTCTGAGGGGGTTATCATCCTAAAAGACCTAATTTCAAGGCGTGAGAGGGGCGTTAGTCGCTCTCTAATCACTTGCAACTACTAAAAAAGGCACTAGCCCTTTCAATTTCCAATTGAATGAGCCCTTTTGAAGTTTCTACGCTTTCAATAATAACCTTATATGCCCCCAGGGCATAACTTACAACCCTTGCCCTGAGGGATGTAGGGGTTGTCATCCTTAAACACCTAATTTCCAAAACTTTCACTACGTTGAATAAAATGGCTATCTAAAATATTGATTGGATGTGTTTGGGGAAAAGATGGGCGTGAGAGGGGGGTTAGTTGCTCTCAAATCACTTTCGACTATTAAAAAGGGCACTAGCCCTTTGAATTTCCAATCGAATAAGCCCTTTTTTCAAGTTTCTACGACACATATTTCAATGAAAACCTTCTATGCCCCCAGGGCATAACTTATAACACTTGCCCTGAAGACTGTGGGGGGAGTGTCCTGCTCAAAGATATAATTTCCTGAACTTTGAACTGCGTGGAACAAAATGGCTATCTAAAAATCTTTATTGGATGTGTTCGGGGAAATGGTGGGCGTAGAAGGCCTTTTTGAAGTTTCTACGACAACGCGTTATATAAAAACCTTATATGCCCCCTGGGCATAATTTACAACCCTTGCCCTGAGGGCTGTGGGGGGGGGGTGTCATCCTCAAAGACCTAATTTCCAGAACTTAAAACTACGTTGAATAAAAGGGTTATTTCAAAGTTTTGAATAGATGTGTTTGGGAAAAAGGTGGGCGTGAGAGGCGGATTAGTTGCTCTCTAATCACTTCGACTATTAAAAAGGGCACTAGCCCTTTGAATTTCCAATCGAATGAGCCTTTTTTGCTACGACAACTCCTTCTATAAAAAAAACCTTATATTCCCCCAGGAAATAACTTACAACCCTTACCCTAAGGGCTGTGGGGAACTGTCCTCCTCAAAAACATAATTTCTATCTGGAAATCAACTACGCTGAACAAAATGGCTATCTCAAAATTTTGATTGGATGTGTTTCGGGAAATGGTGGGCGTGGAAGGGGTGTTAGTCGCCTTCCAATCACTTTCGACTATTAAAAAGGGCACAAGCCACTCCAATTTCCAATTGAATGACCCCTTTTCGAAGTTTCTACGACAACTTCTTCGATACGAAGTGCCCTGCTCTAAAGGAAAAAATTAATAAATAATACATTGTGCCAACATCGTTCTTATATGCCCCCAGGGCATAACTTACAACCCTTGCACTGAGGGCTCTGAGGGGGTTATCATCCTAAAAGACCTAATTTCCAGAAAAATTTTTGATTGGATGTGTTTTGGAAAATGGTGGGCGTGAGAGGGGCGTTAGTCGCTATCCAATCACTTTCAACTATTAAAAATGGCACTAGCCCTTTCAATTTCCAATTGAATGCACCTTTTTGAAGTTTCTACGACAACACTTTCAATAAAAACTTTATATGCCCCCAGGTTATAACTTACAACCCTTGCACTGAGGGCTCTGAGGGGGTTATCATCCTAAAAGACCTAATTTCCAGAACTTTCAACTACGTTGAACAAAATAGATATCTCAAAATTTTGATTGGATGTGTTTGGGAAAATGGTGGGCGTGAGAGGGGCGTTAGTCGCTATCCAATCACTTTCAACTATTAAAAATGGCACTAGCCCTTTCAATTTCCAATTGAATGAGCCCTTTTGAAGTTTCTATGACAACGCTTTCAATAAAAACTTTATACGCCCTCAGGGCATAACTTACAACCCTTGCCCTGAGGACTGTGGGGGGAGGGGTTGTCATCCTTAAAGACCTTATTTTTAAAACTTTAAACTACGTTGAATAAAATGGTTATCTAAAAATTTTGATTGCATGTGTTTGAGGAAAAGGTGGGCGTGAGAGGGGGGTTAGTTGCCCTCAAATCACTTTCGGCTATTAAAAAGGGTACTAGCCCTTTGAATCTCAAATCGAATGAGCCCTTTTTCAAGTTTATACGACAAAGTTTTCAATAAAACCCTTATATGCCCCTAGGGCATAACTTATAACCCTTGCCCTGAAGACTGTGGGGGCAGTGTCCTGCTCAAAGGTATAATTTCCTGAACTTTGAACATCGTGGGACAAATTGGCTGTCTCAAAATTTTTATTGGATGTGTTTGGGAAAATGCTGGGTGTTGAAGGGCTGTTAGTTGCCTTCCAATAACTTCGACTATTAAAAAGGCCACTAGCCATTTCAATTTCCAATCGCATGAGCCCTTTTTGAAGTTCCTACGACAACGCGTTCTATACAAACCTTATATGCCCCCAGGGCATAACCTATAACCCTAGCCCCGAGGGTTGTGGGGGAGTGTCCTCCTCAAAAACATATTTTCTGTCTGGAAATCAACTACGCTGAGCAAAATGGCTATCTCAAAATTTTGATTGGATGTGTTTGGGGGAATGATGGGCGTGGGGGGGGCTAGTTGCCCTCCAATCACTTCCGACTATTAAAAAGGGCACAGGCCCTTTGAATTTCCAATCGAATGAGCCTTTTTTGAAGTTTCTACGACAACGCCTTCTATAAGAACCTTATATGCCCTCAGGGCATCTCAAATGCCCTTTGAATCTCAAATCAAATGAGCCCTTTTTCAAGTTTATACGACAAAGTTTTCAATAAAACCCTTATATGCCCCTAGGGCATAACTTATAACCCTTGCCCAGAAGACTGTGGGGGCAGTGTCCTGCTCAAAGGTATAATTTCTTGAACTTTGAACGTCGTGGGACAGATTGGCTGTCTCAAAATTTTTATTGGATGTGTTTGGGAAAATGCTGGGCATGGAAGGGGTGTTAGTTGCCTTCCAATAACTTCGACTATTAAAAAGGCCACTAGCCATTTCAATTTCCAGTCGAATGAGCCCTTTTTGAAGTTTCTACGACAACGCGTTCTATAAAAACCTTATATGCCCCCAGGGCATAACCTATAACCCTAGCCCCGAGGGTTGTGGGGGAGTGACCTCCTCAAAAACATATTTTCTATCTGGAAATCAACTACTCTGAGCAAAATGGCTATCTCAAAATTTTGATTGGATGTGTTTGTGGGAATGATGGGCGTGGGGGGGACTAGTTGCCCTCCAATCACTTTCGACTATTAAAAAGGGCACAGGCCCTTTGAATTTCCAATCGAATGAGCCTTTTTTGAAGTTTCTACGACAACGCCTTCTATAAGAACCTTATATGCCCTCAGGGCATAATTTACAACCCTTGCCCTGAAGGCTGTGGGGGAGTGTCCTCCTCAAAAACATAATCTCTATCTGGAAATCAACTACGCTGAACAAAATGGCTATTTCAAAATTTTGATTGGATGTGTTTCGGGAAATGGTAGGCGTGGAAGGGGTGTTAGTTGTCTTCCAATCACTTTCGACTATTAAAAAGGGCACAAGCCACTCCAATTTCCAATTGAATGAGCCCTTTTCGAAGTTCCTACGACAACTTCCTCGATACGAAGTGCCCTGCTCTAAAGAAAAAAAAATAATAAATGATACATTGTGCCAACATCGTTATTTCAGGTTGAAGAAATTTAAGTATAAGGTTATTGTGTAGCAGTTGTTTTTTGTTTTTTTTTTCGTATTGTGGTTATATTTTCGAGGTATTGTTGTATTTTTTTTTCCCTGATTTGCCCGGTTTTGTAAGGATTTTGTGTTTGATATGAGGTCTGGGAAAATAAAAAAAAAGATAAATACGCATCCGTGAGCTTTCTTCTGGCAAAAAATACAAAATTCCAAATTTTTTCAGATAGGATTTTGAAACCTCTACTGTAGGGTTCTCTGATGGTGTTATTTTCATTAAGATTATATTACTTTTAGTGGTTATTTTCCCCGTTTTTCGAAAATCAGGTAAATTTTCTTAACCTTTGATCTCGTAACCTTTGATGGGTAAGACTAAACTTAATGAAACTTACATATTTAACATCAGCATAAAAATTTGATTCTTTTGATATATCTACTTTTATCAAAACTCCGTTTTTTAGAGCTCCGATTACTATTGAGCAGAGTCGCTCCTTACTCACAGTTCGTTACCATGAACTGTTTGATAAGATAAATCACGTTCTTTGGGAAAATATCCTTATTCCAATCTGGTTTCAATTATCAAAGTATAGCTGGAAAGCGGTGTCAATGGGGGGAGACAGGGCCTATGGGTAATTATCTCCAAGATTAAATGCCCCACAAAAAACATCTTTTCAAAGTTTTTCTTACGGAAGAGTTTGTTTTAAGTTGAAACTTAAAACAAACAAAACTATTACTTCAACAATATATCTACAAAATCAGCTCAAATAAATTGACTCGTGATACATTTAATTATTTGTAGAACTCCAAAAACTGGTGTGCGTGTAACTGAACTACAAGCAACTGAACCCCTGTAACTGGACTACAAGCAACTGAGCCCCTGTAACTGAACCACCGTGTAACTGACCCCCCGTGCAACTAAACCCCTGTATAACTGAACCCCGCGCAACTAAACCCTCGTGTAACTGAACCATCGGGTAACTGGACCCCTTTTAACTAAACCCTCGTGCAACCAAACCCCCGTCCAACTCAACCCTATTTAACTGAACCCCCGTGCAACTGAACCACAGATGTCTTTGAGGAGATTGCAGCTACAAAGGATATGAGAGGGGCATTGGTTGCACTCCAGCCTTTTTTCAACATTCCTTCAACATGCCCTGAAATTTTAAACTTCATACCCTTAGGCTTATACCCTGAGTTGTTGTCGACCCATTGCAGATACATCGTCTTGTAAATCTGGATGCACAAAGTACCTCTTGATTTAGTTGAAGATGCTCCTAAACATTTCCCGAACGATGTGATGGCTGATACCATTGGCCATTGTAAACACTGCTGGCGTTTGCTTTTCACAACCAATAAAGGAAAAAAATATTTTTTGATTTTGTGTTTGGAATTTTTCTTGACATTTCCCTAAGGTATGACCTTAATGCTCCGTGCCTTTTTTTATTTATAGGATCAAATATGCCCTCTTTTCTTGATAAAAAAAAAAACACCTTGTATGTTAACGATAGGCAACTTGCATAACTTACAACCCTTGCACCAGGGGCTAGGGGTTGTGAACCCTGGGGAATATTTATTTAACCTTTAAACTGTTTTAAAGAAAACGGTCATCTTAAAATTCTCGATCAGATGTATTTAAGGAAAAAAGAGGGTGGGAGTAGAAGCCCTTCGGTCACTTTTAACTCTTTTAAAAAGTGCACTGGAACTTTTGATTTCCAATCGAATGAGACCCCCCCAAAGTTCATTCAAAAATATTTTCCATAAAAACCTTATGTTTTAACATTGAGTAACTAGATTAACTTACAGCCTTTGCTCCAGGAGCTGCTGGTGGGATTGTTAACCCCAGAGGCATGGCTATTTGACCTTTAGACTATTTTGAACAAAAGCTCTTTTTTTAAGTTTAATCGGATGGATTTGGGGGGGGGGGAAATGGCGGTTAAGAGGGAGAGGCTGATTGTCCTCTGATTACCTTTGATTCTTCAAAACTGTACTTAAAATTTCAATTTATAATCGAATGAGCCTTCAACAAAGTTTGCACGACCATCCCTTCTATAAAAACCTTAAATTTTAACAATTGGTAACTTGCAATAACATACAGCTCTTGCCCCGAGGACTGTGGGGTTTTTGTTAATCACCTCTATTAATCAAGTTTTATTATTCGCTTGGAAATTGAAAGTTTTAGTGCCCTTTTTTAAAGTCAAAAGTGATTGGAGGGCAACCAGCCCCCCCCCCCAGAAAAAAACACTCCCTGTGGAAAATACCTTCGGGAGATATCACCTCGCGAAAAATACCCCCCCCCCCCCGGAAAAGAACTCCCCGTGAAAAATCTCCCCTCGAAAAATATCCCTTGCGGTTGGTTGGCACCTAATCACTTTCGACTTATTAAAAAGACTAGAACTGCAAGGGGATTATAAAACAATTTATACCTCCATCCAAGTTTAAGTACCTTTTTAAGTTTTATAATTTGTCCATTGCTAACAGACAGCGTTTGTTATTCGGAAATATGCGGACATTTGTCACGTGGGAGTTTTCTGAGGGGGGGGGAGAGTTTCTGGAGGATTTTCCATGAGAAAAGAGCTTTTTTATTAATTATCTTGACAGTGATTTATATTATAACTTAAAAAAAAACAATTCTAACAAGCTTGAACATGTAGATTCTAACTTGTGTTTTACCCAATGTAAGTACGGTGGTTGAGTTCCACGAGAGTTCAGTTATACGAAGGTTCAGTTGCACGGTGGTTCAGTTGCACGGTTGTTCAGTTGCATGGTGGTTCAAATGCACGGTGGTCCAGTTGCTCGGTGGCTCAGTTGTACGGAAGTTCAGTCGCGGGGGTTCATTTAAATGGGGTTGAGTTGCACGGGGTTTGAGATGCACGAGGGCTCAGTTAAATGGGGTTCATTTGCGCGGTGGTTCAGTTGCACGGTGGTTCAGTTACAGTGGTTTAGTAGCTTGGGGTTCAGTTACGCGGTGGTTCAGTTGCAATGGGACTCCTAAAACTAGCACTTTACTGCAAACAACATACCGATCCAAAAAACGATTTCCCTTAGGGAAAAATCCAATGACTAGTCAAACAGTTCGTGATAACAAACTGTAAGTAAGGAGAGGTACGGCTCGATGGTAACCGAAACTTTAAAAACCAGAATTTTGACACCAATAGATGCATCAAAAGAATTAGCTTATTATATTGATTACAAACATATAGATTTCATTAAGTTTAGCATTGCCCGTCAAAGGATACAAGCCTGAGAAAATTTGCCTAATTTTCGAAAAAGGGGGAAAAAAACCCTAAAAGTCAAATAATCTCAATAAAAATAACTTCATCAGATTCAGCGTATCAAAGAACCCTAATATAGAGGTTCCAAGGTCCTATCTGCAAAAAAAGTGAAATTTTGTAATTTTTTTTTTTTTTTGCCAGAAGAAAGATCACGGATGCGTGTTTATTTGTTTTGTTTTGTGTTTTTTTTCCAAGTGGTAATCTTATAGACCTGATTTTCTTAGAATATCTGGAGGGGGCTCGTTCGAGCGGAAATTAAAAGTTCTAGTGCCCTTTTTAAGTGACCAACAACATCGGAGGGCAACTAGGCCCCCTCCCACGCCCTTCTCCCAAGAAAACATTGAAACTCTATCGAACAGAAATCACCTTGTAAATGAGGGAGGCTGCCCCTACCCTACCCCTTACTCTTCACAGTAAAGTTTCATTTTTTGTCCCAATTCCCTAAGAAAGACTGCTCAAATACAAGGGCTGTTTAATTTGAACAAGAGATGTTTTAAAAGAAATTTAGGCCTTTAGAGTAAGCAGTGAGGGTCGAGGAAGGGACAGGCCCCCCACCCCCAAATACAGAACTATTTCTGTTTGATTGAGTTTTAACGTTGCTCCTTACTTTCAGTTGAAATTTTTTTTTGTTTAATTCAATCTTATATAGGAGCCGCAGGACTATAGGTGTCGTAGAAAGTGTCCATTATAGGAGTTGTAAAACTAAAACTTAGCATTACTATTTGGGGGGGGGGGGTCACCACATGGGCGTACGTAGCTTCTTCTCTAGGAGGGGGGCAGCCAATTCTGTTATGAAGGGCGGGGGCTGAAGTTATATTGGCAGTTCAAAAAACCTTATATTGCCAGCAAGTTTTATCATACCTATGAAATCTTTATTAATAAGTAATCACCAAAAATCATAAATCATCAATAAGCTTCAGCATTAATCAATCTTCTTGGATTAGAGCTAAATCTTGTCAAGACATTATGGATAATTGCTTATTGTTTGACTTTTATTCTGTCATTCCAGCTGTTTATTTCCAGCTTTTTCAACCATCTACCTTTTATCAACTGCTTTTTTAGTCATCTACCTTTTTTCAACTGCTTTTTCAACCATCTGCTTTTTCAGCCATACCTAGTCTAAATTTGAAGTTCTAGGGGGGGGGAGGCAGCTGCCCCTCTGCCCCCCTTCCATACGTCCATGGTTCACCAGACAGATCAGGGGAACATATAACCGTCTTCACAGGCATTTGATCACCTCGTGCCGAACAATGCTTCCACTAAGATCGGCAGCTAGGTCCTTTGGCCATGACATACGGATCTGAACCTTCAGATCTGACATACGGAACGCAAGCTGTTTGCTGCCTCTCTCCAATCGAGGCTTTGACCAAGACCATCACAAAATGTTTCTTTTCTCGCAGTCTTTTTCACCGCTACCACTTACAACCTTCTTCCATTAGAGGCAATGCTTAGAATATTCCATTCCCCGGGCCAATGTGAATTTTTGCTCTTCTTCACCAACCATCACTACCACACTATAAGTAAGCAATAAAAAAAAGTAAATAAAAACTTAGCGCCAAAACAAAGTTTGGTGCCCCCTTAGAAGATACGCCCGGGAGATCCGTCTTACTTTGATTCCCTTACTACCTAACTAGCTACGCCACTGGCCTCCACTCGTAGATAGTAATAGATGCAAGACATATAATATTCCTTCAAGTTTTTTTTTACGACTATACCGTCCATTCATAATTATAATTCCATGTCTCAGCCTTGGGAGAAATTTGCATCTCGTGCCAAAGATGTGGATAAACGAAGAACTAATACAATGCTCAATTTCTACCAACAACATATCAACTATAATCAGCAAATAAATCGACAGAATGTCCTTCTATGGAGAATACCTGCAAGTATAAAAATGATTCTTCTGAATTGATTTAGAAGTCATTTTGAGAAATCAGTTCAATCTTTCAAATCTAAATTAGGTTATAGTAAAGAGAGAGAGAGATCAAGCAAATACCTAAAAAAATGAAATCTATCCCTAAAGAAATGAAATGGTTAGTTTTCAGCCGGCTTTAGATCAGTTTTATATAGCTCTTCCTGTCATCCATGGTTTTATCCTGCTATGCACTTTAGATCTTACAGTGCTATTAATTTAAAGAAGCCAAGTTTGTCCGAAGGAAGTAAAGAGCGAAGTTGAAACTTAAAGGAAAAAAAATTATTACTTCACAGTCTATCTAATATATATCAATAAAACTAGTATAGATAAACCAACTAATTATGTTTCCCTATGTTTCTAGGATTATAAAAAAATAGCAATTTACCGAAAACACAAAAGCCAAGTATAAGAAACAGGAATATTGATTTGGGAGTCAAAAGTCAGTACGTAGTCTGACAACAATAAACAATAAACAATAAACTAACAATAAACAATAAACAATAATACAAAAAACAATAAAAATAAACAATAACAAAAAACAATAAACAATAAACAACAATAAACGAATCTATAAAGTTTCTCATAGTCTTACACATCAGTAACTTTCAGTATACAATCAAAATTATCTTAAAAGCATAAAAGTAAAATTAAATATTTGTTTAATAACCGCCAAGTCATTGAATAGCATACAGAAATATTGGATGGATGTATCAGGTAGCATTTTGGTCTTGCCAGCTATAATACCAATAGTGAGTAATATACGATCTTAAATTGTAAGAAATACGCTTTAGTATTCCTTGAAATGAGGACAGAATAAGACATAATATGAACTCTGGAAATCCGGTTATTTCTCTCTATACAACAGTAAATTTCAAGTTATGATAAAAATTCTAAAGCTAGTCTATAGTCCTATTACTATCAAGATCACTTGACTTCGACTTTGTCTAAAAACTAATCATGACATGTCCTTTTCAGAACCAAAACGAGAGCCAGCAATTGATCTGAGCCATTGTGCAGAAGTGACACCGAATTAAACGAAAAAAAAAAAAATTAAGCAACAATTCTAAAATGCTTTATTTTTTCTTTAAAAAGCGTCCTCAATTACTTTGCTGTTACTGTACCAAAACTCCTATATATTTGGTGTTTTTAATAAAGTGCTAGTTTTCTCTAATCCTAGAAACAGGGAAACATAATTAGTTGGTTTATTTGTACTAATTTTATTGATATATATTAGATAGGCCGCGAAGTGATGATTTTTGTCCGTTTTAAATTTCAACTTCGCTCTTTACTCCCCTTGGATAAACTTTGTTTTTTTTTTTAAATAAATCTTTGCTCGTTTTTTATTAAAATTTTATGTAGAAATAACCCCGCCATGATATTATTTAATTATACGGAATAACTTCTGTTCGTTTTAAGTTTTAATTTCGCTCCTTACTTTCAGTTGAAAACTTATTTTTTAATATAATTTCTAATCATCATCGATCTAGGGGAGATAAGACACCTCTAGAAAATACTGCAGACAACCTCAAGAGCTACAAAACATTCAGTTTATAACAAAAAGTTAATTGTCCATAGTTTAGATATTAAGTTGATGGCTCTTGAGGTTTGGTAAAATTTGCTGTACAACTGTTTTTCAAACTGTATGTTTTTGTATGTTTTTGTGGGAGCTTCAGCAGTTTGCCAATAAAGTATTACATCGTAAAAGTTCTGGGAGCAGATATGGAAGAGCCAAATTTGATTCCAGAATGAAAAGCGGGATTTTATCGATCTCTTTTTATCAATGATGTCTCGAAAATGCTTAATATATCGTCAATAATAATAGTCTAATGTAAAAACCAAACAAAATGACTTTCTTATAATATACTCAAGTTTCAAGTAATCTTTGTTTGAAAATTAATTTAAAAAACATTTTTCAACAAAACAAGTTTTTCAAAGGAAAGTAAAAAGCTCCATTAAACTGAAAATGAGCAGAAATAAAGTCATGTAATTTTCCAAGCGTAAAACTATAACACAACATCAATAAATTAATGAAACCCATAACGAACGGAAATTACAATAAATTACCGAGTCAAACTCAAAACGAGCAAAAATTAACATGAGTAGGCCTGACAGACCCCATGCATTCTCAAGACCAGAAAAAAATTTGCACTTTACTGAAAACCAATACAGTTTAAATATTTTCACTTTTTTGACTTTATTAAATAAAAATTATTAAAACTTACAGGAATAAATATCAGTATGTGTAAATTCAACTGACAATCCAAGACCATTTGTTTTTTGTTTTTTCAGTAAAGTGTTTTTTCAGAACTATGTTCTCGTCTTGAGATGGATGTGCAAAATTCTGATGGATGTGATTGGAAAATGAATGGGCTTGGAAAGAGGCCTGCTTGTCCTCCGATCTCTTTTAAATCTACAAAAGGGCACTAGAACTTTAATTATCCAACTGAATTAGCTCATCAAAAAGTTTCAGTGACATTTCAGTGACAACTACTTCTATACGAAGTGGCCTGGTCTGAAAAAAAAATGAATAAAATAAATAAATAATACATTGCGCCCACCTCATTCCTTGCTTAGGCAGCTCTATTGCACTGCCTATGATGAGAAACCTCCGCATGACGAACTCTCTATTTGTCAAAATGACCACACAATGTCGAAAATCCACGAAAATATCAAAAATAACCACACAGTAAAATCTTCTATGGATTCCAAGTTTTCTGTATAATTTCGGTAGTTTTGATATTCTTTTTTTTTTGTTGGGAGATGGATTGGGAACAAGGTTGATCTTCTAAAAAATTATCAGAAGTGGAAGCACTGAAATACAGGTATAACAAAGGGGTATTTAGGTAAACAGGTAACTGCTCGTACGTGGGTAAATACGGGCAAATTAAAATAATTGTAATCCGATCAATACTAAGATTCTACAACCGGAATTTTGAACTGGTGTATTGTTTGAGAAACTTTAATTTTAACTGTAAAGCTGTAACTGAACCAAATTTAGCTTAATATATTCATAGCCTTCGAAGGCTCTAAGCCAATGAAAAGTTAGACGATTATACCTAATCATATTACTTTCATATAAAAATTGAACATATAAAGAACATAAATCTACCGCAAAACGTCATCAGTATTGCGTAAAAAAAAAAGAAAAATTATATGGGAAAATATAGATAAAATATTTTCAGTTTTATTTTGCGCAAGGAGCCTGAGTCACAGTCACAACCACCAGTAGTCGGATTTGCTAGTATTCCCACTCACGAGCAGTTATAACCACAAATATTCAAAGTCGCATAAAGTCACATTAGCAGATACAAGGAGTCACGGCCGCAGTCACAAGTAGTCGCAGTCGCAAGCAGTCACTGTTGTAAGCAGTCAGAGCCATAAGTAACCACAGTCGTAAGTTTATCATAATTGATGTTGCAAAAAGTCATTGTTGCACGTAGTCGCAGTCGCAACTAGTCGTATTCGAACTCGCAAGTAATCGAACTCGCAAGTAATCGAAGTCGCAAGTAATCGAAGTCGCAAGTAATCGAAGTCGCAGTTGCAGTTGCAGCAGTGGCAGTAGTCCTGAAAATTGCAAGATAATATCCTTAGCCATTCCTAAGATATTGCAAATATGCCCATTTCATAGCCAGAATACACATAATGTTTGTGAATTGTTTCAACATCCCCTTGAACATTCCAAGGGCTTTTCACTTTAATACCGTAGTATTTTCGGACAACCCAAGGTCAGACACTCTACCCTTTACTAATGACAAATCATGTACGTAAACAGTGGGTAAATTGCCTAATTCCCTCTCGAAAAATGGGTAAATTTCTCGACATTCCCTTAAAGTTTCATCATAATATATTAAGGCATTTTGGAGACCCAGGATCAAGCATGCCCCTCTTCTCCAATAAACAATCTCATAGATTAACAATGGGCAATTTGTATAATTTACGTCCCTTGCCCTGAGACCTGTGGGGGAGGGGTATATAAACCCCGGGGACATAGTAATTTGACCTTTAGAATATTTTGAACAAAATGGCTATCCCAAAATTTTGATCTGATGAATTAGGAGAAAAAAAGGCATGGGAGGGGGGCTGGTTGCCCTCTGATCACTTTTGACTCTTAGACTCAAAAAGGACATTAGAACTTTAAATTTCCAATCGAGTGATCCTCATCCGAGGTTTATATAGCCACCCCTTCCAAAAGAAGCGGCTCTGATAAATTTTTTAATAAGAATATATTGAAGCCTTTGGCTCTTTATTATAGGCAACGCTAGAAGTTGCCTCTGACAAGATGGCAGGAAATGACACTTTTTCTTTAGCTCGAACTTTTCTTATATTTAAAAAAGTCCATAGGACACTCAATTTTCTTTCTAATGAGCTATCTAACGATATTCTGAAACGTTGGTTTGGTACGATCACTCCAAGCAAAAAAAGAAAAAACAAACTAACACCTTCTCGGAAAAAAATGCATATTTCACATATTTTAGATAAGGGCTTGAAACCTCCACATATAAACCACAATTGTCACCCTCTATAGGAAAATTCCAAACCCCTACCTTGAACAACAAAGAAAATCACTTTTTTGGGGTTGGGTAGCACTGATGTATCCTTCTCTTTCACCTTTTTTTTTTTCTTCGCCACTAGCAGGGCACTGGAACATCAGGGCACTGGAATAGGGTGAGAAAAGGTCGTAAGGGAGGATTTAAAGGATATTTGACCTTCTTGTAACGTGGTACAGAGGGAACCTTTAAATACATTGGGATGGAGGAGGAGCATGCGCAGTTGTCAGCCTCAGGCAAACTAGTGCTATAGCAAGTTGTAAGTAGTAGTAAGAATTATTTTATTTCTTACTTTTATTTTGATTCTTTTTTATTCTGAATTACTTTTATTATGATGTCTAATCACGTTTTTATTTTTATTGAATTCAGTCTTCGCGTGAAATTTTACAGATATACTTTTTTTGTAGCACTAGGTTCTTCCGACAAGCCCTATATTCTGAGCAGTGGCGGATCCAGTATTTTTTAAGGGGGGGGGGGGGAGCAAAATAGGTTGATCCGATAAACTTGCGTTAAAAGCAAGTTTAATTAACGCAAACTTGCGTTAATTAAGTAAATTACACTACTTTAGACTACGTTGGGGGGGGGGGCGCCCCCATCGCCCCCCTGGATCCGCCACTAATTCTGAGGTCTATGACATCCTGCATTCATATTTTATAAATTATTATAACAATAGTGCTCAATCTGTGTCAAACGAACAAAGCAAGCCCTCTCGGGTTAAAAAAAAAAAAACGGAAAAGATCAAGGTAAATATGAGTGGCCGTTTAATAGATGTGTTAACAATTTGATGCGTGGATGCAAAATGCTCAAATATTTATAAGATAATATCTTTTCGTGTGTGAAATATAATAAAGACTATAATATAATAAAGACTACTTTAGGTGTTGTTTGGAGTAAAGATAATAATACTATTAGGCGGTTAGGAAGATTCATCAGAGTTAGTAGAGAATAAGCTGAATATTGAAGACTATAGGCTATAAAAGGTATAAGCCAAGTTTTTCTTTGCAGTTTTTTTATGCTTTTGAAATGGTGTTTTTAATTATTTTGCATAATAACGTAGCCCAGTAGGTCTTTTACGATTAACACTGTATCAAATCAATTATAGCTTAGTTGATGAATGCACTAAAAACACAGATATACGGGATCTTTGAAAGTGACGATTTTCTTAAATTGTCAAGATTAGTGAAAATATCCCCAAAACTAACAGTGATAAAACGAAACTCAAACCTTCAGCTTGTAATGGACAACAGGAAGACCAGAAATTGAACTAAGTAAAAATTTTGATCATAGATCATACCATTAAGGTTCTTCATTAAGGTTAGTTGATGAATGCACTAAAAACACAGATATACGGGATCTTTGTTGATCTTAAATTTAGAGAAAATTTACTTGGTTCCTTTCATTACTGAGCCCCTCCTATATTCTATTTCACTGTGATCTTTTTTCTAATTTTTCAATGATATAAATATATAAGATAAATTTTTATAATACATTTTCTCAAAATTTCGATCAGCGTTCAGAAAATCTAAAGATCAGGCACAAATGACCTGACCCAACATGGTCAACATGTCAGAATGTTTAAATGCAATCGTTTCATTGTAAAGTCTACTTAAAACACTATATCAAAGATTTTTATTCGGGGGGGGGGGGGGGGGGTACAAAAATTCACAAAGGGCAGCACAAGTTCGTTTATATGTATTTGTGTTACTTTTTACGAGTCGGACAACGTTCAAAGAGGGTAAGACAATCAGTGCATCTACTTACACGGTGCATAATACATAACCATAACGTTTCTATTCTGAACAAAGGGCTCAAAGGATTCGTCTCCCAAATGAACTAGATCCTCACTTCCTTCGAGGCCTGACCACTCTACCTCTGGAGGGGGAGGAGGAGGCTCCTTACCGGCTTGAGGGTTGTCCGGTTCTTCCATGAAAGCAATAAAATTTTTCGCCTAAAATTATACGTATATATATGTAAATGATAAAAAAAAAACTGAAATCGGGGATAAAGTGAAAATCAGTTCTCTATTGCATAACAACACACAGCTCTAGTTCCAATACAGGCCGAGCCACTACAAAATTCACTAAATAATGAGCTCTTAAGTCCAGCAAAAACATGGGGTGTTCCAAAGTAGAATATAGGTGCCTAGGCCATAATATAAACACTTTAGGTCTGTTGTGACAATCCTTAGCAAATGCTGTTTGATTCTAGGACAAATTAAAAAGTGTGAATATAGGATTAAAGGATTTTATAGGATTTTAGAGAACGAGTAAGAAAAGAAACATTTGATTTTAAAACACGTTAGTAGCATTTTAATCAAGTGATGTTATCGTTTGGATAGTATTTCGCGATGTCAATAATAAATTACTTATATACCATGGACATCAAAATAAGGCGAATTTCACCCATTAAGTCTAATTATGCCTAAAAACCAAGATTTTGAAGATTTCTCTATTGGTTGTTTCAAAATCATGAAACATTTTATGGTGGTACCACATTCTTGGTGACGTGCCATATTAAACAGTGAATAAAACAAGCAAAATAATTTTCCAGATAAATTATGGCAGCCCATAAGAGCCATATAAACACATATATAAGCCCTATAAACAGCCCATCTTTGTCCATAAAAATTCAAAGATGAAGAAACTTTGGATTCTCAATGACGACTACACCTTTGCAGGAAAACAACAGGCTGTTTTGTGTCATATGTTTTAGCTGTTTTCCTTTGCAGGAAAACAACACGCTGTTTGGTATCACACGTCTAAGCTCATTTCTTGCTCATTTTTTGCCCATGTTTCTTCTTCCTTTTTTCTTATTCTCAATGACAACAACAGCTTTGTAGGAAAACAACACGCTGTTTGGTGTCACATGTTTTAGCTCATTTCTTGCTCATTTTTGCCCATGTTTCTTCTTCCTTTTTCTTTTTTTAATTTGGCACCTACTATAACAAGAAACATCATAACAGAATAACGAAATATTTTCATTAAGAATTATTTACGTGATTTTTTCCAATTTTCAAATAAGTTTGCATAAGCTTCCATTTAATCAATTAAAATAATTCAATTCATTTTTAATGTCCTTGGCACTTTAAGTGCATCCTACGGAAAACCATAGAATATGCGTAATGGAAAATATACAAATATATTGTAGATACAAATTTTAAGCATTAAGATATTTCGATGGTTGAAATCCATGCTAATCGAACTGGTGTTTAGTGTGAGCCCTGTTCAGCTATCTCAGATTTTTTTAAAAATGTAGCATTTCAGAAGTTTATTTTCTCAAAATGGAGCACAATTTTGAGACAAAATCTTTAACATGAAAATTGCTTTCTTTGGTTAGCCAAAGTGCATTAACCTTCCACCTATAAAAGCTTAACACGGAGCTCGAATATTCAGCTGTACCAAAAGAGGGGAGTTTTCAAAATTCTCCTTTCGTGCACCCTGGGCCATGACTATTCTACTTTTAACATCTTCAGTGCACCCACCGTATTTACTAATAATAATACCTAGGTAAGTGAGGCTGTCAACATAATAAATTTTTGTTACCCAGCATCACCTCTTCACGTTCACTTGCTACTAGTCTTAACGACTTAGTCTTCTATACATTAATAAGTAAACCTTCGCTAAAGATCTTCTACCACCTGAATCAAATGCTTCAGCTGATTATGAGTTTATCAGTTTTATCATAATCCATAAAACTGAGGATTAAAGGTGTTTGATGACTCAGGCACTGCTCAATTATTAATCTGAAAGTGAAAATTTACTCGACACATACTCTACCCTTCCTAAAACCACACTGTTCTTCTCTTAAAACTTTATCTACAGCATCTCTAAGTCTAAAGAGTATCTTCATACTAAGTAATCTGCTTCCTACAGAAACCAGGTTAATGCCTCTATAATTACCACACTCACTCTTATCACCTTTCATATGGAGGGTTTAATTAGAATTTTCCTAAAATCGCTAAGCTTTCCAATTTTCAAAAACCATATTCATCATGTTCAGTAGCTTATCTCCAACCTCACAACCACTATATTTAAGAAACAAATTTACCACCCCATCAGCAGCTATGGCCTTATACAGATTTTCATTCTTATCCAAATTGTCACAAACTATTTCATTCTTCTCTATATTTTTTTCCTGCATCTCTATCACGATTTAACACATTATTAAAATGTGCTGCCTATCTCTCTAACTCTTCTCTTATTACTAATTGTGGCCCGGTTCCTATCTATAACCGAGACAAGTCCAGATTGACTACCCCCCTCAATTTTTTAACGTGCCAGTATAATATATTACTATTATGCCGCCTGGCTGCATCTTCCAGATCTTCGTCTATTTTTTCCATGGCCACCACATCACACCTCATTAAGTCATCTTTTAATTTTTCTCTGCTTCCTTTACATTCCCCTTGTTTTCATATGATCTATAACCTAAATAATGTTTTTACAAGCCCCTTCTTCTCTCTATTGAATATAAAGCTTTTTCATTAAAATTTCTAGCTGTGGTTCTAACTTTCTTCCCTAAGACACCATCAAGGAGTTCACAAACTATTTTCCTGAAATCATTCCGTCCATCTTCTACATTGTAAAACTTTAAACTCTCCAGTTTAGTATTCAATTGTTTCTGGAAAGCGTCTCTCAAATTCTCATCCTGAAGTCTACCAACGTCTTAGCTTCCCGGAACGTGGTTACCCTTTCTAAATTTCAGCTATAAATTAACCCTAGGCACTACTTGGAGGTTATCTTTACTTTTAACACCAATTACGAATTATATAGCTTTTTTCATTTACTGGATTTAAAGTTTCAGCCATTTCACATTTTCGTTTCATTTCAGTTGTAGATGGAAGAGCTAAGAAATAATTCATAATTCAAGAAAATACAGAAAGCACGACGGCGGCAATTACTGTCACATTTTGAAAACAAAAATTAAAAAAGTGATAAACAATGGGTAATAAAATTTCAGTTTTAGAAAAAAAAATATATTGGCCATGTCTAGTAAAATGAAAATGAAAGCACGAGAACCTTAACAAGAGAGAGCTAGGAAAACGCAAACAGAAGGCTTGACGACAGTAACTGTCCTGCATTCCTAGTTAATTTAAAATAGGACTAGTTCACAGTACATAGACTAGACTAGGGCATAGACTAGTTAATTTAAACAATATCATCACTCAAGTTATTTATTTATTTAATTTTAAATTATTTTAAATTTATAAAATTTTAATTTAAATTACAAAAAATTTGCTACTTACTGTCCTTCCACCTTCATAATCTTTCACTGTTTTAAAATAGCTGAAGTACTTGAAAGTCGGGAAACCATGGACATCATAGTCTGAGCAGATTGTGTTGTATAGTGTGCAGTCAAGTGCAGCGAAGGCTACCTTGGGATCGTCCTTAAAATTCTCTGCAGCAATCTTGTATTCTGGTTTAGCTTTCTTACAATGACCACACCCTTTAAATATAGAAAAGTGCAAAATAACATCCTTTAAAAGCAATGAGAATTACTTGAAAAGAAGCACGAGATTTCAGCCCAGTCAATTGGCTATATCTTTTAACCGTATTGGCTATATCTTTTAACCCTGTTGGCTACATCTTTTTACCCTATTGGCTATATCAACCCTACTGGCTATATCTTTTAACCCTATTGGCTATATCAACCCTATTGGCTATATTTTCTAACCCTATTGGCTATATCTTTTTACCCTATTGGCTATATCAACCCTACTGGCTATATCTTTTAACCCTATTGGCTATATATTTTAATCCTATTGGCTATATCAACCCTATTGGCTATATCAACCCTATTGGCTATATCTTTTAACCCTATTGGCTATATCTTTTAACCCTATTGGCTATATCGTTTTACCCTATTGGCTATATCAACCCTACTGGCTATATCTTTTAACCCTATTGGCTGTATCAACCCTATTGGCTATACCTTTTAACCCTATTGCCTATATCAACCCTATTGGCTATATTTTTTAACCCTATTGGCTATCTTTTTACCCTATTGGCTGTATCAACCCTACTGGCTATATCTTTTAACCCTATTGGCTATATATTTTAATCCTATTGGCTATATCAATCCTATTGGTTATATCTTTTAACCCTATTGGCTGTATCAACCCTATTGGCTATATCTTTTAACCGTATTGGCTATATCTTTTAACCCTATTGGCTATATCTTTTTACCCTATTGGCTATATCAACCCTACTGGCTATATCTTTTAACCCTATTGGCTATATCTTTTAACCCTATTGGCTATATCTTTTAACCCTATTGGCTATATCAACCCTATTGGCTATATCTTTTAACCCTATTGGCTATATCAACCCTATTGTCTATATCTTTATAAACTAGGAACTAAATTTTCAATGATAGAGACCATATGTATTTACGAAGTTTTGGTGGCACCGGGCATCAAATTTAAAAAAAAGGAAATGTGGTCGAAAAAATCGCAAAATTGGCTTAAAGGTTTGTTCACTAAGCAGCTTAAGAAGCTGTAGCCTTCCCTTAAAAGAAAAACTTGCCTTCTGGAACCAACATAGAGTAATGCTAGTTTTTTTACCGACAAACTGTAATTAACTAGTTTTAACACAGCAACACTGATTAACACGTGATCTTGTCCAAAAAAACTTTTTTAATTTTGAAGCAGCCAATTAGAAAATATTAGAAAGCGATTTTTAGGTGTGTCCTGGATGCACTGATCCTAGATGGGTCCAGGAATAAAAAAATGTTTCATTTTGAAGTCGTGATGCGATGAACAGAAAGCTTGCCAAAACAGAAAGGATGGACTCGTCAATTAATTTGTTTATCAGCCGTCAAAGACAAGGAGGAAGAAAACTCTTGACGAGTGTTAAAATAAGATGGGGGAAAAAAGAAACTGATTTAATATTGATACAAGATTGACTATACATATTTCAACGGGAGAAATTTTCCACGGAGGAGTTTTCCACAGGATAAATCCTCCAGTGGGGCTTTTCTTCGGGAGCAACTTTCAACTAGAGTGGATTTCCGGAAAAAAAATACCCCGGAGAGGGGGATTTCCGGCATGATTTGAAAAGCAAAAAGAAATTAGTTTTTTTTTCAAATTAAAGTGGGCTTAGAAAAAAATTTCAGCCGGTATCGTCCACAAGAAATTTTCCGGGGAAATTTCCAGCGAAATGGAATTGTCAGAATATCACAATATCACAATTATTTGTCTTTTGAAGCGTTTACGTCAAGTTGCCATATACCTAGCAATTTTACTGCTCTATTAGATTCAACCTAACATATTCTATTCTCGGTGATTTTAATTGTGATCTTAATAGTGATTTTAACTGTGATCTTAATAGTGTAAATGAGCGTAATGCAGTTGTATTTTCGTGTTTACCAAATTTTAATATTTGCCGAAAGTCACTTGATTTTACTAATTCTTATTGGAGTGGAAGTACGAGAAATATTAATCACATCCTTTTTTATTTTGCCCCCTCTATCACGGTTAAAGCTATCCCGAACTTTCAAATAAATGATCATTTGCCAATTTAGTTTTTGAAAACGTTCTGTGCAATTCATGGTTCTATTTCTGCATCTAATTCTACTCCTATTTGCCAAAAATATGTTAAAAAGTTATTTGAAACCAACCACTCATACCAGCTTATCAGGATAAAGTTCAATCTTAAGTTCGATATACCTAACTGTTCATCTGAATTGTCATACAGATAATCTTCGAGCTTAATTATACATTTTTTTCTTTTGAGAGAAATGATGCCGAAGTATACCGAACTTCGAGAGAAATGAGAGAAAGTATACCGAACATAAGAAAACCTTTCTAGTCGTTAAATCCTTTCGCTTTTGAAAAAATTGTGGAAAGCCGCGGGGTGATCGCCCGGCTTTTCTATGCATGAAGGATAAGAAAGCGATTTTTAAGTGAGAGCTTCGTAGTCATAATAATATTTTGCCAATCACAACCTCGTCTGAAGTCGATGCGAATAAAAAGAAACCTCCGAAAGTATTACGTTTTACAAAAAAAGAAAAAAAATAATAATAAACCTTCTTAAAGAGATTAGACCTTCACTTGTTGAGCAGGGAAACTCCTTTTGGTGACCTTTCGAATTCTTGTGATGTTCCTAAACAACGTTTGCAGGCTGCTCACATTTTAAATAGTTATTTCAATTTGCATGATTTTTCTATTTCGTTTGATTCTTTATTGGATGCAAGTCATTAATTAAATCCACAATATTCTAAAAACTAAAAATCAGAAATTTTTAAATATTATGAAAAAATTGGACTGACTTCACTTCTTCTTCTTCTTTTGACCGTTTTTAGTCTTAAATTCAGATCTGGTAATGTTCGTTCGTTTTTATTGTTGAGGTGATAACTCCTGTCACAAAATATGGTAAAAAGAATCTCGAATCTTATGATTCTTATAAACTGATAACAAAAGGTCCTATAACTGGTAAGATCTTCAAATCGTGCATAAAGGAATATTTTGAATACTTGGATGTTGGTCTTCATCAAGTAGGCTTCAAAAAAGGAATGGTCCGTGACCATACCGATGCAGCATTTGATGCAATAATCAATAAGTCAAGGTCTTCGGGCACCTCGCATACGCATTTAATTGATAAAAAGGAGTTTTTTTGACATGCTTGTGCTCTTTCAGCTCTTATTAGTGGTGGGAGTTCCCCTTTCTGTGGTAGAATTCACAGATTCTGGTATTCGGTGCTTAGAATAGACGTTGATGCACCACCTTCTCATTCTTTTTCTAATCCAATTTTTATTGGTCGTGGAGTTAGATAAGGCGGAGTTTAACCCCTTACGTCTTTGACGCATCTTAGGCGAAGTATCTCCATTCATCATCTACAGCCTTTATCTCTTGAGGACAGGATGTGCCTTTTATTGCATATACTGATTATATTATATTACTAAGTCGTTCTAAAGCTAATCTGATTAAGAATTTTAATTCCCCTTCTTGTGTACTTAAAGAAAGATTTTTAACCTAAGATTCAGGGACATATCCAGGGGGGGGGGTCTCCGGGCCTGGATCCCCAAATCTGAATTTCTTGAATTTATGGTCATTTTTTTATTATTGACAGGGACAGCTCCTTGGGCTCGTCCATCCATAATCTTTGGTAAAGTTTTAGGTGATGGGATTTTCGCTGTTTTGAAAAGCAGTTTAGTTCCTATTGGTCTACAGTTAAGCCTAGACTACTCAAAAAGAAACACTGTAAAATTCTTACAAAAACTTCAAAAAAGTGTTTTCTGGAAACTACACACGTAAATCAAATACGCTATGTGCAGGTGATTTTTCAAATTATTTATAATATGAGAATGGATTAAAGGATGGAGCTGTAACATTGAGGAAGTATTGGGAGGCTAAACAATTTTGACTTGGGTGATGGGTGAAGGTAAATCGAAAGACACTATATGTAATAAGGTCTTCGGAATAGTTTGGTTACAATAGTTTGGTTACAAGTTTGGTTACTTCGGAATAGTTTGGTTACAAAATGTCAATATTTTCTTATCAATGTTAATGACCGAGCTGAATTAATTTGTGATAATAGTATTTGATTCCCGGTTTCTGATAATTTTATTTATCTCTGGTTACCTTACTACACTTAACGTCGAGATTCGACGTCGACACTAATTTTAATTAGAAAAAATGATAAAGGCATTTGGATCAATAATATGGCTGCACTGTATATATCGGCTGTATCAATTCACTGCACTGTATCAATAATGGCTGCACTGTATATATCGTCGTGATACTTTAGGTTCTCTTTTTAGAAATGTATCCCTTTTGCATGCTCTCTATTCTTCCCTTCTTTTCGAGATTTTAAAATATGCAATTTTTCATCAATTCTTGTTTGTTGTGTATGTTTTTCTTAATTGTCCAGTTTGTTTTAGCAACACTGAATTAGTTACGAGATTTAAAATTAAAGAACCGTTTCAATTACCTAAGATTAAACAGATAACTTTTGCTGTAAGTCTGAAAATATTCTCTGTATCCATATCCTTTTCTCTAGGACTTAAATATCACTTGAGATATAAATTATTTTGTCTTTCACCTCACATATTTTATTCATTTATATTTATATGCCTACTGTATCGTTACTTTGTTGAAAAATTCTGCAATTTCAATTTTTACATTTTTCATTTATGTATTTTATATACTCCTACATTTTGAGAGAAATAAACAAGTAAGGACATATTTATACCTTATTTTTGAACATTACAATTCTATTTTTATATCCTATATCTATATGTCTGATGTTCATCCTGAAATAGAAAAAGAAGAATAAAATAGAAAACAGAAAAGGAATAAAATACTACCAATCTCCTAAAGCATATTATGAAAATGTGTAAGGCTCTTACATGGTGCATAGAACATAACCAGGGCATGCTTTTTACGCTTGAGAATTGGCTTGAAATTTTCGTCGTTTAAAAAAATGATCTCCGAATCGGCTTCTTCATTCCACGGCAGTTCACTAGGCGGGGGAGGGGGAGGCTTCTTTGGGTCCTTCATAAAATCTATGATCTTGTTTTCTTCACGAAACGAGACGTCAAACGCAAACTCACTGTCTTTAAAATACTTCAGAGAAGGATAACCAGTTATTCCAAATCGGTCACCAAGCGATTTTGATTTAGTTACATCCACAGCGGCTAAAATCCCATCGATCTAAGATAATATAATATCAAAACTAGGGGGGTCGTAACGGTTTTAACATAAACTGAGAAAGTATCTAACCCAGGATCCCTTCAGAACCATGTCTATCATAAAAAAAAACAAGTAAAACAACAGAGAATTTACCTAAAGCAGTGAAACTTGTTTAAACCTTAAGAATATCTCTGCTCTATGACAAAGAGCCGTCCTCAGCAAACTAGGTACACCAATAAAATAAAGCTTAGAATAAAATCAACCAAGAGGGGTTGAACTCCGTTGAAGTAATGATTAACTTTTTAATTTTTAATTTTAAAAATCTCATTTTATTGTAAGTTTCTTTTATCTATATGGGGCCTACAATGTTTGGCTATTCATCTAGGGGAAACAAAGCAGGTTTAAAAAAAAGTGAAGGGTGAAGAGGTCGTAAGGAAGCTTTGAAGGGAAATTGAAACTTCTTAGGATGGGTAAAGAGGGAAGGCTTTGAATAGCTTGGGATGGAGGAGGAGCGTGCGCAGGAGTATTGGCCTCAGGCATCTTGGTGCTGCAGTAGCGTCAAATTGAAGTCAAGAACAAAATCACAAGGACTAAGTATCTGCGACAGTTCTCTGGCCCCTAATACTAAAATATTGTCCTGGAATAGTAAATGGCCAAGTTTAAAATTTTTAAAGAAAAGTATTTTCCAACATATCCGACAATACTGCCATCTACTTCTATAATCCATTTCTGTTTGTGATGTCATTTTGCGCCTTAGGAACTAAATTCATTGTTCTCTCATTAATAAAAGAATTGGAGCTGAGCCATTGCTCATTTCTCTTTGCAATAGCATTAAAAAGTCGGCACGCAGCCAAATAAAGTCGGGTTGTGAATTATTAGAATATTGAACACGGCCTGATTCGGTGAAGAACGAGCTAATTCCTGGTTGTGTATGAGAACAAGCTGGAGCCGAAAAATAAGCGCGTGTGACGCAAAGCGGACCTACGGCTACTTCAGAAGCCTCACCAATTTGTACCAGAAAGATTGGCAAGTTACCCCTTGTTTTAACCAAAATCCCACAGGGATTTTACATCCAAATAATGGGAGAACTAAAGTGACTCAGTAGTCTATGCAAGCCGCAGCCTCGTACTGCCAATATTTAGCAAACAGGTTTGCATGTTACGTCTTGTTTGAACCGAAATCACACAAGGGTTTTCTATCTCCAAGAAGGAAGGACCAAAGTTGTCCAAGACCTGTTTAACCCCCCTCCCTCTGTCCCACCACATTTTTTTTAGCAAAAACTTAGGCATGAGGCACCTTTGTCTGATCTAGAATCATACAACAATTTTCAATTAGACTCCTCCAACACCATCCATGAGCCAACCCTGCTCCCAAGAATTTTTTCACAGAAAGGCAGGCATATTACATTCTGCTTTAAACAGAGACAAGCAAGAATTTTCAATTTGTATTTTTTGAGGTATAAAGACGGTGCATGGCTTCTCTTATCCCCCATCCCAACCCAGTTTCTACTAGAAAGACAGACATGTTCCAACTCATTTGAAACCGATCATCAGAAAGACATTCAATATGTATTAAAGAGACAAACATGCCTTAATACTATACTGTTTGCAGATCGGTTGGCATGTAACCCCTCATCTAAACCAGAATCACGCTCAGATTCACAATGAGTGTAACTGAAAACCAAAATGGGACAGTCCACTCGTCACAACCAAAACGTTCACAGTCACTACCAAAACGTTCAACCTTTTCAAATCTGTCTGACTTGAGATACACAGCAGGCTTGTGGCCCATTCTTCCCCTTCTCGTAGATTTCTCGGGAGAGAAGTAGGTAATTTGCACCTTGTTTGAAGCAGAATCCTACAACAGTTTTCGATTTTTAAGACTGAAAAGAGTCTGCAAAACCACAGAAAATTGTCAAGCTTCTTTTTCTCCAATCGGCTTTAAAGCATGAGCCGTGTTATAAGAATGGGGACATTCAGATGCGTGTTCCCCTTCGCAGATCAATGCACAAAAACATTTTGTTCGAAATAAAACTTATAGAACAAGTAGCTTCGGATGAGGAGACAGAGGGAAAGATTTCCAAAGGCATTCGTCACTTTTGAACACAACAAAATTTCCCATTAAAGTGTCAACATTCCCCTGAAATTTTACGGCGAGACACTTTTATCCAAGGAGGCGCTAAACAAGAGTTCTATGGGTGCCGACTTTTACAACCCATGTTTCTGCAGCCTTAAGATTTGAATTTCCAGGGATTTCTCTTCTATCAAGGAGAAAAAATTAAGCAATGAAATTCTATATAGTTCCGCTATTATCAGCAGAGTTCAGGCTCTAATCGCTTAGTGATAGAATAAGAATTAAATTGACCCTACCATCAAATACATCGAAAACGACTAGTAGGTATTATATTTTCAAACTAAGTAACGTGGTCTATGCTTGAGATGCTAGAATTTTAGAAATTGCTACATTGATTGTGTTATCTTTTATTTTTAGGAAGAGTAAAACACGGCTATATCTTGCCTAAAATTGGTGCATTTTAAAACAATAACTGAGGGTCATGAAAATGAGAATAAGATTTTGAATCCGTCATTAAGGTTAAATAAAATTTTATAAATACAATAAAACACAAAAACTTCAGCAACAAACACCAAATAGCCCCCCGCAAGGCTCTAAGACCGGCAATGCAGGGAGAAAGAACAAGAAACAAAACAAAGAGTCAAAAGCAAAAAAAAAAAGAGAATAAAAAGCAAATACCACCCACCACTGACTACCCGCCGAAAACCAAACCCGAACAAAGTGCCGAGCCAAATAAACAAAACAGCAAAAAATTCAAGCTTGGACCAGAAATATCAATCACATGTGGACGTTAAAAAAAGAGAGAAAAACAAAATTAAATAAATTAGCCAGAGATCGTGAATGGTTTACACTCCTTTAAAGGCACTAAATGAATGACACATTAAAGATAACTTCGGTAAAGTATTCCAGGCCGATTGACAAGCAGTCAGGGGGTGAAATACGATCTGACTGATTGACTGAATGGAATCTGAATACGATCGTAATTACAAAGGTAATATGTAAAATGGTCAGAGACAAGAGACGATCTAGTTTTAGAGGTCGCAGGAACATCCCCATGTAATTGAAGACAAACAGAACTATTTGTATCAAGGATAATATTCCTTGCTCTGTCATATATCCTAGAGAGTGGTATCAGAAGGGAAGAAAATGTTGACACCCATTGAGTGGGATAATAAGTGACGTAAGACTAAACTAGACTGTGAGGCAAAATTTTTAGCATCGACCCAGGAAAAAAAGTGTTTGAGCTTTCTAACAATTCCTAGACTCCTCGATATCTACCTTTTAATTTGACTAATATGACGCCTGAAGGAGAGATTCTAATCAAGCAACATACACAGGAACCGAACCTAACAATCCCTAGGTAAACTTAGAAAAATCCCTTGAAATATGAATTTCCGAAAGCTTAAGTAAAAACTGAGGAATTGGCGAGGAAATCAGGAAATTTGACTTAGCAACATTTAGTACCAGGCCAAACGCTTCAAACCACAGAATCGCTCTCTCGAACAATACACTCAACTTAATACGGATCTCAGACTTTGTTACGACAGCAGTGCCAAATATACTGTCTTCAGTGAAGGCAACTAGAATGTCGTCCCCAGTTGATGGAGATCTAAATGTATGGGTCTGGAAATATTCGGGGTGACAAAGACGACAGCAAACTGTTTGTTTTTGGTTCATAACCGTAAAAATAAGATTATTAACATAAATAAAGAACATAAATGGCCCTAGAACTGAGCTTTGTGTGACCCCGGGCTCAACCTGAGACGGTGAGCGAAAAAAAGGATCCACAGAACAATAAGAACCAAACCAAGCACTGACATTCTCTCTTATGCCGTAATTAAAACAGTTAAATTTGGTTGGTCAAGGAATCGAAAGCATTTCGAACGTTCAAAAATATAGCAACAAGAATCAGACCTGAATCAAGAGCTGAACTGCAGAAAATTTTAAAGAGTAGCACAAGGATGCTCAGTTAAGTCCTTTGCTCGGAAGCCAAACTGAAATTAAGAAAAAGCCTTCATTTCCAAAAATGGAAGTAGATGAGAAAGCATAGCCTTTTCAAAAATTCGCCTAAATACAGACAATAAAATATCGGCCGAAAATTAGCTGTATCACTCCGAGGTCCAACTTTATACAAAACAATCACTCGAGATTGCCGAAGCAGACTGGGAAAATCTCTATTTTCAAAATATATATCTCCAAGTCTTTTCAAGAGAGAGACATATTAAAGGAAGATTAATTTCACTGTTTTGGTGGGTGACAAATTCATGACCAGAAGACGCTGAACCTTTTAACCCACTGACAAGTCTACTTAGCTAAACCTCAGAAACAGGCTCCTGGATCATCGATTTCAAGTAAGTCGGACAAAGGTGCGGTTTGAAATCAGGCTCAAAAGACGGTACCTTACTGAAGAAGCAGTTGATTTATCTCAGCTTTGCAAAATAGAAGGTACATGCCTTTTGAACATGAATACAATCTGAAGAACAGGGGTAGTAGCCATCAAACTTCGAGGGATGCAAGAAGGCGGGGACACAGGTTTGAGGAGAGAAGTAATTACTTGCCATGTTTTCTGAATCTTCTCTTCGCAATTCAAAAATCCCTCAAAATAATAAAAACGATGTGAAGATGAGTCAAACTGCATCGAAAAGAGTTTGGCGATGACTTTCTAGACTTGTAAATTTTCAAAAGGGCATCTTTTCTTCTCAAGCTCCTGACAAGGGCCGGGATCATCCATTGTGAAGGAAAAAATCCACTTATATGTACCATTTTATATTTTTGGCGGGTCGACATCAATAACTTTTAATCGAATATAAAGAAATAAAATCATGGTGTCTCACTTTCAGCACTTTTTGGCGAAGTGAACAAAGTTTACAATAACACTCCATCTTCATCAGTCAATGCTGAACCAGGTATTCTTTTGCCATTACAGCCTGTTCGAATTAGCCTTTGGCAGCAATTTGAGAAAAAAAAGGTCGCTTTGCGAAATTTTAATTAGCTTGAATAGTATAACATAAAGAGCGACCCACAACATTAAGAAAAAACGACAAAAGAGTACTACCTCCCCCAGTACAGGTATTGGCCTTTCCCATTTTTTAGCCTTTTCTTCCAAAAATCGAGCTTTGGCAGTATATCTGAAAAACATACAATTTCACAATAATTTCTCCAGAAGAGTATGACAATTTTGAAAAATATCGCATTGATTGTAATAGAAAGGCCATTCAATAAGTAACGATAAGAATCGCTGTGGCTCAGTAACGCCTTATTTAATCAGTTTAAAACTTTCGTTACTTTTCAACACAGTCCCTAGCAACAATTATGCACTTTTTCGAATTTGGTTTGATGTCAAAGCCACTTTTGCCTCTGATTTTTAACTTTTTCATAGGATCAAAAATGTTTTTGCGTGTAGCCTCTTCAAGGGGTAGAAACAAACAAAATTTGATAAGTGAGATGAGGGCTCTAGAGGCGATTTAAAACTGTTTCATTTTGTCTCTCGATTTAGCACTGCCACATGTGAGCGCGTATTACCACGAAGAAGTGTTAAACCCTTAGTAAAGAGTCTATGACATTTCCTTGGAATGGCAGGGCTTACTTTTTGTAATAATATCACTGTAATACCGACTGTTGATGGTTCGTTGATCTTCAGTATGGTCACCATAGCTCTGTTTGTATGAATTCCAGGATACGGTAAGCATGAGTTAAGGCCTACCAGTAAAACGACGATGACTCTTGGAAAAATGTATGACAATTTGCCAATGCGCGCCAAGAGTCCTCGTCGTTTTACATGACAATGCGGACTCTTTGTCATGACGAAGACTCTTCATGACAATGCGCGCCCTCATATGGTACTGCTAAATTATTAAATAGTACAAAAAATACAGAGGGAGATCCTTCAAAATCCCCCCTCTTGCCCAAATCTCGCCAAGCATACTTTAATTTGTTTGGACCTCTTCAAGAGGCTCTGCGCAGATAAAATTTTCGGTGAAGAAATTAAAGATTCGGTGCAAGAATAGCACCAATATTAAACTAAAAAATTGATTTCAGAGCATAAACAAATTAGATCAATGACGGAAAAAGTGCATGTATTACAATTACAATATAAAAGAAGTTTCACTACCTTTTGAGGTCGGCACGAATTTTTTTTTTTTTTTCAATTTCAAAATCACTTTGAGTATTGATGCAAAAAATTTATTTTTAAAATACTCAGATTACAGTTCGGAGCCAGACATTATAAATATTAGTTTTCATTGCTATCTATAATGTTTGTAGGTGTATTAAAACGTAATTACTTTTTATATGCCGTTTGTGCTTTTGAACTGCAAAACTGTGTTGCACATCACGGTTTCTATGA
This sequence comes from Artemia sinica, assembly GCA_027921565.1. Taxonomy (NCBI): domain Eukaryota; kingdom Metazoa; phylum Arthropoda; class Branchiopoda; order Anostraca; family Artemiidae; genus Artemia; species Artemia sinica. The sequence continues at coordinate 1,649,176 of JAPEVW010000034.1, read as the reverse complement.
AGATGATAAATGCATCATGCCGCAATAGATTGCCCAAGAGCACTCTACACAATTACAGAAATAATAATACACCCTAAAAATTTGAAAGGCCTCTGCTGTGCAGAAATCTTTTGTTTATTTTAAATGGAAATCTTTACAACCAACTATATCTAAAAGAAAATTAGGTTTAATCAGAAATTGGATTATTAATGAAAAAAACCTTTCCGGGTCCAGGGACCTCAATTATTTATCAAATAAATGTCCTTTTATGCTTTTCATATATTTTTTTTTGTTTCCCTTTAATCTTATTCCTTTTTTTTCATTGATAATTTCTTTTAATTCTTTAAAATTTGCTCATTAGCTAATGTTGAAAATATACAGCTACTGATGCCTCACTTGGCTGGTTACACGGCGATTTCCTACCGCCTAATGCTGTGAGTTCTAAAAGGTGTAAACTCTTTTATTGGATTTGCAGCGTTTTTTATCTTGAGGTAACTGCTATTCTCAAGTTGTCAGACTACCATAAGGTACACACCCCATGTAAATATAAGAATATTTTCGCTTAAAATTGTCAGTTCTGTTTTTGTATTCAGGGTTAACAGTAAGTATCTGTGATTGTGTTCTCATTATTTTTCTACCATGGGCCAGTGTTAGGTAACGAGATTTATATCTGATACACTTCTTTGGCAGTATTAACCTCCTAAGTTGAATCGGGTCTACCATGAAGAACAAGGTACCTAGAGACACGGCGTTGCAGATTAAAAGGGATTTTACATAAATACATAAATTAACCATTCTGTCATACCCATCGCTTATCCCCCTGTCTAAATTGGCTCCAAGTTTGGCAGCCTAAGGTAGCTACTGACTACTATCAGATCAAGGTACCGTCAATTCACAGTGATTTTGAGTATTATTTTTTTCCAAGACGGTTTTATCCAAGTGACGCCCCAGACCTCAGTTTACCCCCCGCCCAACTGAAACTTGGCGTCTTCGAAAATCTTGTGAGAACTAAGACAGACCTGGATAATTCAAGCATCCACAGAAATATATGTTTCTTTATTATACCATTGCCATTATGGAACTATGGCTCATTTTCCATTTGCGCATTTTCACTTGACTTGTGAAAATGTATCATGTGAAAATGTGAAAATGGATATGTATCATATCCATTAGACTATTAAAAAAGAAGTTATGTCTCTAACACTGTTACATCATCAACACATTTCCATTTAACGTAGAATTATCCCAATGTTAAGTATCATAGCAAGAAATAATAATGAACCCAAGGCCGTATCCAGAGAAGGTTATGGGGTTCCAACCCCCCTCTAAACGTAACAAAAGTGAATATGGACGAATTTCTGATGCGTTTTTTGAAGTTTCTTTTTGTAATCCTCCCCCTCCCCCCCCCCCCCGAAAAAATCCTTTTGTAAAAAAAAATTAGAAAAAACCCTCTTTTTCACTTGACTTGTGAAAATCGGTTCCAACTTTGCCCCCCTCCCTCCAGGATTTCGAAGAAATTACGTGTTTGAGCTCCATATATAACTATACAGGTTTTTTCCAAGAACGATTCCCCAAAATCTGCAATAAAAAGCTTAAAATATACCAAAAGATCAAAAATTTATAGCTTTACGTGGAAGTTGTATTTGTCTTTGGAAGTCAACAGATTGTTAATTTTGTTTTTTTCAATGAAAAAAGTGTTCAAAAACTTAACAAATACCTTATTTATTTTCGCGATTTAATATGGCAAACTCGAGGACAGTCATTTTCATGATAGGTCAGGATGAAAAATGGGTCAGGGAGAGGTAAAAACGTTTTATTTTGGTGTCTTCGCTATTTGAAAAAAAAAAAAAACATAAGCACCATGTTTAGAAAGCAACCAGATATTTAGAACGCTTTTTAACTTTGGGAGGAGGTAGCAAGGGACCAGAGGAGGAAAAGAGAAAAAAGAAATCGGGTGAATCAGCAAAAAAGAGACAGTTTTTAGTAATGATTGACAAGGGAACAAGATTCAAGTTTGACAAGATGACAAGGGAACAAGTAACTCGTAGGGAAAATTTTGGTTAATACTGGTGTTTTAATTGAACTAAATCGTACTGAATGAAATTTAGTAGTTATCAAAATAGCAGCCGAATTATTGAATTAAAGGTACCCAAATATTTGTTCCAAGCGTTGGAGCATAACTAATTTTGTTTCTTTTTTTTAGACCAAGGTGAATTATCAAGCAAATCAGGAATTTGTTGAAAGGTTTATTAGTTAGAAACGGCGTTGAGAAGCAGCTAGATGCCACATAAACGAAGTTTAATTCCTGCTCTTGTAAAATGTTATAATTCTGAAGTGTGAGCAAAATTATAACGTAGTCCTTACAAGCCCTATAACATAAGTCCTTACTTATATGAATTCAGTAATGAAATGACTTAAAAGATTTTGTTTCATTTGTCTTTTTGTCCATGTAATTTCAAGGTGGTTCCGTTTTTTATAACTAAATGATTTGGATTTGAAATACCAAAAATGAATTTTTAGCTTCATCACTTTTTTATCTTCCCATCGACCAGGGTTGTCTTCAGAGAAAATTTAAATAATCTTCCATTGTCCACCCATAATAGTTCTACAATCAGAAAGAAGCTGCTATCTTCTGAATACCCGTATTGCATTTAGTCAAAGTTTCTAATTTCCTATATAGCTACAAATAATAGTTAAGTAACATTCTTCGCGGGACATACCCCTTTCAGACCTTTTGGATAAATAACATTTTTCGTCTTAGTAGAATTTTTTTTACTTCAGCTGGCCCTAGTAATACATGTTGTATGGATGAAAAAAAAAGGATTTTTTTTTTTGGGGGGGGGGGCAGGTTAAAAAGTATTTTTTCGGGGGATAGGGGAGGGGTAACACAAAAACTTTAATAAACGTCTCAAAAGTTTGTTTATATTCATTTTTATTACGTTTTTACGTGTCAGACCAACATTTCAGGGAGGGGGGGGGGGGGGGGTTCAAAGCTCCTACCCCCTCCCCTGGATACGGCCTTACCGTTCCCCTGTCATCATAATTCCAGGCAATCCTTTCACATTTATAGTACACTACTTCTTTAAATTTTCAACTGATTGGCCTAAATAACGATGGCGCAAGATGAATAAAAAGGGCCTTACCTTTTGTTCTTTCAGTTTCAAGGCCGCAGTCTCGTACACTGGTTTCATGCGCTTACAGTGGCCACACCATGGTGCATAAAACATAACAAGAGTAGAAGGGTTCTCCTGCAAGTTGTTTAAATGAGTAGGTAGATTAACTTTATTTGCAGATTAATATAATCAACTTTTTATATAATCAATATTATATAAATTTTGTATAGCCACAAAGGTGCGCAGAGTAAAGGATGTCTTTTTTAGTATTTTTTTATAACTAAGTCATTTCCCCTTTTTTTTTCAGAGCTAATGTTTCATTTGCATAGAAGTCACTTTTTAAAGCATGCGTTTTCTCAGGCGCCAGAGACATTTTTTTGCGTAGAATGGAGCATAAAACGATAAAATATTCTACCAACCTCTAGCAGACAAATGCAGCTATATCGTCAATGTCACCCCTAAAGGGCGTACCTGATATTTTAAGACTTCTGACCAAAACTGTTTTCTAACCTAAGGGGATGATCAGGAGAGCAATGTCGATTGGGTGGGATCTTCGATCCCACTTTGATCCTCCTGGTTTGTTTTGGATTTCTGATCTTCCCTTTGAGAACAGCTTGAAAAATTTAGTTATCAGCAGCTTGAAAATTTCTGACGCGATTTTTAGATAGGGCGATGAGTGTCTGCAAAAATTGAAATGTTTTAGTTCACGGACCAGCCAAATTGTGTTGAAATAAGTAAAACCCTTTATATAACAATAAAACAAATTTATTTCTGAAGAGATAGGGGGACGAGGGGTAAAAAAATGGCAACAGTAAATTGTATTAACTACAAACATCATGTCAATGTAAACTGGACAATTACAATACTAAACAAACTGTTGAAATTGCTAGATTTCTCTTCAGATTTATGCATTAACCGAACGCAAAATATTTTTTTTTCGACACCTTAAACATTGAAATACTAAAAAAGAATATTGCACCTCGTAACGTCTTACTAAATTATGGGTATACCTAGCCTGCATTCAGGTATAAGGAATTCTGTTTATAAGATAACTTTAACGAATTAAAGCCAAATATGAAACTCAGCTACTTTACTCTTTGGGAGGAGGGAGGAGGGGAGGGTAGTACTCCTCATTTCCTCGGCAAAATAGGTAAAGAAAAACTACGAAAACAGTAGGGTCGTTCTTTTGCTCTAAGATCTTACATCTAAGATATCACATCTTTCTGCAAAGATTTATGTTCTTTTGCTCATCTTTGTTCTAAGATCTTACACCTCACTGATGTTAGCAAAAAGTGTGAAGACCGCCACTGTTCTGCCATATAGAACAATGATGAGAGAACTTTGATGATATACTCATCATTGTTCTCAGACCGCTGATCAGAGCAGAATGATGAAAGACGTTTGTACAAGAACGCTTTAAGATGTAAGATCTTAGTGTTAAGATTTCACTTTTAAGCGTTCTTTGTCAAAAGATGTAAGATCTTAGCACAAAAATGAGTAAAAGAACTGGAAATCACTGGAAATCTGAATAATTGTCATTCTCTCTCCGTCTCATTTCAGTGTTTTTTAGAGAATTAAAATTGTTTAATGAAATTTATCTATTTCATGCCCGGTAAAAAAACCATTGAGAGCTTTTATAAATTAGACTTTTATTTCTTGCAAGCTACTTAGGATTTCAATCCTGTTTTTTGTGTGTCATTTTTTTGCTTTGAGTAAGGTGCTAGTTTTTCAGAATTCTACAAATACAGGAAAATATCACGAGCCAGTTTATTTGGAACAGTATTCCAGATATGACTTTTTGATTGTCCTAAGAGATTGTACTAAGACTTTTATATCACCTATTGTATCTGAATTCATTAGAAACATACAGGAAAATAGTTGTAATTGTTTTTTTTTTTTTGGGGGGGGGGGGGTCTTATTGATCTACTCGGTAATATGGAACCCTGTGTCAACTGCAGCAAACTGTCGCAGGGCACGGAATTTGATTCCAAGAAGTAAATTTCGAATTATAGCGAATTATGCCAAGACAGTTTATGTTCATCAAGGTTTTACGTTCCCTGTGCACGTTGTTTTTGTTGTTTTTCGGTAGTCTTAAGAAACTGAAAATTTCATACATAAGGAACTTTTTATAGATTTCAAGTCACCTCAAATTTGGGTTGGAAGCAGGGATGACGCGAATAAACCACAAAGAAAAGTGCATGATCATAAGGAAACCGCAAAAGTGTAAACATCTAATATTAAATTCATGCTCCAATGAGATAAAAGTTTGTTTTGTTTTTTTTATTCGTAAATACTCGAATACGTAAAAAAAAAGTTGTCAGTCCTTCAACAGCCTGCTAACATCTGTGTATCGTTACTTACATACAGTGAAGCGTTCAGCCAAAAAATAGGGTAAAATAAAACCGTGGGCTCTGTTTTCGCCCTCCCCCGCCCCTGAAATCTCAAAGTTTACCCTACAGTTTCCCATATTTTAAATAAAATTTGCTAATTTTTAATTTTACCCCTCTGATATGAAATAAATTCCTACATTCACAAAACAAGCAGTTAGATGGAAGTAGGGCTTTTTTTTGAAGAAAAAAAGAGGGTTTTTTTAAAAAAAAAAAAGAGAAAATGAGGTTTTTCCCAAACCTCATTCCTCATTCAAGGAGCTGTTTGGAATCCTCATTCCAAACAGCTCCATATTTTTTACATGATGGAAACGCGCAGTGGTCTTTAACATTTTTTCTTACGCATATAATTACATAATAACTAAATACACCTTTAATTACATGACCTTCATTCAGTATTAAAGTAATCTTATAGTTTTTTAATACCTTTAGGAACTGATCAAAGTTCTCCGAATTTAGATGTTCTACATCACTTTCTACATCTGACCACTCTTCTTCTTCTTTAGGCTTTACTAAAGGTTGATCTGGGTTACGCATAAACCCAACAATAGCATCCTTATTATTATCTCCTTCATACGTCCTTGGCATTTCTCCTGGCCTGAAAGAAATCAATATGTTCATTGAGGGAAGATACCCAGGCCATAGCTGTCTTGCAACAAGCCCTTCGTGAGAGGGACAAAGGATTCTCTTCCGGATAACAGGTTGGAGGGGGGGGGGGGTTCTCTGTGCAAACAATGTTTAGGGTGTGAAGATATACTTAAAATGACCATTTTTAAAAGGATTTAACAAAAAGTGTCTTATATCTAGCTGGAATAGTTTTGTTTATTCAGAAGAAAGACAGACGCAAAGGCAGTCCCTCCAACGTTTCAATTTTCTTTAAATATATCTTAAGACTTAAAACATACTAATCAAGAACGTCTTGAATGAAAACCCACATGGGTGGCCAAAAAGCATTATTTCGGAAAAAATTTTGGATTTTGATAGAATTTTCTGAAACTGTGTATGCATTTAAAACTTCAAGTTCAGATATTTATTACTTCAAATACATTATATAAAACACTCGAGAGCAACATAAAAGATAAAATTCCCGTGGGTGGATCTATCTTATAACCATCTATTAGCATAGAATATTTTCAATAAATAGAAAAAAATTATCATTTGGTCATAAAAAAATATGAAATAATTAACCTTCAAAAAAAAGTGAAGAAAATGTTAACATTTTTTTTTTCTTTTGCCCAGAACTAGTCCTAAATATTTAATGTCCTATTCGAGAACGTCTTGATTGAAAACCCAGATGGATGGAAAAATCAAGTTTTGATATTTATTACTTCAAATAAATTATATTAAAGACTCGACAGCAATATAAGATAAAATTCCCGTGGGTAGCTCTATTCTTCTAACCATCTTTTAACATAAAATGTATTCAATAAACAATAACACAAAGACTAAATTATTATTTCGTCACAAAAAAAGAAGAAACAATTAATCTTAAAAAAAAAAAACCGTTAACATTTTATTTTTTTGGCCAAGAACTAGGCATAAAATTTTTAACGTCCTATTCAAAACCGTCTTGATTGAAAATCCAGATGGATGACCAGGGTCGTAGCGCCAGCATTTTTATTGAGGGTGGCGGGGGAATTTTATTTGAGCGCTACTGAAGAAAAGTTCCCCTTTACCGAAGACGCTGCTTGGTTAGATTCAAATTATTACACAATACATAATAAACAATAAACACACATTAAATAAACATAAAATTAAGTACTGGTGATCAAACTTTTACTAAAATTATCAGTAATGAAATGCTGCAGGCGACAGTAGTATAGTTTAAACAACCTTTTGCGTGGGCTAAGGTGAATTTCACATACATTCGGTTTTTTCAGCAGGCTTCGTCACTAATGTTGCAGTACCTATCACCCGTCCACTTCCCCAGCCCCCCATCCTTGCACAGGATGCTCAATCTTATAGTTGAGCCAACCACCATTCTAACAGCCTTGTGTATCGTACTATTCAGTTGCACGCAATTTTGAACAGATTTTGACTGTAACATTAAATTTTAACATTATTTTAACATGAATAATTTTAACATTATTTTAACAAAATTTTAACATGACTGTAACATTAAATTTGACTTGTAACAATAACTTTAAATTTTTTGTGCTAAACTTTTATTGTGCGTGATCCGTTGAAATATTTTATCACTTTTTATTAAATTGATTTGCTAGTGGGTCCGATGCTTTATATTAATAAATAGCATTGAAATAAGCGGGCCATATAAAGCAAAAGCAAAACTACAGGATAATTCCTAGTTTTATTACAAATTCTGTAATATTATATTGTGACATGAATCTTATGATATTTCAAAATTACTCAAATGTACATATAAAATATGTTTACAATAGGTCACTGCTATGAAAATATAAATAAGAAAATCCACAGTCCCAAGGGAATTCTCACACAAGTTGCAATGCTTATTCAAATTATAATCCTTTGTTCACTGAATTAATGATTTTCAAAATATTGGCTGAAGGTCAAGATGCGACTATAATCCTTTACCAATTAATAGTGATCGGTTAAATCCAAAAAGAGGTCTTGACATCATGAACTCTGAATCTAAACTGCTTTTCATAATCAATAAGACTTAAGAATAAAAGGATCTATGTTAATTTAATAAATAATTAAATAATTAATTATTAATCTAATAATTAATTAAGGGATCTAAAAATTAATTTTCAGGAACAGGGATCTAATATTTCAGTCCCTTTTGATTCATACAATTAAGATTCCAATATCTAAGAGAAGCAGAGTTTTACCTTCCTGTTCGACACCAAATTTTCATAACAGAGATCCTGTTATGCTCCTGAAAACCCTGTTTTGCTCCTGATTCTAAAAATAACTGCTAACCTTACTCAACTGCATAAGGGTGCTCCACTACACAGCACTAATCCCTTTAACAGAGTTATCTGGTATACTAATCAAAAACAATACCTTCACTGAAATTTTTCTACTGGCTGAGTCAAAAGACTTTCTATTAACCCATAAAACTCGGGACCTGACCCATATAAACCTACATGGGTCAGGTAATTCAGATACTGCTCAATTAACAACTTTTTTTTCAATTTTAGACACAAAAACGGTGCTCGGCATACTCCACCTCCCCCCCCCCCAGGCTGAAAATTACCACCACGAAAACGCAATCCCTACACACCCTGATTCACATAAAAAGAAACATTTTTGTGCAATTTGTCTAGATTTAGTTACACTGACATTAATTTTATTTTTCTGCCTTGCCAATTCTTGAATTGATTCGCCCAGGTTATACAAAGGAAAAACAAACTTACTTTAATAAAAATCTAGCCAAAAAGGACAATTATTTTTAGTTGAATATCATTCTAAGATTACTCTCAAAGTTCAATTGACTTATTCTATCAACCTATAAGGTTCAATTGACCTACTATACATCTAGTTAATTAAACAGTCGCGGCATACAAATTTGGTACAAATAAGGTACCAAATACAATGCAGAATTGATCCAAGTCAGAGCGTTTAAGAGTAGTAATGAGATGATTCATATGAACTCACCCTTGTTCAATTGTCAAACTTGATTTTGAGAATTTTATGTTTTTTGTTCTCCAATTTCAATTTTTACAACTTAAGAAAAATATAGTAAGGGCACAGGGAGTAATATACAAATAGTGATATAGTTTATAATAGTGATATAGTGATAGATAAACTACCAATATAGTTTAAATGTAAACCAAAATGTCCAGACGATGATAGTTTTCTGTTTAAAACCTATTAAAACTCATTGAGCTCAACTTTACTTATAAGATTGAGTTTAGCAGGAGTCCCACTCAGCTGAGTGGCTGGTATTTCCGAGAAAGAATCAATAAGGAAAAAAAAACGTTTCGCAAGAAGAATCGCCATAAGGTTAGTTACGCTCGAGTGGGCGAATTTGTTGAATGGATTACACAAAAAAAAAAAAAATAGGCCGATGTTGCTCATACTATGAATCTAAGAGAATAAAGATATTGCGCTTGGTAGCAAGCATCCAAAACTAATGAAGTTTTTCGGTTGCTAAAAAAATATCGCAAAAGAACCGATTTGGCATGTTACATCGTATTTCCTAAACCGAAAAGAAACAAAACTCGTACTTGAAATACATAAGCGTAGGAAAGCCAGTGATATTATGCATGTATCTAATTTTGTCGTTTACAGGTTTGTTGACATCCATAGCAGCCAAAACAGCTTCAGTTTTCAGCTCGGTCGCTGCTTTCGAATAATCAGGCTTCATTCTCTTGCAGAATCCACACCAAGGGGCGTAAAACATGACCAGTATTGGTTTCTTTTCAGTTTTCAAGAGCTTCAAATAGCTCTGAAAATAATAAAACATTCATTAGAAAAAGACGTGGGAATGGGAGTTTACATATTAGACAACGGCGTCTAATATGACTAAAATGTGGGACCGGGATCCTCCCATATCCCCAAAATGGATCAGAAAATTGAAGACAACAAGTAAATATTATGACTATAAGCTCAAAAATTTTACTTATTTGCCTTTTAAATACAATAGAAAGACCGGAGCATTAAAGAAGAAAAATCAAAATGAAAATTAACAAAGCAAATATGATAGCATGTACTAACCCATAAACAACTGCAATTTTTGAATCTGCGATGGAATAATTGTTGATATATCTCGAGCTTCAAGTCGAAAGTGGTTGGAAAAGGTTAAAACACATTTTTCTTTAGTACTTTGAATGCAAAAAAGGCAGGACAGAGGCAGTGAGGTAGTAAGAGTGAAACTCAATGTCTCACGCTTACTTTCAAAATGTGAGGAGTATGAATGAGCATGTGAGACAGCGCTATAAAGATGAGGTGAACACACTTGGAAAAAAATATCCCAGAAATTATTGAAGCATAGGAGGCAGGTATTCAGCAAAACATGTGAGTGATCAAGACTTTAACACAAGCGGGTATAAATGTCAATAGGGAGACTTAGGGATGAGACCTGGTCAACCCTCGCAAAAACTGAAGTATGCTGCCTGTGATGATTAAAAATCTTTCCAATTATCAATTTGAAAAACTTCTCCACAAAATAAGTTTTTCAAAGACAATTAAAGAGTTCCATTAAACCAAAAATGAGCAGAAATAAAGTCAAATAATCTTCTAAGCGTAAAATTACCATAATCCACCATCAATAAATAAACGAAACAAAGACCGAACAGAAATTGAAATAAATAACCAAGTCAAACTCATAAAGAACAGGAATTGACATGGATAGGGCTGGCACCCCCCCCCCCATGCCTTCTGAAAACCAGAACATAATTTGCACCTGAAAACAAAATACATATTTAATGTTTTCATTTTTCAACTTTATTCAATTAAAAATTAATAAGACTTGGGGAATAAATATCAGTATATGTGTATTAAACTGTCAATCAGCATTCATATGCTGTAAGTAAAGTAAATTTTTTTTTCAGTAAAGTGCAGATTATCTTCAGAAGGCATGAGAGCTGTCAGTCTTACTCATGCTAATTCCTGTTCGTTTTGAGTTTTGACTTGGTTGCTTATTGTAATTTCTATTCGTTTTGGGTTATTTATTTATGGTGATTTATGATAGTTTTACGCTTGGAAGATTATTTGACTTTTGTTTCTGTTCATTTTTGGTTTAAAGAAAAAAGGATCAGAAAAAGGGTAAAAAATAATAATAATACGTTATGCCCACATCGCTCTCTACTTAACAATTTATAATCTACCTGAATTGAATTACTTAAGAATGACAAAGAATAGAAATATGCTCAATAGTCCAACTTGGGCTGAGGATATTACCAGTAAATGAAACAAAAGACTGTTAAGAATGAGTAAACAATAACGATATTTTTTAGGATATTAAACAATAACGATTTTTTTAGTTGAATCTACACCTTAGTTTTTCTGCTTTGTACAATTTGCATTGCATTTACCATTCTTACTAATTACTAATTCTTAATAATTATGCAGCCTAATTATGCATTGGGTTAAAATTGGGGTAGTGGAGGCAGGTAATATATGCATTAAAATGAAAATAAGCTGTTTTTAAACGGATCCGAGGAAAAAGACTGGAGGTAGGGGGAGGTCACCAGGGTTTAAGTTTGACATTGCAAATTATCCACAGTGTTTGTTTTTTCTTCGTAGGTGAGGGGGGAGGGGGGGTATATAATCTGTTGATTATATACCCCCCATAAGTGACATATAATCTGTTGATAATTCTTTTTTACCGAATCAAATTATTTCTACTTTATTATTGTAATTATTGTCATTTTACTAAATTGGTTTTGCTTTCCTCAGTTGTTCCCTCTTTATAATCTGATTGTTATATATTTTGCATTATTCCATTTTAATATTATAATCTTTTGCATTCTTATTATAGTAAATTATTTTCTCTTCTCTTTTAGTTGCATCCAAAACCTTAGTTCAACTACTGTGTCCACTCCTGTGACTACTTTCCATCTACTGTTACATATATATATACATATATAATTATAAACGAAGTGTAGCATAAAAGTCATGAGACTTGCGGTACGGCAAGCGATATGGCAACCCTGTGCTGTTGTCTATGACACAGCATGTGTATCAGGATGCTTTCATGGCTCAGTTCGAGTAAGTACTCCGTCCGTTAGCTAAGTGATGTATGAGACTACGATCAGGGGGATTGCGTAACCAGTTGTGCGTCACGGAATAGCTCAATAGTAACCGAAATTCTAAAAACCAGAATTTTGATATCAATAGATGCACCAAAAGAATTGGCTTTTTATGCTGATTCTAAATATACAAGATTCATTAAGTTTAGAGTTGCCCATTAAAAGCTACGAGCCTAAGAAAATTTGCCTGATTTTTGATAAGCGGGTAAAATACCCCCAAAGAGTCATAGAATCTTAATGAAAACTGCACCCCTCAGACTCAGCATATAAGAGAACTCCACTGTAAAAGTTGCAAGCTCCCATCTTAAAAATGTGGATTTTTCTGCCAAAAGAAAGATCACGGTTGCGTTTTTATTCGTTTCTTTTTCCCAGGGATGATCATATTGAACCAATTATCCTTTAAATTTCTATTAAAGGATAAGATTTTTTTCTTTTCTTTTTTTTTTGTTCCGTTGAGAAAGGCTCCCGGACGTGGGGCCGAAATACTCGGAGTATTTTTGTTTAATTAAGTGTTTATTTTATTGTATTCACTGCTTTATAAAAATTAAAACCCGTTTTTTCTTGCTTAGTTTTTTTTTTTTAATATTGAAGGAGGGCTTACTCAAAATTATATAAGCTTGCCTTTTATCCCAATATTGTCACAAAAATTAAGAAGAGAATTAAAAAAACATAATATAAATTCAGCATTTAAATCAGGACAAATTATAAGCTCTTTGTTAAATAAAGGGAAAGACAAGGTACCGAGAAATTTGCAAAAGGGAGTATACAAAATTCCATGCTCTTGTGGTAAATTTTATGTGGGAAGAACACAACAGATTTTAGAAAATAGGCTACAGCAACACAAGAATGCCATAGATTGCTCTCTAAAACAAAACAAAACACCGGAAACGTTTGAGTCAGCTGTTGCAGAACATGTTTATAATTTTCCTCAGCACAGTATTTTATTTGACCAAACAAAAATAGTAGATACGTCTGTAGGACTTTTACAAAGCTTCAGGGAAATTATAGAAATAAAAAAGATAATATATGGGGGTATTAGTGTCAATAGAGATGAAGGGGAATTTAGAATCAATTCAATTTATAATAGTTTAATTAAAAAGCAGGTAAGATTTTCAACCAGTACTGATTTTAATAATAATTCTGAAACGAAAGATGACCTTGCGAACAAAGGTCAGAATGGGTTAAATGCTGGGAAAAGTAAACGAACTGCATCTAAGGTTGCAAGCAAACGAATCCGTTCAATTTATAATTCAAACATTGGTTGATGAACTTGTGAGATTTAATTAGGGGTTATGGGCCGGGGGTTAGCTGAAATTTATTATTTTGGTTTAAGTATAAATATATTCTTCATTTTTTGATAGATTTCCATTTATATACTGTGAGGAGGCGTGTTTGAATCAATATAGACATTCGATTTTGTTTATACGCCAGTGAATGGAAGTGTTTATTTAATATGTGAGTTTTTTTCCTATTTATTTATATTTTTTCTTTTGTTGTTTTTTTTTTTTTTTTTGATGTAAGTTCAGGTTTTTAAAGAGAACATTTTTTGTTTCATTTTCTTCTTCTTTTTTTTGTTCCGTTGAGAAAGGCTTCCGGACGTGGAGCCGAAATATTCGGAGTATTTTTGTTTAATTAAGTGTTTATTTTATTGTATTCACTGCTTTATAAAAATTAAAACCCGTTTTTTCTTGTTTAATTTTTTTTTAATATTGGAGGAGGGCTTACTCAAAATTAAAATTCTAGTGTCCTTTTTAAGTGAACAAAATAAGTGGTCGTCATTTCGGGACTTTAGAAACCATCCAAAAGACTGTAACAGACATGATGAAAGTAGCAACGAGTAGCAACGGTGAATGTCCGAAATACCTTCTTTTCTCCGTGGATTTAGTCAGCGTTGTCAGTCATTTTTTTTCAGTTTAATACAAGGTTTTATGATGAAGGGTTAGGTTAGATTAGGTTTGGTTATGTCAAATCAGCTTAGACTAGATTATTAACTCATTTCTGAAATTTATTTCGAAATTTAACACAATCTAACATAACTTTAACTTTCACCGTCATAGCTTGCATAAGACTGAAAAAGCTGAGTCGCGAACCTAATTAAATCCAAGCAGAGAAAAGGGAATTTCGGACATTCACCGGTGATAGTCGACATTAACCAGATTTCGGATATTCACGGATTTCAGACATTCTATCACACGTTAAAGCGAAGGAGCTTCTTCTGAGCTTTTGGGACATTCTGTGGGACTATGGAGAGCCAAAGTGCTGGAGAAACTGCTTTCGTATGGGACAAAGCAACCCTTCTTTCAGAGGCAAACAGATGAAGGCCTTTTAGAAAGTAGTGGAACAGGTGAATCCTATTATCGGGCTGTCAGGTAATATCAGGTATATACCAGGCAAACGTAACGGAAATTAAATAAAGAATGCCATGAAGATGTTCAGTTTTTCGCATTATTTTAAGGCCTTTGAACCAGAAACAACAAAAAAAACATTTTTTTACCACTAGGACTTTACCAGAATTCGTAATTTCCCTACAATTTATTTTTCCTTTGAAGCTAATAACTAAAATAATATAAAATGTAAATAGTTTTTTTTTTTCTCACGAATTACTAACCTGAGGATCGGCGAGATGTACAATATCTTGTGCAGCATCGTCCTCATCCCAAGGTATGTCTCCAAGAGGATCAAGAAGAAATGAATTTATAGAAGATACTGTCATCTTGCGATCATATTCTTTTTTAAATTCGCCCTCTTTATAATATTTCAATGTAGATGGCTCTGGTGTCACTTTTTGATTTTTACATATTTTTCTAGCTTCACTGAAAAAGAAAATAGAGAATAAAATAGAGAAATAAAATCAAATAGAGAATAGTAGGAGAGGGTGAAGATGACTATGAGGGGTAGCCCATAAAGATTATGATATAACAAATTGAGTAAGACAGTTAAGTGGAAATAAACGAAACAATTGCACTTAAGGAAGGCTTCTTCTCTTCTATACAGGGATGAGGTGCGATTCCCGTGTCCTGTGCCCTGAATCAGAAGAGCTTTTAGTGTAGGAAAGAATGACGGATTTACCATAGATAAAAGAAGCAGTTGTTTTAGAACTGATTCATACAATTAAACACTTTAATTGATATTGAACCAATTATCAATTAAACGGAAAAGATGGTTTTAAGCTGTCTGAAAGATAGCGAAAGGATAGACAGGATAGAAGGACAATAATAAAGATAAGGACAGAGGGGTAAGAACAGAGGAAGAAAGCAAAGAAGGATAAAATAATGTTCATTTTATTCAGAATCTCCATCATACTGATTCTACATACCCCACTAGTAGGGCTGGATTTAAATCTTTGGCACCCCTAAGACCAAGGGTTTTGGCACCCCTAGGTCCAAGCAATTTTTTTGGGGGGAGACACAAAGATTTACGGGGAAGTCCCCAAAAATTGGGGGATTGTGTAAGCACTGAACAGAACGCAACTGATGAGCCAAAAGTTATGCAAGAGAGGGGTGATACCGAGCTCTCAGCTGCCACTCTTGGGAGACATATGACAGTGCATAAGCGGCTATAGGATTCTTGTGTTGTTTTAAAATCACTTTTATGTAAATAGACAGCGCAGATGAAAAGTGCACCTGGCACTTTCAAGATAAATCACATCAGTACAGTTTTTGTTAAGAAAACAAAATCGCTCAGTGTTTTTATTTTTGCGCCCCTAGGCCCAGGCCTAGTGGGCCTATGCGTAATTCCTGGCCTGCCCACTAGTTACACTTTGTTCGCAGGAGATGGTAAAGTTCCTGGGCCAAACAGAAGTAAACAACGAGACGATTCTACAAAATCAAGGCATACTTCACACACTGAGAAATCCCTTATCGAAAGTGATTTGGTTAGTTGTATGGCCTTTCGAACTAAAAAACCAGTTTTTAAAACAAAACAAACCAAAAACTATGGAAATCCTAAATGCAGACCCATGATCATGTTTTCCAACAACATTTTCAAATTAGAGTTGGACCCCATTTCTGTTACTGCCTTTTTACCGCATTCTTTTAGTTTTTTGGGAGGGAAGGGTCTGGGGGTATGGAAGGAGGAATAAGAAAAAAGGAGAAAACTGGCGGCAAAGCTTTAAGTAAAATCATATGGTCAAATTTACAGCATAGTTTGCAAACTCATGATCCCAACTGTCAGTTGCTCGCCATATTTATCTAGAGAGAAAATTTTGAGAGAGAAAGGTTGAGATGATTAGGACACATCCTGCAGATGAAGGATGATAAATTGCCAAAGAATGTTCTTGTTGGCCAACCATCTAGGATCAAACGAAATGCAAATCGACTCCAAATGGGAGGATATCATAAAGAAAGATTTAAAGTAAATTGTAGCTTCTTGGGACGGTGTAAAGAGGGGAGTTATGAATAGATCGAGATGGAGGAGCATGCATAGCTGTATTGGTCTAAGGCAACTTACTGGTAATATGAGTTGTTAGTAGTAGTTAGGATCATGTCCTAGTTCTTCGTTTTTCGGGGGGGGGGGAGTACAAATGGATTTTTCAGGGGGGAGGGGGTACAGACAAAACTTTGAAAAACACATCAAAGTTTGTTTTTATTCTTTTCTGTTGGGTTTTTACCAGTCGGACAAACATTTTGGGAGGGGGTCAAAGTCCTAACCCCCTCCCCCTGGATACAGCCTTGGTAGTAGTAGTTTAGTTTTGAGTCTAAATCCATTAAAAATTTGCTCATTTGCAATTAATTTGCAATGTTTAGGTCCTTTATTCTCTGTTCCTGGGAATATGCTCCACATTCACAAAGAATAATAAACCATCACAATACTAGCAATACTATTCCCAATGAACAACCTTGTGAATAAGTTTCCTATAATATCAGCTTTTGAGTCAGGTTACACAATAGTATTATGTATATATTTCGGTCTGTATGTATATTATTATCTATAGAATGGCCAAATGCAGGTCAGGGTTAATATTTGCAAATTTGACCAAACTCAAATAAATAAGTCAATAAAATACCTAACAACAGCATTCATTTCACAGAAATATAAGTTTGCGGTGAAAAATAAATTAACCCTACATTACCAAATATGGTTAACCAAAGAGACATCTAGGCAAAATGACTTTCAGTCCTTTGAACTTATTTCATCCACTGATTTCTTATATTTTATTTCAAATAATATAGCTGCCTTAAATCAGAATTACACTTTTTTTTTTACCCAGACTTTATCATTATTTTTTAAACTTTATTCTAAACACTAAAACGTCTAATTTTATTTTTAATTTTTCTTTTCTATGCATGTGCTGTCTTTTTTCTGTTGGTCTAAAATGGCGAAATCTGAATGCTCAGTGCTCCAAGATACAATTTTTATCACAACAAAGTCGGAAAATTTTAATTTTGCTAACGAGGACATAAATACAGTAAAATGTATGCTGTACCATTCGCAACATATTTTACTGATATTTTTTTTAGGGTTATCCAGATTATGCAGACAAAATTATTTAATGAGAATGAAAAAAAAAGAATTAGAATTCCGAAAACACTGTCATAAATGCAGTGGAAGTTATGCCATATCACGAACACCAACTCATTTTCGAACATGTTCCATATACATTGTTTTGTTCTGGGGCACCAAGTTATGCAGATGAAATTGTTTAACGAGAATAAAATCAAAAAATAAGAATAAGAATAAGGGGGTGGTGGTTCAGGTAAGTGCAAAAAGTTTCAAATTGTCAGTAAAATATTTTTTATGGCTGACTATAGCTGGACATCGTACAATATTTCACTTTTGACCATCTTCCAAGATTGCTCTGACAGAAGTGTTATGTTTTTTACTCCACTTAATTGGACTCTTAAATGTTATATTCAGATTGATAAAGGTTACCTTCCATTTAATTAGAGTAATAAATCTAGAACCAACATAAAAATTTTGTACTTTTCAACTAATCTGACTTTTAAAAAAGTCTTTTTATATGGCTATTTTATACTACAAGCTAATAAGAGAGATAAAACAGTTCCTGCTACAGTTAATAAGATTTTTTGAGCTGTGCCTCAAAAGATTAAAAAAAAAGTCTTTCTTTATAAGACTATTTTATGCTACAAGCCAATAAGAGAGAAAAAACAGTTCCTGCTACAGTCAATCAACATAAGAGTTTTTTAGCTGTGCCTCAAAAGATTAAAAAAAAAGTCTTTCTTTATAAGACTATTTTATGTTACAAGACAATAAGAGAGAAAAAAACAGTTCCTGCTACAGTCAATCAATATAAGAGTTTTTGAGCTGTGCCTCAAAAGATTTAAAAAAAATCTTTCTTTATAAGACTATTTTATGTTACAAGCCAATAAGAGAGAAAACAGTTCTAACCTGCTACAGTCAATCAACATAAGAGTTGCTGTGCCTCTCATTGCATTAGCTGCTTCTTCCAATATCAGTTGAAGGTGAGTAGCTTCTTTGGGATCTTTGGAAAATGCAACTAAAACATTTGTCTTTGTTTTGATAATTTTTTTGAATTCTTTTAGATCGCTTATCCCTTGAACTAAGGCACTTGGTGTTTTTTTCTTCAGACCATGCACATGGTGAAAAGATACCTATAAAATAAAATTAGAATCAGAAAAGGTGCTGTTAGAAAAAAAATCTTTTTGCAAAAAAAGAAACAAAAATGAACAAATACGAATAACAAATGGAAACGATTTTATAAACACTTTTTTATAATCACACCTCACACCTAAAAATGAAAAATGAATATATGAATGCAGTTTTCCAAATCCAGACGTGAAATCCGTTTTTGGAACCATTCATTGGTGATTTTGTTGTTTATTCTTTTTTTAAGACAATAATATATATTAAAAACTTAAAAAAAAGCATTTAGCCCAGTAGCCTTAGCTTTTACTGCTATCCTATAAACACAAATTTATATTGGGGCAACCTGGTGTATTCAGGTTTCCAAATTAACCAAAACAAAACAAGAAAACAGCAACTACTCAAGAGAAAAAAAAAACTTTGAAAATCCTTCACTTCAAGAGAACATTGTCACAACCACCCAAGAGAAGCTGACCTTTCAATCTCAATTTTTCAACACTTCAATTCCTAAAAGATAACAACACTTGAGATCGCAGTACAGAGGAATATGGTAAAGAGAGAAATAAATTCTCTGGAACACTAACAGGCCTTCTTTACTCTCCCACATCATTCTTTTGGTAAAAACAAAAACAATATATTCTCAATATTTGATAAGTTTGTTTTGCAGTAACAAAGACAAACGAAATGAGGTATGACAATGAAAATAGAAAGAACTTGAAAACATCAATAGAAGATAAGAGACTGAAGCTTTTAGAAATGAAAAAGGTCTAAACTTAAAAGAAAAGTGAACTATGACACCACATTAAACAAATCAATATTTAATGAAAAAAGACATGAATATACATATATTCATGTCATATGCGTATGCATATGACATAATATATATACATATAAATATATATATATATATATATATATATATATATATATATATATATATATATATATATATATATATATATATATATATATGCAATTTTTGGTACTAGTCAGTACACAATTAAAAAAAAGAAACATTAATGGAAAAAAAAGGTTAAACCAGCTACGTCAGCAATGAGTGATAATGGTAAGTTATATATGATTTTTTGTTGTTTTTTTTTTGCATTATTTGTATTCAATTGAATAGCCTACTAATTTTTAAGTGTTTTCTGGCAATAATATTTCTTGTTTCCAATAGACATGAATAAACCCAATTTTAGAAAGCACCATATTCAATTTCTCCCAACAGCAATTGTCCAACATCACTCCAAAATCTTTTGTTCATTTTTTATCCTCTAATGCAAGAGTTCAGAAATTGGCACCCACAACCAAAACAAATGAAACTTGTCCCTGTAATACTTTGTAATGTCATAAAAGGCACCATTACACAACTTCTTCTCTGGTTTGAAAGTGGCATAACCCAACAGCAGCTAAGTTTCTGATAGGTCTCAAACACTTCATTATTGTTTAACTTTATAACTGCAGCAATTCCTAATTTAAAACTTCTTGCTATAGTAGGTTGACATAAGAGCCATCTCCAACTGTTATCCTAGTCCAAATGAGCAAAATATGTAGACATTTGACTCAACTGCCAATTCCACCCCGTCTCATTCTTTTTGTTTTAGAATTACTGTACAATAAAAACCAAGTCAACAAAATTGGTAACATAAGGTATTCCCTAGGAGATATAGGTAGCTAGAAGACATGTTGAGCATATTTTTTTTTTCTAAAATTTTTTATGTTTTAATGAAAAGTTTCAAGATTTTGATTTTTCCTAGGCCTAAAAGGGTAATACCCCTCCTCTATTCTTAAAACCAATAGGCAAAAATCTTATTAATGTAAATGAATTCAAGTTTTGTTAAAATACAAGTCAGTTTGGGGCACATAAATTGGATTTCCTTAAATTTTAGATAGGAGCAATCTAAGGATTTCTCCTTGTATATCTCCAGAATGATGACTTGAGTTGTATACAAAGTTCATTAGTGGCCAGGTACTGTTCCATGTTCAGTAGCACCCCAATTGAGTTTACACTCTTGAGAGGACCACTCAGCATCTAACCTTCATTTGAAAATACCAATGGATTCAGCAGTAACTGCTACATTAGATAGTTTGTTCCAACTGCTGACTAAGTGTGATGAATAGAATTGAGTGCAAACTCTAGATATTGTAGACTGCTTGACAAGTTTCAGGTGATGACCTCTAGTTCTTGAATTGGTACCAACAGTAGGAAATAATGCTGGGAGAGTATTAGCCCTCAATAACTTGTAGGCTAAAATGGCATCCACTCTATTTCTCCAGTAAACAAGTGTAAAGAGATTTAGCTTTGATGGTTTTACAGGGTAGGAAAAATCCTGCATGCCAGATATCACTTTAGTGGCATGTCTCAGCACATCCTCGAAAACTATGATGTTGTTTTAAATATGGGGAGGCAAGAGACATTCCAACTTCAAGTTTAGGACACACAAATTGCTTATATAGAAGACTGATGACTTAAGGGGAACAAGTGGAATACCATGCTTAATCAGTCCCAAGGTTGAACTAGCCCCAGCAGCAGACCTCTTAGCATGAGTGCTGAATTTTAGTTAATTGTCAATAGTGACACCAAAATCCTGCTCATTATTTACAGAGGAGAGTGGGTGGCCTAAGAAAAAATAAGATCAGCAAGGATTCAGTTTGCAAAGTGAATGATAGGGCACATGGAAATATTGAATTCAAGAAGACAGGCTTCAGCTCATCGACCCAGCAGTTGAAGCAGTCAAAGGTTATTTTGTAGCAGGGCATGATCTTCACAGGACAAAGCTGGTCTAAGAAGCTTCAGGTCGTCTGCATAAAGAGTTGATTTACTGCTGATAATGGAACCAGCATCATTGATGAAGATATTAAATAGTGTATGACCCAAAACACTTTCCTGAGCAACTCAGCTCAGAACATGCGTAGAGGAAGGAAGAATACAGTTAGCCTACCAGAGTCATCAAATAACTGAACACATTGAGATTGCAAATAAAGAAAATCAAAGATCCAGAGCAGGGATTTCTCTTCAAGCTTGACTACATTTAATTTAATTGCAAGTTACTTGTGACATACTTTGTCAAAAGCTTTCAAAAAGTCAAGCAGAATCATGTCAGCAGGCACCCCAATATCAAGCAGCTTGGTGATGTGATCATATGATTCAAGGAGATTGGTGTCGTCCAAAGTATAATCATCTACTGAACAACTACAGTCAAAACTCTCCGAAAGTGACCCCGCGTACCTCAGCGCCTCTAGAGGGAAAATGTTGTACTATTGAATCGCTCCGAGCCAATAAATTAAATTTAATACAGCTTTTACGGAACAAGTATAATCACCTACGGAACTTGTGATTTAGTCGCCAGGTTCGCATAGGTATGGAATCGTCTCCGGAGACGCGGACAAAGGGTCACTTTTTTGTGTGGAGAGGATAGGTTTTGTCAGTACTTGTTCAGTATGTGTTTATACTTTGGTGTCAACAGATCTTCTTGAACAAAAGCCATGTTGTGGACTGAGTAAAACGTTATTTGCTTCAAGATGTTCAACAACTGCATAATTTATTATTCTTTCAGCAAGGTCCTTTCTACCTTTTTTAAATATAGGAATGATATGTGCAGTTCTCCAATCCTGAGGTAGTCTGGAAAGATTTAATGATAAATTTAACAGCAGGAAAAGAGGTTGACATAAAACACTCATCTAGGATATATGGGTGAATGCTCAATGGACCAGCAGATTTATTCAGTTTAAGGGATGTAAGTTCCTTTAGAACCAATGCATCAGTAATCAGAATTGGTTCCATCTTATGTGATGCATCATATAAATGAGGGGTGTGGGATAAACAATATTGGATTTGGAGGAAAAGACAGATGAGAAATATTGGTTGAAAGTTTCAACTTTCATCTCAGGATCAGCAACTGACTGACTATTGTGCAGGATGTCTGGGACTGTGTGTCTGCTGCTACATTTTTGAGTGGCATAATGCCAGAAAGATTTGGGGTTATCCTTAACTTCCTCAGCCAATTTTTCCTCAAATATTCTCTTGAACTCCTTTATATGGTTGGTTTTTTTATTACAAAAAGATTTGAAGGCTTTATAGTTTTCTGTGGTCTTATTTTTTCTATAGCAATTCCATGCTTGGTGTTTTCTATTGATTAGATTGCTTACTTTAGTAGTTAAAAGTGTTGGATTCAACCAAGTTGATTCCCTTTATTTGTAATGAAATTAGGCTATGTTAGGTGATCTGTAATTGCGTATCAGCTATAATGAGGGGGGGGGTGAGTAATTGTTTAGGTGGGGGTAGGGTAGATTCCTACAAAAGTGCATTTCAATAGACAAACTGCTTACATTTCATGAGACTTCAGATAAACGTTGAAAGAGGAAGGGGGAGTAGGAATTAAATAGAATGTTTCTTTATACAGCTAATATGTTACATTCCCATATATACCAGCACAGAAGTGGAAAGGGCAAGGCAGATTATCATCATACCCACCATGAAATTTCCTTGGGATGGAAATTTAATTAGCAAATACTGCTAGGAACTAGCAATTTCAAATGGTAATATTTTTCTTTTTCTATTTATAAGAAGTACTTCAATGAATTCAAAAAAATAAATGTAATGTATTTATTGATAAGAAAATCCTATTGTACAGGTTGTAATGGCTTCAGTTATGCAGAAGATCAAAAGTCTCACAGAATTTCCATCCATACAAACAATGATACTACTTTTCATCCAAACAAATTCTTTATTAGTAATTATTAACAAGAACTTTTCACCAAAATTACTATTCATCACCAATTTTTTAAGTATATTCAAGTTTTTTCCAATATTGAAATTACAAATTTAAAAGTAGGACGGTACTAATCAACGTATAATTATTGATTACACATTTTAAAAGCAATTGACCTGGGATTTAAGGGACCTGTACCTCAAATTATATCTTGGCTAGGCCTGGGTATGATTCGGAAAACAATCAGAAATTAAATAAAAAAAGAGCTTTTCAACTGAAAGTAAGGAAAAGATTTGAAACCTATTTGAACAGATTATTCTTTGTATGAAGGGGGATGTCTCCTCCTTAGATCCTCACTCTTTAATGTGAAGTCTGTTTTTTTCCAAATTTTTAAAGAAAATTTGCAATTGGAAAAAAAATTTCAAAGCACTATAAAAATTATTATTTAATGAACAAGGTGTCAAGAAGAGGGCAGTTCCCCTTATATACAGAGTAATTTATATTTGTTTTAAGTTTTGTTCTAAGTTTAGACCCAGTGGGCCTAGACCGCCAGGAGAGGGCTCATTCTAATGGAAATGAAAAGTTTTAGTACCCTTTTTAAGTGATCAAAATTGGAGGGCAACTTGGCCCCCTCCCATACCACTTTTTTCCCAAAATCATCCAATCAAAATTTTTAGATAGCTTTTTTTGTTTGGCCCAATAACTATGTCTTTGTGAGATAAAATGACCCCCTACAGCCCCTGGAGAAAGGTTATAAAATTTACCCATGGTTTTATTTCTTATTGGGAAGTATGCATACATTTTTCGGGTAGGGAGGGGAGGACAAATTTTCAGCTGGCAGAATTTTAACAGAGAGGATAATTTTCAGGGGGTGAAATTTTCAGAGGAAATTTTACACTGGGTGAATTTACAAGAATTCATAAACGAAATTTCTTTATGTGTCTTGCTTTCTCTTTACTGATTCAATTTTATGCGTCGAGATGTTAAGGGTAATTGTCCTGGGTAAATTTTCGCCAGGATTGAAATGTTCAGAGGATATTTCTATGGGGAGGGGATTTTTCAGTGGAGGTGGAGCCAGATATCCTGGCGTTATTTAAAAACGATCGGAAAAAAACGAGTTTTTCAACTGGAAGTAAGGAGCCACATTAATACTCAAAATGAACAGAACTTATTACGTATATGAGGGGGGTTGCCCCCTCATCAACATCTCACTCTTTACGCTAAAATTTCAATTCTGTCCTGATTCTTTAAAAACGACTCCTGAAACACAAGGGTCATTTAATTAGAACAATAAGTAACTTTTTTAAAGCGCTAAAAACTGTAGTGTGATGAGTGAGGTGTTGAGGAGGGGGGCAAACCTCGTCATATACGTAATAAATTCTATCGTTTTAAGTTTCAATGCAGCTCCTTACTTTCAGTTGAAAAAATTTTTTGTTTTTTTTTGTGTTTTTTTTTTTTAATGAAGCTTAGAGACAAACAATTTTCTAAAGGCAATGGAAAAAGTATGTCAATTAAAGTAAAAGTAGGCCTATATAAAAATGAAAAATGTAAGTAATTACACACAAAACAATGGTCTTCTTACAAAAACTAAGATATAAACTCCCAGCATTTAGTTCTGTTGAGCAATGCTGAAGCATTAGATGGATTTTTTTAACAATAGTTATCAAACACCAAAGTATTTAATGCCTTTAGACTCAGTGTTTATAAAAAGCAACACATTATCAAAGTAATTTGTTCAAAGTAAAACATTAAAACTAAGATTAAGAAAATCAAATCAAAATTTTTGTTTCAATATTTTTAATTTAATTTTGAATACCAAAGGCTAGTATATTTGACACCTTTTATACTTCATAACTGTAAAAAATTAAATCTTTTTCAAAGTGACAACTAAATAAATACCATTAATCCTGGAAAAAAAATTGATAATAAACACAAAAAACGTATCCGTTCAGGGGGACAATACAGAAATTCCCAGCATTCTGTTCAGGGGAAACATTTCTGATTACAGTGGCTTCATATATCAGCTCATGGGTACTCTTGCAATGCAAGCAAAAGTTGGCATATTCTTACCGAAATTGCCGCTTATTAAGTTGTTTTCCTTGTGTTTTCTATAATTATACAAACTTTCTTGTGTTCTAATAACTGCACTAATTACTAATAAACAAATAGATATTTAGGATCAACATAAAAAGCTGATTCTTTGACTGAATGTTATCAATAGTTAGGCTCTTATACTTTCGTTATTGACAGGAATCGTTATTTACTTACCATTCATTACTATGAAGAATTTGATTTTTTTTACTCCAACCAAATCATATAGAAAAAATGTTTGTAAAAAACTGGTAAAGGGTTACTCAGTCACAAATTAGAACTTATATTTTCCTTATAATGAGTCAAAGTCTATTGGCAGGCAGCAACAAACATTTTTTTCATGGTTTTCCCTATTCTGCTCTCTTTCCTTTTGGCTTCCTTATAATTACTTTATTGCCCTGAATTTCCAGGGGGGGGGGGCATGCCCCCCCTTACTGGCGCCAATGCTAAAGACCCACAGGTCAAATGATATTGCTCTCTGAAATTTGATTAGTGGAAAGATGATATAAGCCATTCATTAAAAGATAACAAACAACTACAAATAAAGTAAGATGCTGTAAGAGAAGATCTTGCTGACTAACAGTTTATCACTCAATCATAAACACCTTACAGTGAAATTAATGAGCACAATTGACAATTATATTGCTTTCTTTTGCCTTTCTGTTTCTCCAAGCCTTTGGGTAGTTTGCATAATAATAACTAAAAGGTACCATAAAAATATGGAAAATGTTGGTAAAATACATACAATGCTGGTAATGGACACCCTTTAAAAATGACAGTAAAATACCTAATTTTACTATTTACAACACTACCCATTTTGTCCCCCTCTCCTCTATAGTTGAGATCTTAATAGGGTAAAATTGTAACTTAGGGGGTTCTTGCCATCTTGGAAAATAGTTGAGTTAGGAGAATGAAACTTAAAGTAATTTATACAGGGCCTGAAATAAACCCCGGGAGATATAACCAGTATTTGGACAGGTTATTTTTACTTAATCTCCATCATACCACCTAGTAAGTGGATTGGTTCACTGTTGGGTTTACTTTAATTTGCACTTTGGAACAAATTAAGATTTGCTAAAAATCTTCTTAATAAGTATGCAATTAGCTTGAATAATTTGACAATACAAACACTCACAAATCCAAAAAAAAGAAACAGATTTAGCCTAGTTCTTTAAAATCTTATAAATTTGGATTCAACAAAGGTATGATGCAAAACACTTTTTTTGTTCCTCATTTGAGCAGAAGATCTATTGTTTACACAAAGATTATAAAAGGTCATCAAAGCTCTGTGCCTCTTTGGAGGAGGAAGGAATGGGGAGGTTTTTCAAAATATCTTCCCAGGGTAATCTATTATTACTGCTCTTGATACATTCCTCAGTTTTATTCACCCAGCCCAACTACTCTTCTAGATAGCAAATGGCCCCTAAACAATAACTTATTTCAACATTATGTAGGCTATCCTAGCCCCTGGCCCATATTTACCAATTGGCCTACATTGGGGTGCAAAATCTCTGGGGGCACAATAAATTATCACTGAGAAACATTTTTCTTAACAAAAACTGGATTGATGTGATTTATTGGTAAAGTGCCAGGTGCGCTCTGCTGCCTATTCACAGAAGTGATTTTCAAGCAACACGGGAATTCCATGGTGATCCATGAACTGCCAGACAGCAAGAATGGTAGCTGAGTTCAAGGATTTCCCTGAAAATCTTGGAAAAAGGGAGCAGCAAAAATGCTTAGGCCTAGAAGTGTCAAAGTTTTAAGATACTTCTCCCTAGCCCACAAATTGAGCATCTTATTTAGAAAACTGACCTAGGGTAAAAGACCTCTTTATGGGGAAGACCACTTTTCTTTAGCATTCTGGAAAAATTAAGATTGGTTTTTGGACAACCCTATTTTACTACAGCATAATGCAATGTGAGGGTAGTAACAAGAGCCCTGCCATCTTGGTCAAATTTTTACCAATAATTTGCCAGCATAAATTAAAAATGTGGTATCTGTTTTGACAAGCAATTGAAAAGAAAAAATAGATGTAACATTTCTGATTCATAGAATAAATATTAAGCAATAAAAGTTACATTTTTCAAATAATAAAAAAATCAGCTTTCTGTAAATCAAACTGAAACCCTAAAAGGATATATAATCAAAATAGGATAACTGGTATTTCCAAAAAGAGGTCCTTGTAGGTAAGTCAATAAACTAATAATTTTAAGTGTTTGATCTTAAATAATTTTAATAACAACTATATTGATGAATAGCTTAGATTCTTAGCTTTTCATTGATAAAGAAAAAAAAATAACTGGATAGGTTCATATCTAGCTATTCTTCTCAATTTCTCTTTGGTAACAAGATGTGAGGGTTTTAGTTTCACATGATTTTACTCAATTGGATACTATTTTTTTTTACCCTAGGTTAGTTTGCTTTTCAAAACATTCTATGCATGGCTATAATGTCACTCATAGTAGCAATCTAGTTGAAAGGGAAATTGTATTGTCTATGCTTAGTTGGAGATTTTTGTGTCTCTACATAGCCTATAGACTTGGTAAATTTGTAGTGGACCTTATGATTTAGTTGAGATGAAAGTGAAAACACCATTTGATGCCTTTTTTATGCTCTTTCATAATTCAATAATTACTTCTGTGGCTAATTGCATCTTGAGCCCTTAAAAGGGCCCCAAAGGTATTTCATTTTTGTAACCACACAAAGAAGTTATCAACACCAGTTAAGTTATTGAAAAGTGATTAAAAACATATCACTAGTTTATAAATAGGTTATTCAAGACTAATATATTCCAAAAATACTTATGTATAACAATTCAAACTTCATTTATTAGGCAACACAAATATAAACAGCTTTCCTACTGTTTTAAGTTTTTTGAATCCCATCAACAAAAATAGTACTGAATGTCGCAATTTGAAACTTTGCTGTTGACAATTCAGGGTTCAGGACAATTAAGGGTGCAAGGTGCAATTAGGGTAAATATCTAGGTGGTGCAATAACTTAGCTAGGATGAAAGTGAAAACATCATTTGATGCCTTTTTTATGCTCTTTCACAATTCAAGAATTGCTTCTGGGGCTAAATAAATCCTGAGCCTTTAAAGGGGCCCCAAAGGTATTTTATATGAATAATGAAAGAGCATAAAAAAGCATCAAATGGTGTTTTCACTTCCATCCTAGCTAAATTATATGGCAAACTGCAAATTTACCATGGAATTTACCTGCCCCTACCCCCCTAATGTGCAAATATATACCCTGAATTGTCAACAGCAAAGTTTTTAATTGCAAAATTCAGTGCTATTTTTGTGAACAACATTTGAAAAACTTGAAACAGTAGGAAAATGGTTTATATTTGAATTGCCTAATATACAAGGTTTGAATTCTTATAAATAAGTATTTTTGGGGGGCCTTTGGTAAATATTTACCAAATCATATTATTGACTTACAAACAAAGTAGGCCTAAACATACCACTTGATGCCTTTTTGAATTTAGGGTATATATTTGCATATTAGGGGGGTGGGGGTATATTTTATTTCTGATGTAAATGGGAGGTAAGTTTAAATTTTACCCCCACCCCCCTAACATACAAAAATATACCCTGAATTGGTATTAATAGGGGTGGGGTTAAATCTGTTTCTGACAAAAATGATTATTATATTTGGAAAGAGCTTAAAAAAGACATCAAGTGGTATATTCACTTTATTTGTAAGTCAATCATATGATTTGGTAAATATTTACTGGGCCTTTTTTGGGGGATAACTTTGAGGGCCCTTTAATGGCTCATGATACAACTAGCCCCAGAAGCAATTCTTGAATTATGAAAGAGCATAAAAAGGCATTAAATGATGTTTTCTCTTTCATCCTGGCTAAGTTATTACACCACCTAGATATTTAGTCTATCACAATTAGCCTCAGAAGCAATTATTGAATTATGAAAGAGGCATAAAAAAGGCATGAAGTGATGTTTCAGTTTCATCTTAGATAATTTATAAGACCCACTGAAAATTTACTGTGGGCTCTTTTCTGTTAGCAATCTGATGACATCCTGTTGAAAAGGGTTACGTACATATGACAATATAGAAAAATTTTTCTTTATAACTGAGCAATAGAAAATTGTCATTTATTCTTATATAGAATGCAGTATAAAGTCAAACAGAAGACAATATCTTGCTTTCTCCTATTATGTAGGATGATAAAAAGTCATACAGATGACCTTATGCCTCATTCTTTTATAGAGCAAACATAAATAAAGTCATACAAATGACTTTTTATACCTCATGCTATTATAGAGCAAGCAAAAATAAAGCCATACAGATGACTTTTTATATATCTCACTATTATTGAGAAAACATGAATAAAGTCATACAGATGACTTTTTATATTTTACACTATTATAGAGCAAACATGAATAAAGTAATGTAGATGACATTTTATACCTTGTACTATTATATAGCAAACATAACGAAGTCCTACAGATAACTTGGTATTTTTATATTAATTGCACTCTTTTATATATGTCAAACTGGAGATACAACAGAAAACCCATTTTGTATGGGTTAATTCAAGACACTGTTATGCAGTAATTAATGCTTAGCATGGCTTCCAACGTGTTGACAATATTTAAACTGTTGTTTTTGGGGGGTTTAGGGGGAGAAAAAGGTACCTAGGTTAGGTTACATATTTAATATATGCTATACTTTACAAATGACTTTTTATACCTTGTATGTTTGTAATTATATATTTCTATTTCTAGAGAAATGATGAAGAATGACACAAAATCTTCTGTATGACTTTTTAACATCAAATTATTGTTGAGAAGTACAAATAAAGTTATACAGAAGACATTTTGGTTTTCTTATTTAATATATGATCCACTAAGGTGTCATACAGAAGAAATTATATTACCCCACTGATACATAGAGAAAACAACAAGAAGTCATTTGTAAGAATTTATTCATGTTTGCTCTATACTAATATGAGGTATAAAAAGTCATCTGTATGACTTTATTTATGTTTGCTCTATAATAGCAGGAGGTATAAAAGGTCATCTGTATGCTTTATTTAAGCTTACTCTATAATAGTATGAGGTATATAAAGGCATCTGTATGACTTTATTTATGTTTGCTCTATAATAAGAGGAGGCATAAAAAGTCATCTGTATGACTTTATTCATAATGATATATTAAAAAGTCATCTATATGACATTATTTAGGCTACTCTATAAATGAAATCATGTAGGCCTAGGCTATAAAAAGCCATCTGCATGACTTTTTGTGGTTCTCTATGTACTAGCAGGAGACATAAAAAGTCATCTGTATGACTTTATTCATAATGCTTTATAGTAGAAGGGTATATTAAAAAGTCATCTGTATAAATTTATTTAGGCTGCTCTATATATGAAATCATGTAGGCCTAGGCTATGAAAAGCCATCTGTATGACTTTTTGTTGTTTTCTCTATGCATCAGTAGGGTAGGCTGATATAATTTTTCCTGTATGACATTTTAGTGGATCATATATGAAATAAGAAAACTAAAAAGTCTTCTATATAACTTTATTCATGCTTCTCTACAATAATTTGATGTTTAAAAAGTCATAGGGTAAAAGACCTCTTTTTGGGGAAGACCACTTTTCTTTGGCATTTTGGAAAAATAGCAATGGGTTTTTGGACTGCCTCTTTTTTACTACAGTATGACACAATGCAAGTGTAGACCCAATCATCTCTCACTAGGCTAGAGCCGACCCAGTGGGAGTAATTTGTCATCAAAAATCCAATGTGTGGTCTCTGTTTTGACAAGCAAGTGAAATGAAAAAATATATATTTAATATTTGTGTTTTATGGAATAAAAATCAAGAAACAAAAGTTAGATTTTTAGAATCAGAAGACAATCAGCTTTCTATTAATATGTGAATAATACTGAAACACTAAAAAGATATTTACATCAAAATAGGGTAATTGGTATTTCCAAAAAGAGGTCTTTCTAGGTAGCCTAAGTCAATAAACTAATCATTTTCAGTGAATGATCTTAAATAATTTTAATGTTGCTGCATAGCTTGGATTTTTAGCTATTCATTGGCCTGTATAAACCTTTTCGACTCTAATTTGATAACAAGATATGAGGTCTTAAGTTTTACATAATTTTGTTCAATTGGATACTGGTCTTTTACCCTACAGAAGACTTTATATCATTCTCCATGTTTAAAGGAAACACAACATTGTCTTTTGTTTAACTTTATAGTACTTCTATACAAAGGTAAATGACAATATTTGTTGCTTAGAGTATAAAGAACCAATAACTTTAATAGTCAAACATTGCTCACCCTGTTGAAAATAGGTGCCCCCCATGTCTATCACAGAATTTCTTAAATCTCTCATTCACACATCTTAACTATTTTTCAAATAAACAAAAACCTCATCACCAAGAATTGTATTAGCCTACGGTAAGACATAGAACCAAACTCACAAACAGTAAAAATACTACATTAATATACATCACAGACTTCTCTTTATTTGAACTTGTCATCAACTTCTGGCAGTGTTGCCGAAAAGTGAAACTAATGACAAGCCCGAGCGGCCGAGCCTTTCAAAAATACACCAGAGTATGCCCGAGCCTTTAAAAACCAAGACTGCCATCGCGGTCAGTTTATAAAGTGCTAAAATTGCTCAAATTTATGTGTTTCACAAAAATTTTCGGTGCTCAAGTCAAAAATAAATTGGGCGTGGCCCGATTTGTGTAGTTGGATTAGTTTTAGATCAGCTTTTTGTCCTGTTATTTCAAACTTAGCACCGATCTTTTGAAACAAACACGGCAAAAAGGTAGTCCTGGTTAAATCAAACTTCACACAAATTTTTCAAAACAAATACAGAAAAATGCAGTCCAAACTTGTTTTAATTCCTTAACCTTTTTCAAAATCCTCATCATTTCGTCCATGACAAAATTAAAAATTGTATTATTACGAAAGTGTTACGAATTGAAGCACGTGCTACAGTGCTACACATGATGAAATAGTGCTAAAATAGTTATTTCGTGCTAAAGTCAGTAAAATTTTTGCCCCTAATCTAATTCTTCTTTTACTTTGCTTGCTTACCCTTGGTTCATCCTGCTCCGCATTTACGGAAGAACAACCATTTTGCGTGATCCGTCAAAATTCATTTGTTTTTAGCTGCAGGTTAATGCGTCATAATGGTTAAACAGCTGTGAACTCTTTTTATTAACTTTTAGAACTTAATATATCTTGTTCCTATGGATACGCTGGTCTATACTAGTAACAACCAAAAGCCAAAGAAATACAATATCGTTGGTTTATTATCGCAAAAATTGTTTTGGTACAGCTGCAGTACAATATTTAAAGATAACTATATAATTAAAGTAAGGTTTGAAAGAGAAACGTGAGAACGGGGTTAATACAAAAGCCTTCATAATCCCAAGATAAAATGAGACGGGCAGTTAAAGACCGATCATTAAGAAAAAGAAGAAAAGGGCAGGGCAGGGCTAACCAAGAGTACGCTTACGACAAATCAACACGTTTTTTTTATCGTTCAAGTAAAAAACAACAACAAAAAAGAAAGGCACTTAGATCCATAAGACACTAAGGGATTTGGAACTCCAATTAGGACAGGATAATATCTACATTGACTAGATCAGTTGTTTGGTCAGTT
The DNA here is from genome assembly GCA_027921565.1 of Artemia sinica. NCBI lineage: Eukaryota > Metazoa > Arthropoda > Branchiopoda > Anostraca > Artemiidae > Artemia > Artemia sinica. The sequence goes on along the minus strand of JAPEVW010000034.1, from coordinate 1,615,997 downwards.
TCTTCAACTTCACAAACCTCATAAATATCACTATTGAAAAGCAGCATACACTTTGTGGGCTCAAACATCAAGCAACAAAAGCCACATGCTGACAAATCCAGCCTGAACACAAGTATTGAGTTAAACATGGGCAAGAGCATACGGTTTCAGAGCTTGCTCTTATCGACAATCATCATAGAAAAGGACCGTTCCACTATTCCATTGCTAATGGCAAACTAAACAGGGTTATTGCCCACCTGGCTAACTCGTGAAAAGAAGATGCCCCAACAGCATCAAGATAATGTAGGACAGCTATCCAAAACTGAAAGGAGTCTTTGGGGATTGTTTTCCACACATAAGCGACCAATTAACGTCCAACAGTTTCCTCCACTGATTCTCCAAGGCACTGAGATCAATGGTAGCAACAATTCCCACTGGTAAGTCGTCTAGCTGGAGTCAAAACTAAGACAAGCAAATTACAGAAGATAAAAATTTCGGTTTGAGGAAGAAATTCAGAGCAGGAGGTATTTTTTTTAGCAGCGCTTTAGCCGCAGTTTTCAGGAACACCAAACACTGTATTTTGATCTCTCCCTTCTGTGTGTCTGAAACTTTAGATTTTGCCAGTTCAATCAGGAACTCATGTTCGTAATCAGCTTGATCTGGCGGCCAACAATTGATTTCGAACTCCATGTTAATTGTCACAGACATTGCCGATGAGCAGAGTATCCTATGCAGGAGATTTAGAATCAAACCCTGCAGCTGTTCAAAAAGACAAAATTGGTCAGCGTTTTTTCAGAGTTAGAACAGGAAAACAAATCTTTAAGTGATGAATCCAGGTCAAAAACATACTCTGGGAAGGCATTGCCATTTTACTATGTTAAACCCCTTCTTATTTCTAAGTCTTGGAAATTATACAATATAACATTATATCTTAATTTTGAGTTTCTTTTTGTCTGGTTTTAGTTTGAAAATACACCTCCTGTTATTAGAGTAGAATTTAAGCTATCAAAGGTTTACTCATAAATTTAGGAAATGTAAATCCAGATCTCTGAAATTTCACAAATTTGGATTGAGCAAAGCTGTAAGGCAGAAAACACTTTTCTTTTACTTTTTTTAAGCAGAAGATCTATTCTGCAAGGTTTCACTTTTATAAAACCAAAATTTTTCAAAGGTCATCTAAGGTCGGTGCCCTTTATAGAGAAAAGGAGTAGAGATGGGCTAGCTACTTCAAAATATCTTCCCAGGACACACTTTAGTCTGTAAACCCATCCCAGAAAGTTTCTTTTTCGTAACCTAACCCCTTCCCAAGATAGAAAAAGTAGCTTGTCTTGAATTTTACCATATATAATTCAGACTATATATTTGCACATTATGGGGAGGGAGGGGATAAAGTATAATAAACTTGCAGTTAAAAAGTGTCAATAACTACAGTTTAGAGAAGGACATGTACAGAAGAAAACATGTTAAGAAAACAATTTCTAATATACAGAATAATTGTAACTAACACATATCGCACGCATCCCAGGTATACTTTAGTCCTAACTCCCTCTCTTAACGTGCAAATATATAGCCCAAATTATATATTTTGAATGCATTCTGTCACCCATAACTTGTTTTTCTGGTTCTTGTTTTGTCACAGTTGATTAAATTTACAAGTTAGTTTTGTCACTGGACGAGTTTCAGCTATGTATTTCAACATTCAGGGGGAAAGCATGGGAGAAATGTACAGCAGGGCTAAAAGCAAGATATCAGCAACAATTATTTCTGTATATTATCAAGTATGAATTTTTTTCTTAACATGTTTCCTTCTCTAGGTATATACCATTACAACTAGGCGAATCTGCATATTACAAAGTATAAATTGTTTTCTTAACATGATATTTTCAGAGTAGCCACAATTCTAGACTTAGCCTAGCTTAGGCCACAAAAAGGTTGGGCCAGGGGATCTGTCAAATATATAAGAAAAGGACAGATCTGCATAAAATCCAAGTTTTGCCTTAATCTGAGCCGCAAGGAAATTCCTTATAGCAATTAGAATAAGAAACTTCACAAGTATTTTCTCAAAATTTAGAACTATTCTGCTTGCATCCTAACCTAAGACCTAAAACGCAGAGCAATCTTGGCCATGTGGAAATAAATTCTCTAGATGGAAAGCGATGCAGAATAGAAACCGCTATATGTGTTAAAGGAGGGCTCTTGTCGCTTTGTTGTATAGCCACGGCTGAGCCACAGTGATTTTGAACTTTTTGTATGGTTCCAAACTTACAGTCAAAATATGCCCAATATAACCTCATTAAAAAAAAAGCCCACGTTCCCGCCCCTTCCAACTCTAAAATGCAGCCCGCCCCTGCGACTAAAACAAGCCCGCGGGGTGGAAAACAAGCCCATTTGGCAACACTGAATTCACCCTGCATCAAGATTATCAAAGCCACGTTTTCAGGCTCAGCGGGTTTGAACACGGGCTGTTCTCGTCTAGTTTCAAGTTTCTAGTTTCTCGTCTACTTTCGTCTAGTTTCAGCGGGTTCGAAGTTTTAACCCCGTGTTTCATGCACTAGATGCACTGATGCACTAAACGAGAACAACCCGTGTTTGAAGACCGGTTGTTCGCGTTTCAGCGGGTTCAAAGACGGGTTGTTCTTGTCTAGTGCATCAAGCGTTGTGCATCAGTGCACATAGTGCATTAAACACGGGGATGAAACTTCGAATCCGCTGAAACTAGACGAAAAACTAGAAACTTGAAACTAGACGAGAGCAACCCGTGTTCAAACCTGCTGAGCCTGAAAACGCGGCTCAAGAATCCAAACTCTATACATGGCAAGTGTCCAAATCCAATAAAAGTCGCAAGAATGCGATATGATTCTTTTCGCAACCAAAACACGGAAAATGAAGAAAAACGGGTTTAAGAAAAACAGAAACGGCAAAACCGATAAGAAAAAAAAACGGAACAGAAACAAAAACGGTAATAAAAAACGGCTACCTCTATTCTGTTTTTTTTTCGTTAAAAATAAAACAGACCAGAAAACGGAGAAAACGCTGGAAAAAAAAAATGGAAACGGAAACGCGGCCGATCCCTACTATGAAGCATGTGCGCTCCGTAAAGTGGATGAAGATTCACTAGATTTTTTCCAGAGAAATTGCCCACGGATTGTTTTGGGTGCTGGGCTGACTAATCGTATTTCAAACAGTAAATTTTACGAAAAATGTGGTGCAATCCCGCTTTCTAGGGCTATAATGAAAGAAAGGTTGACATGGCTATGGCACGTTCTATGGATGAAGGATAACAGATTGCCGAAGATTGTCCTTTTTGGCCAACCGTCTTGGGCTAAACGGAAAGCAGGCCGTCTTCGTCTGGGGTGGGAGGATGTCATAAAGAAATATTTAAAGGAAATAGGAACTTCCTGGGAGAGTGTAAAGAGGGAGGATTTGAATAGATTGGGATAGAGGAGGAGCGTGCGTAGCTGTGTTGGCCTCAGGCGGCTTGGTGCTGTGGTGAGTTAATAGTAGTAGTAGTAATAGTGTGGGCTGTGTTTTTCCAAATAATTTGCAGACTAATGTACGACCGATTGGTAATTGGACTTCTGGTACCTGTCAGCAAGGACTTTTGCCTTATGCTTGTCACTTTGAATCGAGGAATCATCTATTTCAAATGATGAAATTTTTTCCAGTTGATTCTCTTAGCCGACCATTCTGTTAATAAAATCCTGTACTTAGGCTATGGGGGCATTTGCGTCTAATTTTTCAAAAAAAGTGGCTATTTTTGCTATTGCTATGACTTTGTGGACTGTTGCCTCTGTTCTCTTTATCTCTCTAGAATCTTCTAGATCCCCATTTCTGCTGAAACACTTCATTACTTTTTTCTTTTCCCTTACTGTAACTTTTGAGGTACCACTCCACCATATCTTTGGTTTCTTAAAGTAAGGTCTTAAAGGTGGTTGTTTCCATTGCAACTGAACCACCGTGTAACTGAACCCCAAACAACTGAACCACTGTAACTGATCCACAGTGCAAGTGAACAACTGCGTGGCTAAACCACTCAACTGAACCACCGTGCAACTGAACCCCCATTTAACTGAACCCTCGTGTAACTGAACCCTCGTGCAACTGAACCCCGATAACTGAGCCCTCTCGCAACTCAACCCCATTTAACTGAACCCCCATGTAACTGACCCCCTGTGCAACTGAACCACCGTGCAACTGAACCACCATGCAACTTAACCACCTTGCAACTGAACCACCTTGCAACTGAGCCCTCGTATAACTGAACTCCCGTGCAACTCAACCCCCGTACTTGCATTGGGTAAGACACAAGTTAGAAGCTATACATGTTCAACCTTGTTGGAATTGTTTGCTTTTTAAAGTCATAATATAAATGACTGTCAAGATGATTAATAATAAAGCTCTGTTTTATTATCACAAAAACAAAGAAAATCGTACGTCACATACTCTTAGAGTCAGATTTATTTATCCTTTTGTTTATGTCTGTGAATGGGGGTTTCCTTCGCCATGTCACTGTCTACGGATCTAGGCGTTTATCCCTCCCCCTATCCCATGGAAAAACCCTCCCCTGTAAAATACTACCTCGCGGAAAATATGCTTTTCCAAATCGGAATATTTTATTCGGGTTCTGTGATTTTTTACTTTAGCTGAGAAGTGCTATGAAAAGTGGAAAAGAGGAATTTATGTGTAAGTCTTGTCCCTCCCTCCCTCACTGCAAAAATGTTCTTCTGATGGAAAATCCTCCAGAAACTCTCCCCCCTTCAGGAAACTCTTTCGCGAAAAATGTCCGTATGTTTCCCAATAACAAACGATGTCTGTAAGCAATGGACAAATTACAAAACTTAAAAAGATACGTCAACTTCTGCAATGGGGTTCTCTGATTGTTTTGTAGCTAGGGAGAGAGAGGGAGATACCTCAATGGGTGCATTTTAATGTCAAAACGTCTCAACTCTCATTGAGCCATCGGATAAAGACAGAATTAGCTCTAGGGTATGGACGAGAGGAGGATGGAGGTAGAAATTAGTTATAACCCCTAAGCATTTCTAGTCTTTTTTATAACTCGAAAGTGATTGGATAACAACCAACCGCAAGGGGTACTTTTTGGGGGGAGATGTTTCACGGGGAGCTATTTTCAAGGGGAGGGGTATTTTCCACGAGGTGGTAATTTCCCGGAGGTATTTTCCACAGGAGGTGTTGTCCCCTGGGGGTGGGGGGGGGGCTGGTTGCCCACCAATCAGTTTTGACTTTTAAAAAGGGCACTAAAATTTTCAATTTCCAATCGAACAATATAACGTGATTAACAAAAACCCCACGTTCTTCGGGGCAAGGGCTGTAGGTTATTGCATGTTACCCATTGTTAAAATTAAAGGATTTTACAGAAGGGATAGTCGTACAAACTCTGGAGAAGGCTCATCCGATTGGAAATTGAAATTTCAAGTTCAATTTTGAAGAATCAAAGGTAGTCAGAGGACAATCAGCCTCTCCCTCTTAACCGCCATTTTCCCCCCAAATGCATCCGATCAAAATAAAAAATAAAAAATTTTCTCAAAATAGTCTAAAGGTCAAATAACCATACATCTGGGGTTAACAACCCCACCAGCAGCTCCTGGAGTAAGGCTTGTAAGTTAAGCTAGTTACTCAATGATAACAGGTAAGGTCTTTATGGGAAAGATTTTTTTGTATGAACTTGGGGGGGGGGTGTGTATTCGATTGGAAATATTTGATTGGGTGGGGGTTGAAGGGCTTCCAACCCCACTCTCTTTTCCTCCAAATACATCCGATTGACCATTTTATTTAAGACAGATCAAAGGTTAAATAACTATGCCTCCCGGGTTCACAACCCCCAGCCCCTGGTGCAAGGGCTGTAAGTTATAATTGTTGCCTATTGTTAATGACACAAGGTGCGTATTTCTATCAAGAAAAGAGGGCATGTTTATTGTTTAAAAAAATAGAGTTTTGAGAAAGTCAAACTTTAGCGTAAAGAGCGAGGCGTTGAGGAGGGGACAGCCCCTTTCATATACGGAATGATTTCAGTTCGTTTTGAGTTTTAATGTCGTTCCTTACTTTCAGTTAAAAAACTTTTTTTTTTAATCTAATTTTGAATATATTTGAATTAATGCAGGTTTCGATTTTGGCTCACCGTACATGAATAATTAAAACAGAATTTGTATATTAATTTTACTTTTTATTTGGTTAAATGGCTTTCTCGAAACTTGTTTAATTTTATTTACGAACGTTTTTATTAGTAATAAATATACCTAAATTACGAATTAACTGACGTAACGAACTTCTATATTCATATATTTTTAATACATATATTAGGGGGTTCGCCCCCTAGTAAATACCTTAGTCTTTAAGCTAAAGTTCGAATTTTGTTCCAATTCTTTAAAAATGACCGCTTAATCACAAAGGCCGTTAATTAGAATAAATAACTCTTATGAAAGTACTAAAAAATCTTTGGCTTAAAGAGCGAGGTATTGACTAGGGGGTAAACCCAATCATATACGTAATATTTTCTGTTCGTTTTAAGTTTTGATGTTGCTGCTTACTCTCAGTTGAAAAACTTGTTTTTTTATTTAATTTCTGTTTTTTTTTAAATAATGCTGGGAAATCCAGCGTCCCCTTCATATCAATGTCCCTTCCCCCTTGAAAACTTCCTTCATGGAAAGATCCTCCCACATAACCCCCGACCCATCCCAACCCCCGCTACCAGAAAAAATCCCCCCTGAAAACGTCTGTATACTTCCCAATAACCAATACTACATGTTAACCACAGTTTATATAATTAGTTTATATAATCAATTTACTAATTATATAAACTGTGATGTTAACATTGGGTAAAGTTCATAACTTTCAGCCCTCCTCCCGGGGACTTCGTGGGATTAAGTCATCCTAAAAGACATAGTTATCATATTTTCGAGCATGCTGAACAAAATGGCTATCTCGAAATTTTGATCGGGTGACTTTGGGAAAAAATGAGCGTGGGAGGGGGCCTAGTTGTCCTCCATTGATTTGTTCACTTAAAAAGGGCACTAGAACTTTAATTTTCGTTCCAATGAGCTCTCCCACGATATTCTAGGACCACTGGGTCGATACGATCACCCCTGGAAAAAAAATAAAAATAAATAAACACGCATCCGTGATCTTTCTTCTGGCAAAAAATGCAAAATTCCACATTTTTGTAGATAGGAGTTTGAAACCTCTACAGTAGGGTTCTCTGATACGCTGAATATGATGGTGTGATTTTCATTAAGGTTTTATAACTTTTAGGGGATCTTTCTCCTTTTTTTCGAAAATCAGCGTAACTTTTAATGGGTAGGACTAAGCTTGAGGAAACTTATATATTTGAAATCAGCATTAAAATCTGATTCTTTTGATGTATCTATTGGTATCAAAATCCCGTTTTCTAAAGGTGTGATTTTCTGATGAGGTTTGAATCTGATGGTGTGATTTTCAATTAAAGTTCTATGACTTATAGGGGTTGTTTCCCCCTTTTTTCGAAATAAGAAAAATTTTCTCAGGCGCATAACTTTTGATGGGTAAGACTAAATTTAATGAAACTTATTTATTTGAAATCAGCATAAAAGTCTGATTCCATTGGTGTATTTATTGGTATCAAAATTACGGTTTTTAGAGTTTTGGTTACCATTGAGCCGGGTCGCTCCTTACTTACAGTTCGTTACCACGAACTGTTTGAAAAAAAGCATGGGCATTAAAGTCAAACCTTAGAGAAATGTCAAGAAGAATGTCAAACGCAATCACAATATTTTCCTTTATTGGTTGTGAAAAGGAAATACCAGCAATATCTACAATGGCTGGGGGTATCAGCCGTCTTATCGTTGGGAAAATATTTAAGAGCATCCAACGGTTCGTGGTAACGAACTGTAAGTCTGGAGCGACCCGGCTCAATAGTAACCGAAACTCTAAAAAATGTTTTTATACCAATAGATACATAAAAAGAATTGGTTTTTTATGCTGATTTCAAATATATAAATTTCATTAATAATTTCGGAGACCACACTGCCTTTCCATGACGATAAATAAAAGTTCAAATAGGGATAAAATCCTTTTAATAGACAGTGAAATAGAAATTCACAAAAATACCAGATATTTCGGTCACATATACAGTGACCGTCATCAGTAGTAACTACTGATGACGGTCACTGTATATGTGACCGAAATATCTGGTATTTTTGTGAATTTCTATTTCACTGTCTATTAAAAGGATTTTATCCCTATTTGAACTTTTATTTAAATTTCATTAAGTTTAGTATTACTCATCAAAGGTTACGAGCCTGAGAAAATTTTCCTGATTTTTGAAAAAAAAGGGGAAAAAGCACCTAAAAGTTAAGTAATCTCAATGGAAATCAAACAATCAGATTCAACGTATCAGAGAACCCTACTGCATAGGTTTCAAGCTCCTATCTTCAAAATGTGGAATTTTGTATTTATGCCAGAATAAAGATCATGGATGCGTGTTTGTTTGTTTGCTGTTTTTTTTTTTTTTTCCTAGGGGTGATCGTATCTACCCAGTGATCCTAGAATACTGAGAGAGTGCTCATTCGAACGGAAATTAACAGTTCTAGTGCCCTTTTCAAGTGATCCAAAAGAAATTGGAGGGTAACTAGGCCCCCTCACTGCTCTTTTTTCCCCAAAATCGTCCGATCAAAATTTTGAGATAGCCATTTTGTTCATCACAGTTGAAAGGCTCAATAACTATTTCTTTTGGTATAACATGAACCCCCAGAGCCCCAGGGGAAAGGTCTTTAAGTTATAAAATTTTCCCATTGTTTGCGCATAGTATTTGTTATTGGGATGTAGGCATACATTTTCGGGTGGGGGTGGGGGAAACATTTTATGGAATCTATGGAAAGGGAAGTTTCCAGGGAGCGAACTTGTCAGGGGAAATTATACACTGAGGGAATTTGCCAGAATTCTTATACAAAATTCTTTATATATGTCTTGCTTTCTCTTTTCCGTCTCAATTTTACGTGCAGAGTGGTTAAGAGTAATTGTCCGGGGTAAATTTTCAGCGGGATTGAATTGTCTAGAGGATATTTCTGTGGAGGTGGGGCCAGATTTCCTGGGAAAATTTAAAAAACGATCAGAAACTAAATGTAAAAAGTTTTTTCAACTGAAAGTAAGGAGCAATATTAAAGCTTAAAACAAATAAAAATTATTACGTATATAAGGGTGGCTGCCCCTCCTCAACACCTCGCTCTTTATGCTAAAGTCTGAATTTTGTCCCAATTCTGTAATATTAAGTCCTGAGACACAAGGGCCGTTTAATTAGAACAATAAGACGCTTTTTAAAAGTACTAAAAAACTTTAGCGTAAAGAGCGAGGTGTTGAGGAGGGGGCAGCCTCCTTTATATACGTAATGATTTCTGTTCGTTTTAAGTTTTAATGTTGATCCTTACTTTCAGTTAAAAAAAACTTGTTTTTTTTTATTTAGTCTTCCACTAAATCAAGAGGTGCTTTGTGCATCCTGTTTTACAAGACGACGTATCTGCAATGTGTTGAGAACAGCTAAGGGTACAAACCCGAGGGTATGAAGTTTAAACTTCCTTGGCATGTTGGAGGAATGTTGAAAAAAAGTATGGAGTGCAACCACTCCCCCTCCCATATCCTTTTTAGCTACAATCTCCTCTAAAACATCTGATCGAAATTCGTTCACAAAGATTACAAGGTTAACCGTTCACAAAATCTAGATTCACAAAGGTTAAATATTTTGAACACATGTGTTTATTACCTAACGTCTAGTAAGGTTTGACTCATCTGATAAAAAAAGAGATAAAGATTATCTTTAATGGTTTGTGACATCAGATATTTTTTTTTTTTAATTTATTTATTTATTTTTTTTTTTTGCAAAAATTAAATAAAACTTTTTTATGAATGATCTTGACAGGCGTTTATATCATGAATTTAAGAAACAAGCAATTTCAACAAGGTTGAACATGCAAAAATTCTAATTTGTGTTTTACCCAATGAAATTGCCTCATATTTTTAGAATGCTGAAAAACTGAGTTCAATGGTTCAGTTGCACGATGGTTCAATTACACGAGGGTTCAGTTGCACGGTGGTTCAGTTCCACAATGGTTTAGTTGCACGGTGGTTCAGTTGCATGATGACTCAGTTGCAAGGTGGTTCAATTGCACGGTTTTTCAGTTGCACGGGGGTTCAGTTACACGGAGGTTCGGTTAAATGGGGTTGAGTTGCACGAGGGTTTATTTTCACAAGGGTTTAGTTAAACGGGGTTCAGTTGCCTGGTGGTTCAGTTACATGAGGGTCCAGTTGCACAGGGGTTCGTTTATACAGGGGTTTAGTTGCACGGTGGTTCAGTTACACGCACACCATTACTTTTAACATTATAGAAGGCACGTAGATATATTTATATAAAATCAATTATTTTTTACATTATAAAAAGCACGTAGATATAGTTATATAAAATGCAGTAATTTCTTTAGGGTTTCACCGATTTAGAGCCGAGTCGACAATGGAAGATGACGCCAGGACGTATTTGCAAGGGCCAAGGCTCCAACAAGTGGAGCTATACAAAAATAGCCAACGAAGGTGGTTCTTCTGGTTAGCAGTTATTTAGACGCTAGGAGCTGTAATTAACCTCGGGGTAAAACACTTCTTGCTTCTTCTGCCTCATTTTGCACGGTGTCCTTAAATTGAAGAAAAAAAATACTTCACTATCATTCATTAATGAGGTACCTTGCCTTTGTGTTTATCTTACCCCTGATATCTCAAGGTACCGATGTAGAGCCGGGTCGACTCTGACTGTGCTGATAGAGTCACAATACTAACATCCATTCGAAGCCAAACAGCCACCGATACCAGGACTCGAACCCATATCCTCACGGACGAAGGATTTCAAGTCTAGGGTACTATTTACTCCACCAGAAGGGCTAATTACTTAGAGTAGAGTAATTAAAATCAAAGTAACGAAATCAATGTAATTAAATTTAATGTGATTCAAATTCTGCAAATCAAACTGATTCTTTGTAAAAATCTTCTTCTTTGATTTTATCCATGAATATTAAAAGTCAGTAAGGAAAAAATGATGACCCCGTATATACGTACATATGTTGATGATCCAAGGCCATATCCAGGGGGGGGGTCATGGGGTTTGATCCTTCCTGAAATGTTTGACCAACTCGTAAAAATGTAACAAAAATGAATATAAACAAATTTTGGTACTTGTGCATTATACGGGCCTACCGCTATATACTACATAAGAAAACCAGACACGAAACCCACCAAACGGGTATTTGCAATAGAGAAATAGAATGCAAAGCGTTGTTTTTATTGCGTTCACAATATTTAAACTGTTGCTTTTTGGGGTATAGGGGGGAGGGTACATAGGTTAGGTTAGCTTACGTATTTAATATAAGCTATGCTTTACCCCATCCCCCTTAATATGCAAATATATAGCCCAAATTTGTTTTCTAAACTATTGTATATTCATCCTATTTTACTTTTTTGATTAGTATTAACCAAACTTAGCTCCTTTTGTGGGCCCGTATAATGCATAAGTACGCAAATTTCTTATGCATTTTTTCTAGCCCCCCCCCCAAAAAAAAAATTCTTTTGTAAAATCCCCTCAATAAAATTCTGGATACGACCCTGTGATAATCCCGTACAAAAGTTTGGCTGATCGTTGTTTTGCACTTTGTTCTTTTTCCAGAGTTCAGGTTATCTTCCATGTACACGTCCCTGATGACATCAAGTCTTTTGCATCGCATGAGCTGAGATGGAATACGCAGAATGAATACTTTGACTGTTTAATCACCAAAAGTTTTGGCTTCAGCGAAGGTCAACATGATGACTGCGCCGTCCAAAATCCACGGCAAACGAAATGGGGCTAAAATAAATATTGGTAACTTTGAACATGTTTCTATATCTTCAAGCAGCAGCGGAATAAAATGAAATTTTGGGCTCATTCGGAGTTTATCTTCGCTTGAGTGCGTGGGAGGAAACATCTGATTTTCGTGGGAGAAAAACTTTGTCAGGTCAGTAGATCTGATATAGGGATGAAATAAGTCCTTTTACCTAAATAATTTTGAATTTGAATTTTTGCGAAGTTTTTTTACGTTTAGACGACATTCTTATGATATAAGGATAAAAGCGAAACGACCAGTAGAATTTTGATGCTTATTCAAAATACGTAAAATTCGTCAAATTTAATGGTACCCATCAGAAGTTATGAACCTAAAAAAATTTGCCAATTTTTGAAAAAGGGAGGAAACACCCCGGAAACATCAAGTTATTTTCATACAATAACTGCGTAAGATTCAGCATACCATAGAACCTTACTGTGGAGGTTTCAAGCTCCTATGCACAAAAATGGGGAACTTTGCATTTTTTGTTAGAAGAAAGATCACGGGTGCATGCTTATTTATTTACTTTTTTGTTTTGTTTTTTCCAAAGGGGGATCATATCAAACAGTGATCGTAGAAGTTCGGGAGCGGGCTTATTTGATCTTAAATCAATAGTTCTAGTGTCCTTTTTAAGTGACTAAAAATATTGGAGGGCAGCTAGCCCCCCTCCCGTGCTCATTTTTCCCCAAAGTCACCTGATCAAAATTTTTAGATAGCCATTTTGTTCAGCCTAGTTGAAATATATAACAAGTATGCCTTTGAGGATGACGTAACCCCCCACAGTCTCCAGGGGAAGGGCTACAAGTTATGAACTTTGCCCATTGTTTACATATAGTATTAGTTATTGGGAAGTATACAGACGTTTTCAGAGGGGATTTTCCCGGTGGGAGTTCGGGGGGAGGGTTACTTGAGAGAATCATTCTATGGAGGAATTTTCAACGAGGGAAGGGAATTTTTCTTGGTGGGGGAAGCCGGATTTCCCAGCATTACTTTAAAAACGATCAGAAATTATACAAAAAAAAATTTGTTTTTTTTTTCACTGAAGGTAAGAAGCAGCATTGAAACTTCAAACGAACAGAAATTACATATATGAAGGGGATCACCCTCTCGTCAATGCTTCACTCTTTGCGCTAAAGTCTTTTTAGCACTTTTAAAAGAGCTATTTATTCTTTTTAAACGGCCTTTGTGATTCAAGAGTCATTCCTAAAGAATTCTGAATTCTTTATTTAACAATAAAATTCACAAACAAAAAACTACTTCAACACAATCTCCCCCATAAGGCTCCATGGTCGGGAAATAACAGGGGAGAAAAAGAATACTAACACAAAAAAATATAAACAAAATCCAAAAGAATCCAGTCGCCCACCTTAATAATCCCCAGAATGACAAGTTTGTCGTAACGCACCAACTGAATTAAATATCCAACTCAATCAAGAGACATCAACTCCAGGGGAAACCGGAAAAAAACTGATGTACTAGCTAGAGATTCTATAACATAATTTTTGAATATACCAAACGAGTGGCAGCTCCGTGCAGACTCTGGGAGCTTGTTCCAGATCCTGTTGCAAGCTGTCAGAGGGTTGAAGTCAGACCTCACTTATCGAGTATGAAGAATTTGTAAATTGTCGGAAGTAAGGAGATGATAAGTCGACTGATCAGAAACAAAATATATATCAAACAGTTCGCGGTAAGGAACTGTAAGTAAGGAGTGACCCGGGTCAATAGTAACCGAGACTCTAAAAAACGGAATTTTGATAGCAATAGATACATCAAAAGAATTAAACTTTTATGCTGATTTCAAATATATAAATTTCACCAAGTTTAATCTTACCCATCAAAAGTTACGTGCCTGAGAAAATTTGCCTTAATTTCGAAAAAAAGGAAAACACCCCCTAAACGTCATAGAACTTTAATGACACCATTATAACACCATTATACACCATTAACACCCTTCGATTCAGCGTATCAGAGGAACCCTACTATAGAAGTTTCAAGCTTCTATCTGCAAAAATGTGGAATTTTGTAATTTTTTACCAGAAGAAAGATCATGGAAGTAGTATGTGTCGTCTGGATTTGCTTGCGCCCCTAGGAATTTCCGGTTTGGTGGGTATAGTCTGGTTTGGTGGGTATAGTCTGGTTTTGTGGGTATAGTCTGGTTTGATGGGTATAATCTGGTTTGGTGGGTATAATCTGGTTTGGTGGGTATAGTCTGGTTTGGTGAGTATAGTCTGGTTTGGTGGGTATAGTCTGGTTTAGTTTTTCAAAGAGAGTTAGTATTTGACATTTTTGCAAAAAGGGATAAGGAATTCGCAAATTGGACACTATGAACGATATTAATTAATGTTTTGAATAATAGTAGTGTGAATGATTCTAATTAGTGATTGGATTGTATGAAAGTGGAGAAAAAAAGGATTAAACTGATTAACAGTTAAGGTAACCCCGAAGGGGTTGTTAACTCAGGTAATTTGTTATAAATTTGAAACAACATCAGTCTGTGAAAATGGCTAACGACGATAGAATGACATTGTGAGTTGACCTAGCTTTACCTCTCCGATGTGTCAATTTTGGAGGGAAAATCAAAAATACTCAGAATCGAAAATAAATAGGATCTGCCTCAAGGGGAAGGCTCAGAGGCCCTTCGTTCCCCCATTTCTGAGGACAGGGGAGGGGGGTCAATTTTGGAGGGAAAATCAAAAATACTCAGAATCGAAAATAAATGGGATCTGCCTCAAGAGGAAGGCTCAGAGGCCCTTCGTTCCCCCATTTCTGAGGGCAGGGGAGGGGGGGGGTCAATTTTGGAGGGAAAACCAAAAATGCTCAGAATCGAAAATAAATGGAATCTGCCTCAAGGGCAAGGCTCAGAGGCCCTTCGTTTCCCAATTTCTGAAGGCAGGGGAGGGGGGAGGGTCAATTTTGGAGGGAAAACCAAAAATGCTCAGAATCGAAAATAAATGGGATCTGCCTCAAGGGCAAGGCTCAGAGGCCCTTCGTTCCCCAATTTCTGAGGGCAGGGGAGGGGGGGGGAGGTTCAATTTTGGAGGGAAAACCAAAAATGCTCAGAATCGAAAATAAATGGGATCTGTCTCAAGGGCAAGGCTCAGAGGCCCTTTGTTCCCCTATTTCTGAGGGCAGGGGAGGGGGGAGGGTCAATTTTGGAGGGAAAACCAAAAATGCTCAGACTCGAAAATATATGGGATCTGTCTCAAGGGCAAGGCTCAGAGGCCCTTCCTTCCTCCATTTCTGAGGGCAGGGGAGAGGGGGAGTCAATTTTGGAGGGAAAACCAAAAATACTCAGAATCGAAAATAAACGGGATCTGCCTCAAGGGGAAGGCTCAGAGGCCCCTCCTTCCTCCATTTCTGAGGGCAGGGGGGAGGGGGAGTCAATTTTGGAGGGAAAACCAAAAATACTCAGAATCGAAAATAAACGGGATCTGCATCAAGGGGAAGGATCAGAGGCCCTTCGGTCACCCATTTCTGAGGGCAGGGTAGGGGGAGGGTCAATTTTGGAAGGGAAAACCAAAAATGCTCAGAATCAGAAATAAATGGGATCTGCCTCAAGGGCAAGGCTCAGAGGCCCTTCGTTCCCCAATTTCTGAGGGCAGGGGAGGGGGGAGGGTCAATTTTGGAGGGAAAACCAAAAATGCTCAGAATCGAAAATAAATGGGATCTGCCTCAAGGGCAAGGCTCAGAGGCCCCTCCTTCCTCCATTTCTAAGGGCAGGGGAGGGGGGGAGTCAATTTTGGAGGGAAAACCAAAAATACTCAGAATCGAAAATAAACGGGATCTGCCTCAAGGGGAAGGCTCAGAGGCCCCTCCTTCCTCCATTTTTGAGGGCAGGGGGGAGGGGGAGTCAATTTTGGAGGGAAAACCAAAAATACTCAGAATCGAAAATAAACGGGATCTGCCTCAAGGGGAAGGCTCAGAGGCCCTTCGTTCCCCCATTTCTGAGGGCAGGGGAGGGGGGAGGGTCAATTTTGGAAGGGAAAACCAAAAATACTCAGAAAGTTCATTTTGAATTTCCTTCATTGAAATGCAAGAGTTGGAATATTTCAGTAGTGTTTTGTTGTGCTTTACCTTGTCATAGTTACATTCTCTTAATTTTTCAAAGTTCATTTTGAATTTCTTTTGTTTTTTAGATTTTCGTGGGTGTTAGGTTCCTGGGATTTATTATTTGAGAAGTTAACTTTAGTATTTCATAGTTTGACTTGCCTGAAATCATGAATTAGAATATTTAATTGGCTGTTTGGGGATTTTCAGACCTAGGTTTTTTAGATTTTCGTGTGTGTTTGACTCCTGGGGTTTATTATTTGAGAAGTTAACTTAGTATTTTGTGGTTTTACGTGCCTGAAATCATGAATTAGAATAGTTAATTAGCTGTTTTGGTTTTCAGACCTAGTTTTTTAGATTTTCGTGGGCGTTAGGTTCCCTGGATTTATTATTTGAGAAGTTAACTTTAGTATTTCATATTTGACGTGCCTGAAATCATGAATTAGAATATTTAATTGGCTGTTTGGGGATGTTCAGACCTAGGTTTTTTAGGTTTTCGTGTGTGTTTGACTCCTGGGGTTTATTATTTGAGAAGTTAACTTTAGTATTTTGTGGTTTTACGTGCCTGAAATCATAAATTAGAATATTTAATTAGTTATTTAGGGTTTTCAGACCTAGGTTTTTTAGATTTTCGTGAATGTTTGACTCCTAGGGTTTATTATTTGAGAAGTTAACTTTAGTATTTTGTGGTTTTACGTGCATGAAATCATGAATTAGAATAGTTAATTACCTGTTTAGGGTTTTCAGACCTAGGTTTTTTAGATTTTCGTTGGTGTTTTTTTCCTGGAGTTTATTATTTGAGAAGTTAACTTTAGTATTTCATGGTTTGACGTGCCTGAAATCATGAATTAGAATAGTTAATTAGCTGTTTGGGTTTTCAGACCTAGTTTTTTAGATTTTCGTGGGCGTTAGGTTCCCTGGATTTATTATTTGAGAAGTTAACTTTAGTATTTCGTATTTGACGTGCCTGAAATCATGAATTAGAATATTTAATTGGCTGTTTGGGGATTTTCAGACCTAGGTTTTTTAGGTTCTCGTGTGTGTTTGACTCCTGGGGTTTATTATTTGAGAAGTTAACTTTTGTATTTTTTGGTTTTACGTGCCTGAAATCATAAATTAGAATATTTAATTAGTTGTTTAGGGTTTTCAGACCTAGGTTTTTTAGATTTTCATGAATGTTTGACTCCTAGGGTTTATTATTTGAGAAGTTAACTTTAGTATTTTGTGGTTTTACGTGCCTGAAACCATGAATTAGAATAATTAATTACCTGTTTAGGGTTTTCAGACCTAGGTTTTTTAGATTTTCGTTGGTGTTTGTTTCCTGGAGTTTATTATTTGAGAAGTTAACTTTAGTATTTCATGGTTTGACGTGCCTGAAATCGTGAATTAGAATAGTTAATTAGCTGTTTGGGTTCTCAGACCTAGTTTTTTAGATTTTCGTGGGTGTTAGGTTCCTGGGGTTCATTATTTGAGAAGTTAACTTTAGTATTTCGTGATTTGACGTGCCTGAAATCATGAATTAGAATAGTTAATTAGCTGTTTGGGTTTTCAGACATAGTTTCTTAGATTTTCATGGGTATTAGGTTCCTGGGATTTATTATTTGAGAAGTTAACTTTAGTATTTCATGGTTTGACTTGCCTGAAATCATGAATTAGAATATTTAATTGGCTGTTTGGGGATTTTCAGACCTAGGTTTTTTAGTTTTTCGTGGGTGTTTGTTTCCTGGAGTTTATTATTTGAGAAGTTAACTTTAGTATTTCATGGTTTGACTTGCCTGAAATCATGAATTAGAATATTTAATTGGCTGTTTGGGGATTTTCAGACCTAGGTTTTTTAGGTTTTCGTGGGTGTTTGTTTCCTGGAGTTTATTATTTGAGAAGTTAACTTTAGTATTTTGTGGTTTTACGTGCCTGAAATCATGAATTAGAATAGTTAATTAGCTGTTTGGGTTTTCAGACCTAGGTTTTTAGATTTTCGTGGGTGTTAGGTTCCTGGGGTTTATTATTTGAGAAGTTAACTTTAGTATTTCATGGTTTGACTTGCCTGAAATCATGAATTAGAATATTTAATTGGCTGTTTGGGGATTTTCAGACCTAGGTTTTTTAGGTTTTCGTGGGTGTTAGGTTCCTGGAGTTTATTATTGGAGAAGTTAACTTTAGTATTTTGTGGTTTTACGTGCCTGAAATCATGAATTAGAATAGTTAATTAGCTGTTTGGGTTTTCAGACCTAGTTTTTTAGATTTTCGTGGGTGTTAGGTTCCTAGGATTTATTATTTGAGAAGTTAACTTTAGTATTTCATGGTTTGACTTGCCTGAAATCATGAATTAGAATATTTAATTGGCTGTTTGGGGATTTTCAGACCTAGGTTTTTTAGGTTTTTGTACGTTTTTGACTCCTGGGGTTTATTATTTGAGAAGTTAACTTTAGTATTTTGTGGTTTTACGTGCCTGAAATCATGAATTAGAATAGTTAATTAGCTGTTTAGGGTTTTCAGACCTAGGTTTTTTAGATTTTCGTGTGTGTTTGACTCCTGGGGTTTATTATTTGAGAAGTTAACTTTAGTATTTTGTGGTTTTACGTGCCTGAAATCATGAATTAGAATAGTTAATTAGCTGTTTAGGGTTTTCAGACCTAGGTTTTTTAGAATTTCGTGGGTGTTTGTTTCCTGGAGTTTATTATCTGAGAATGTGGCTTTCCTGCTATTGCTCTATGGCCGGTTATCGACACTACCTAGTTTATTGCATGTATTAAATCAGTATTTTTTACACAGTGGAACGATAAACACGTAACTAATATCTCTAAAAAAGTGAAGATGAAGCATTTTAAGAAAGTGTGTTCACATGATAGTGTTATTGTAGCATTGAATGCTGACAAGGAGAAGTATTTAAACTATGAAACAAGTACAAGTGGTAGCACTATCGGGAACGTATGAGTGCATTGTCATGACAGTAAGGAATTGAATTTCTTTGGAGTACCAAAAAAATTCAACTCTTATGATGGTGGATATGCGAGATTGAGATCTCCGGAGATGATTGCATTCAAAGAGAATGCCAACATCAAAATAGTAGTTGATAAAGAGGGGTATCTTCTTGCTAGTGCTTGTGGTAACATGTTGCCAAGTGTTAAACCATATCGTCAGCTTTCGGGTATTAGCATTCAAATGAAAGCAAAGACGAAAAGAAAGGCCTACTCTTCTACTAATATCATAAACCATATCCTGTCTACATGCCGGAACTGTTACCTATGTAAAAATAGTGTGATAATAGACAGTGAAATTGCTAGAAAAATAAAAAGGGCATTGGCAGAAAATATCACTAAGGAATATAAAGATGAATCGATGAAAAACAAAGTATCAGCAAACGTTACTGCCATTGATCAAACAGTCAATGAATCAAATAATACCAAAGACGAAAAGCATATTGACCCTGTCGATGACACACCTATAAAAATTGTGTATGAGTCAAAATGGAATAATGATTATTCTACTGATTACGAACTAAGAGAAGACAATAGCTATAGTATCAAGAGAGAACATGGTGAACCATTTTATGGAACAGATTCAAAATGTCCAAAGTTGCTCATTGATATTAATAATGTATAATAATATATATTTTTTGTATTAATATTCTACATGACATTATTTCATTAAAAATATATTATGCATTACATTGTTATGTATTCATTATTTTTGGAGTAAGCTAGCATATCGAACGTTTAGAATGTCTATTACAACATCGGAGATGTAAGAAAAGGAATTTACATACATCTTATATTGGATAGATAGGTTAACATAGAGAAAACCTAAGTATAAGAATGAATAAATTCTCTATCAACATCTATTGACAGATACTTGGGATAGCATTGACAAAATCAAAGTATCGTAAGTAGCAAACTCTTTCTTGAATTCAACTCATGGGATTTCTCGAATTAAATATCAAAACAATAAAGAGTTTATTACTTACTTGCGATTTTATCATGATTTCTCGAATTAAATATCTGTATTGTGTCCAGGAAGCGAATTCAAGAAAGCGATTGTTACTTACAATTTCTTCACAATTTAATGAAAAGAATAGAACTATTCTAAAGAATAAAGACGGGTTAAGCTTAAAGATATTTATTGCTTAAACGTATTAACACTTTTTTTTGAGAAAAAAAAACACAACAACAAATGTTTACATAAAAATAGTACTTAGAGTTCACTCTTAAACATCCACAAACGATGGTCCCATGATATAGAATAGCTTTTGCCATGTCTTATGGATTTATCACGATCAGATATGTTCTTAGGTATCCACTGTGCGAAGAACCAAACCTCGTCTTCAGGACGGTGATAACCCCCTTCAAATTTAGGACACTTAAACTCTTCTAGATTGAAAAATGGAATCCTAGGATCACACTTTTGAATTAAAACTTTATCTGTAGGTACATTGCCCTTTACGTAGAGTGCTTCAACCCCGAAAAAGCTGCAAATTTCACTGACTTCCTCCTGAACATTTCTCAGTTCCTGACCAGCATTATTAAGTGGTGTAATCGCTCTATCGTAGTATCCCAGTCTGTTTATATGACGTAATGTAGTACTCCACAAGCTTCTATCATACTCAATCATGTTATAGTTCACTATCCAATGATAACAGTCAATTTCTTCGAGTTCCATAGACAATAATAAAAATGCACATTCAAATATAACACCACAAGATGATTTTTTCAAACTGATAATTTCTGTGTCATACAGTCCTATCATCTTGGAAGTTATTAATGTAGTTGTTAAGTAGAAAAATACTTCATCAAACTTTTATACCTTCGCTCAAGGTTGAATGGAGTTATGGCTAGGGGGATTAGTCCTAAAACCATCTGAATTCATTGTGGGGAAGAGTCATAAAACCCTTGGAAGTCATTGCGGGGAGGAGTCATTGAACTCTTGGTATCTATTGCATGTAAATGAAGTCTGGAAATTTCAATAACAGAACAATTCTTTTTTTTTCTCTTTATCACAAACAAT
The DNA here is from genome assembly GCA_027921565.1 of Artemia sinica. NCBI lineage: Eukaryota > Metazoa > Arthropoda > Branchiopoda > Anostraca > Artemiidae > Artemia > Artemia sinica. The sequence continues at coordinate 1,595,088 of JAPEVW010000034.1, read as the reverse complement.
TTTCACTTAGCTACACGATGTAGAAATTTAATTCAAGAAATTATGAAAAAATTCTCAGTAGGTAACAATTTCTTTCTTGAAGTCAACTCTTGGATACACAATACGGAAATTTCATTCAAGAAATTATGAAAATATTTGTAAGTAAGTAACAAGCTCTTTATTGATTTCACCTCTTGAATATACAGTACAGATACTTCATTCAAGAAACTTGATTAAACACGTTTTGAAACTACATACTATTTGCTTGCCTTTCCTTGGCACCTTTCCAAACGAGCGGGGATTCCCCACTGGTTCCTACACATTGCAAAAAAGTGAGCAGTACGAAAACTCCACGTATTCAACCAGACAGTTTTTTTCTCTTTATCACAAACAATTTTCACTTAGCTACACGATGTAGAAATTTAATTCAAGAAATTATGAAAAAATTCTCAGTAAGTAACAATTTCTTTCTTGAAGTCAAACTCTTGGATACACAATACGGAAATTTCTTTCAAGAAATTATGAAAATATTTGTAAGTAAGTAACAAGCTCTTTATTGACTTCACCTCTTGAATATACAGTACAGATATTTCATTCAAGAAACGTGATTAAACACGTTTTGAAACTACAAGCTATTTGCTTGCCTTTCCTTGGCACGTTTCCAAACGAGCAGGGATTCCCCACTGGTCCCTACACATTGCAAAAAAGTGAGCAGTACGAAAACTCCACGTTTTCAACCAGACTGGTTTTTTAGACAACACCCATTTTTTTAGGGACCAATCAGAGACAGCGGAGGTTGCTCAATATACAATAACTTGATTGGTGATTGGTTACACACCGCGACGGCGCATACATAGTGATGGAGACATACAAAGTCGACATAGCTTTATTTCATTTTTTTTAAGGTTAATTCAGACGAGTTTACGTGCGCACACTTAACCTCGTCTAAATTAACCTTAAAAAAATGAAGTAAAGCTATGTCGACTTTGCATGTCTCTCTCACTATGTATGCGCCGTCGCGGTGTGTAACCAATCACAAATCAAGTTATTGTATATTGAGCAACCTCCGCTGTCTCTGATTGGTCCCTAAAAAAATGGCTGTTGTCTAAAAAACCAGTCTGGTTGAAAACGTGGAGTTTTCGTACTGCTCACTTTTTTGCAATGTGTGGGAACCAGTGGGGAATCCCTGCTCGTTTGGAAAAGTGCCAAGGAAAGTCAAGCAAATAGCATTTAGTTTCAAAACGTGTTTAATCACGTTTCTTGAATGAAATATCTGTACTGTATATTCAAGAGGTGAAATCAATAGAGAGCTTGTTACTTACTTACAAATATTTTCATAATTTCTTGAATGAAATTTCCGTATTGTGTATCCAAGAGTTGACTTCAAGAAAGAAATTGTTACTTACTGAGAATTTTTTCATAATTTCTTGAATTAAATTTCTACATCGTGTAGCTAAGTGAAAATTGATTGTGATAAAGAGAAAAAAAAACAGTCTGGTTGAAAACGTGGAGTTTTCGTACTGCTCACTTTTTTGCAATGTGTAGGAACCAGTGGGGAATCCCCGCTCGTTTGGAAAGGTGCCAAGGAAAGGCAAGCAAATAGTATGTAGTTTCAAAACGTGTTTAATCACGTTTCTTGAATGAAGTACCTGTACTGTATATTCAAGAGGTGAAATCAATAAAGAGCTTGTTACTTACTTACAAATATTTTCATAATTTCTTGAATGAAATTTCCGTATTGTGTATCCAAGAGTTGACTTCAAGAAAGAAATTGTTACTTACTGAGAATTTTTTCATAATTTCTTGAATTAAATTTCTACATCGTGTAGCTAAGTGAAAATTGATTGTGATAAAGAGAAAAAAAAGAATTGTTCTGTTATTGAAATTTCCAGACTTCATTTACATGCAATACATACCAAGAGTTCAATGACTCCTCCCCGCAATGACTTCCAAGGTTTTTATGACTCCTCCCCACAATGAATTCAGATGGTTTTAGGACTCATCCCCCTAGCCATAACTCCATTCAACCTTGAGCGAAGGTATAAAAGTTTGATGAAGTATTTTTCTACTTAACAACTACATTAATAACTTCCAAGATGATAGGACTGTATGAGACAGAATTTATAAGTTTGAAAAAATCATCTTGTGGTATTATATTTGAATGTGCATTTTTATTATTGTCTATGGAACTCTAAGAAATTGACTGTTATCATTGGATAGTGAACTATAACATGTTTGAGTATGATAGAAGCTTGTGGAGTACTACATTACGTCAGATAAACAGACTGGGATACTACGATAGAGTGATTACACCACTTAATAATGCTGGTCAGGAACTGAGAAATGTTCAGGAGGAAGTCAGTGAAATTTGCAGCTTTTTCGGGGTTGAAGCACTCTACGTAAAGGGCAATGTACCTACAGGTAAAGTTTTAATTCAAAAGTGTGATCCCAGGATTCCACTTTTCAATCTAGAAGAGTTTAAGTGTCCTAAATTTGAAGGGGGTTATCACCGTCCTGAAGACGAGGTTAGGTTCTTCACACAGTGGATACCTAAGAACATATCTGATCGTGATAAATCCATAAGACATGGTAAAAACTATTCTATATCATGGGACCATCGTTTGTGGATGTTTAAGAGTGAACTCTAAGTACTATTTTTATATAAACATTTGTTGTTGTGTTTTTTTTTCTCAAAAAAAAATCTGTTAATACGTTTAAGCAATAAATATCTTTAAGCTTAACCCGTCTTTATTCTTTAGAATAGTTCTATTCTTTTCATTAAATTGTGAAGAAATTGTAAGTAACAATCGCTTTCTTGAATTCGCTTCATGGACACAATACAGATATTTAATTCGAAAAAATCATGATAAAATCGCAAGTAAGTAGTAAACTCTTTATTGTTTTGATATTTAATTCGTCTTTATTGTTTTGATATTTAATGTTGTGTTTTTTTTATTCTCAAAAAAAATCTGTTAATACGTTTAAGCAATAAATATCTTTAAGCCTAACCCGTCTTTATTCTTTAGAATAGTTCTATTCTTTTCATTAAATTGTGAAGAAATTGTAAGTAACAATCGCTTTCTTGAATTCGCTTCATGGACACAATACAGATATTTAATTCGAAAAAATCATGATAAAATCGCAAGTAAGTAATAAACTCTTTATTGTTTTGATATTTAATTCGAGAAATCCCATGAGTTGAATTCAAGAAAGAGTTTGCTACTTACGATACTTTGATTTTGTCAATGCTATCCCAAGTATCTGTCAATAGATGTTGATAGAGAATTTAGTCATTCTTATACTTAGATTTTCTCTATGTTAACCTATCTATCCAATATATGATGTATGTAAATTCCTTTTCTTACATCTCCGATGTTGCAATAGACATTCTAAACGTTCGATATGCTAGCTTACTCTAAAAATAATGAATACATAACAATGTAATGCATAATATATTTTTAATGAAATAATGTCATGTAGAATATTAATACAAAAAATATATATTATTATACATTATTAATATCAATGAACAACTTTGGACATTTTGAATCTGTTCCATAAAATGGTTCACCATGCTCTCTCTTGATACTATAGCTATTGTCTTCTCTTAGTTCGTAATCAGTAGAATAATCATTATTCCATTTTGACTCATACACAATTTTTATAGGTGTGTCATCGACAGGGTCAATATGCTTTTCGTTTTTGGTATTATTTGATTCATTGACTCTTTGATCAGTGGCAGTAACGTTTGCTGATAATTTGTTCTTCATCGATTCATCTTTATATTCGTTAGTGATATTTTCTGCCAATGCCCTTTTTATTTTTCTAGCAATTTCACTGTTTATTATCACACTATTTTTACATAGGTAACAGTTCCGGCATGTAGACAGGATATGGTCTATGATATTAGTAGAAGAGTAGGCCTTTCTTTTCGTCTTTGCTTTCATTTGATTGCTAATACCCGAAAGCTGACGATATGGTTTAACACAGGGTAACATGTTACCACAAGCACTAGCAAGAAGATACCCCTCTTTATCAACTACTATTTTTATGTTGGCATTCTCTTTGAGTGCAATCATCTCCAGAGATTTCAATCTCGCATATCCACCATCATAAGAGTTGAATTTTTTTGGTACTCCAAAGAAATTCAATTCCTTACTGTCATGACAATGCACGCATACGTTTCCGATAGTGCTACCACTTGTACTTGTTTCATAGTTTAAATACTTCTCCTTGTCAGCATTCAATGCTACAATAACACTATCATGTGAACACACTTTCTTAAAATGCTTCATCTTCACTTTTTTAGAGATATTAGTTACGTGTTTATCGTTCCACTGTGTAAAAAATACTGATTTAATACATGTAATAAACTAGGTAGTGTCGATAACCGGCCATAGAGCAATAGCGTGAAAGCCACATTCTCAAATAATAAACTCCAGGAAACAAACACCCACGAAAATCTAAAAAACCTAGGTCTGAAAACCCGAAACAGCTAATTAACTATTCTAATTCATGATTTCAGGCACGTCAAACCACAAAATACTAAAGTTAACTTCTCAAGTAATAAACCCCAGGAGTCAAACACCTACGAAAATCTAAAAAACCTAGGCCTGAAAATCCTAAACAGCTAATTAACTATTCTAATTCATGATTTCAGGCACGTAAAACCACAAAATACTAAAGTTAACTTCTCAAATAATAAACCCCAGGAGTCAAACACACACGAAAACCTAAAAAACCTAGGTCTGAAAATCCCCAAACAGCCAATTAAATATTCTAATTCATGATTTCAGGCAAGTCAAACCATGAAATACTAAAGTTAACTTCTCAAATAATAAATCCCAGGAACCTAACACCCACGAAAATCTAAAAAACTAGGTCTGAAAACCCAAACAGCTAATTAACTATTCTAATTCATGATTTCAGGCACGTAAAACCACAAAACACTAAATTTAACTTCTCAAATAATAAACTCCAGGAACCTAACACCCACGAAAACCTAAAAAACCTAGGTCTGAAAATCCCCAAACAGCCAATTAAATATTCTAATTCATGATTTCAGGCAAGTCAAACCATGAAATACTAAAGTTAACTTCTCAAATAATAAAACCCAGGAACCTAACACCCACGAAAATCTAAAAACCTAGGTCTGAAAACCCAAACAGCTAATTAACTATTCTAATTCATGATTTCAGGCACGTAAAACCACAAAACACTAAAGTTAACTTCTCAAATAATAAACTCCAGGAAACAAACACCCACGAAAACCTAAAAAACCTAGGTCTGAAAATCCCCAAACAGCCAATTAAATATTCTAATTCATGATTTCAGGCAAGTCAAACCATGAAATACTAAGGTTAACTTCTCAAATAATAAATCCCAGGAACCTAACACCCACGAAAATCTAAGAAACTATGTCTGAAAACCCAAACAGCTAATTAACTATTCTAATTCATGATTTCAGGCACGTCAAACCATGAAATAGTAAAGTTAACTTCTCAAATAATAAACTCCAGGAAACAAACACCAACGAAAATCTAAAAAACCTAGGTCTGAAAACCCTAAACAGGTAATTAACTATCCTAATTCATGATTTCAGGCACGTAAAACCACAAAATATTAAAGTTAACTTCTCAAATAATAAACCCTAGGAGTCAAACATTCACGAAAAGCTAAAAAACATAGGTATGAAAACCCTAAAAAACTAATTAAACATTCTAATTTATGATTTCAGGCACGTAAAACCACAAAATACTAAAGTTAACTTCTCAAATAATAAACCCCAGGAGTCAAACACACACGAAAACCTAAGAAACCTAGGTCTGAAAATCCCCAAACAGCCAATTAAATATTCTAATTCATGATTTCAGGCACGTCAAATACGAAATACTAAAGTTAACTTCTCAAATAATAAATCCAGGGAACCTAACGCCCACGAAAATCTAAAAAACTAGGTCTGAAAACCCAAACAGCTAATTAACTATTCTAATTCATGATTTCAGGCACATAAAACCACAAAATACTAAAGTTAACTTCTCAAATAATAAACTCCAGCAAACAAACACCAACGAAAATCTAAAAAACCTAGGTCTGAAAACCCTAAACAGGTAATTAACTATCCTAATTCATGATTTCAGGTACGTCGAACCATGAAATACTAAAGTTAACTTCTCAAATAATAAACTCCAGGAAACAAACACCAACGAAAATCTAAAAAACCTAGGTCTGAAAACCCTAAACAGGTAATTAACTATCCTAATTCATGATTTCAGGCACGTAAAACCACAAAATACTAAAGTTAACTTCTCAAATAATATACCCTAGGAGTCAAACATTCACGAAAATCTAAAAAACATAGGTCTGAAAACCCTAAAAAACTAATTAAATATTCTAATTTATGATTTCAGGCACGTAAAACCACAAAATACTAAAGTTAACTTCTCAAATAATAAACCCCAGGAGTCAAACACACACGAAAACCTAAAAAACCTAGGTCTGAAAATCCCCAAACAGCCAATTAAATATTCTAATTCATGATTTCAGGCACGTCAAATACGAAATACTAAAGTTAACTTCTCAAATAATAAATCCAGGGAACCTAACGCCCACAAAAATCTAAAAAACTAGGTCTGAAAACCCAAACAGCTAATTAACTATTCTAATTCATGATTTCAGGCACGTAAAACTACAAAATACTAAAGTTAACTTCTCAAATAATAAACCCCAGGAGTCAAACACACACGCAAATCTAAAAAACCTAGGTCTGAAAATCCCCAAACAGCCAATTAAATATTCTAATTCATGATTTCAGGCAAGTCAAACTATGAAATACTAAAGTTAACTTCTCAAATAATAAATCCCAGGAACCTAACACCCACGAAAATCTAAAAAACAAAAGAAATTCAAAATGAACTTTGAAAAATTAAGAGAATGTAACTATGACAAGGTAAAGCACAACAAAACACTACTGAAATATTCCAACTCTTGCATTTCAATGAAGGAAATTCAAAATGAACTTTCTGAGTATTTTTGGTTTTCCCTCCAAAATTGACTCCCCCTCCCCCTGCCCTCAGAAATGGAGGAAGGAGGGGCCTCTGAGCCTTGCCCTTAAGGCAGATCCCATTTATTTTCGATTCTGAGCATTTTTGGTTTTCCCTCCAAAATTGACCCTCCCCCCTCCCCTGCCCTCAGAAATGGGTGAACGAAGGGCCTCTGAGCCTTCCCCTTGAGGCAGATCCCGTTTATTTTCGATTCTGAGTATTTTTGGTTTTCCCTCCAAAATTGACTCCCCCTCCCCCCTGCCCTCAGAAATGGAGGAAGGAGGGGCCTCTGAGCCTTCCCCTTGAGGCAGATCCCGTTTATTTTCGATTCTGAGTATTTTTCGTTTTCCCTCCAAAATTGACTCCCCCTCTCCCCTGCCCTCAGAAATGGAGGAAGGAGGGGCCTCTGAGCCTTGCCCTTGAGGCAGATCCCATTTATTTTCGATTCTGAGCATTTTTGGTTTTCCCTCCAGAATTGACCCTCACCCCTCCCCTGCCCTCAGAAATCGGGGAACGAAGGGCCTCTGAGCCTTCCCCTTGAGGCAGATCCCGTTTATTTTCGATTCTGAGTATTTTTGGTTTTCCCTCCAAAATTGACTCCCCCTCCCCCCTGCCCTCAGAAATGGAGGAAGGAGGGGCCTCTGAGCCTTCCCCTTGAGGCAGATCCCGTTTATTTTCGATTCTGAGTATTTTTGGTTTTCCCTCCAAAATTGACTCCCCCCTCCCCTGCCTTCAGAAATGGAGGAAGGAGGGGCCTCTGAGCCTTGCCCTTGAGGCAGATCCTATTTATTTTTGATTCTGAGCATTTTTGGTTTTCCCTCCAGAATTGACCCTCCCCCCTCCCCTGCCCTCAGAAATTGGGGAACGAAGGGCCTCTGAGCCTTGCCCTTGAGGCAGATCCCATTTATTTTCGATTCTGAGCATTTTTGGTTTTCCCTCCAAAATCGACCCTCCCCCCCTTTTCTGCCTTCAGAAATTGGGGAACGAAGGGCTTCTGAGCCTTGCCCTTGAGAAAGATCCCATTTATTTTCGATTCTGAGGATTTTTGGTTTTCCCTCCAAAATTGACCCCCCCTCCCCTGCCCTCAGAAATGGAGGAACGAAGGGCCTCTGAGCCTTCCTCTTGAGGCAGATCCCATTTATTTTCGATTCAGAGTATTTTTGATTTTCCCTCCAAAATTGACCCCCCCTCCCCTGTCCTCAGAAATGGGGGAACGAAGGGCCTCTGAGCCTTCCCCTTGAGGCAGATCCCATTTTTTTTGATTCTGAGTATTTTTGATTTTCCCTCCAAAATTGACACATCGGAGAGGTAAAGCTAGGTCAACTCACAATGTCATTCTATCGTCGTTAACCATTTTCATAGACTGATGTTGTTTCAAATTTATAACAAATTACCTGAGTTAACAACCCCTTCGGGGTTACCTTAACTGTTAATCAGTTTAATCCTTTTTTTTCTCCACTTTCATACAATCCAATCACTAATTAGAATCATTCACACTCCTATTATTCAAAACATTAATTAATATCGTTCATAGTGTCCAATTTGCGAATTCCTTATCCCTTTTTGCAAAAATGTCAAATACTCACTGTCTTTGAAAAACTAAACCAGACTATACCCACCAAACCAGATTATACCCACCAAACCAGATTATACCCATCAAACCAGACTATACCCACAAAACCAGACTATACCCACCAAACCAGACTGTACCCACCAAACCGGAAATTCCTAGGGGCGCAAGGAAATCCAGACGACACATACTACTCATGGATGCGTGTTTTTTTGGTTTTTTTTGCCAAGGGTGATCGTATCGATCCGGTGGTCCTAAAATATCTCGAGAGGAATCATTCAAACGAAAATTAAAGTGACCAAAAAAATGGAGAGCAACTAGGCCCCCTCCCACGCTCATTTTTCTCAAAGTTACCTAATCGAAATTTTCAGACAGCCATTTTGTTCAGCATGGTCGAAAAATATAATAAATATGACTTTGAGGATGACTTAATCCCCACAGTCCCTGGTGGAAGGTATGCAAGTTACGAACTTTGCCCATTGTTTTCATATAGTATTCGTTATTCGGAAGCACAGTTTATAGAAGCACAGAAACACACTAATTATATAAACTGTGTTCGGAAGTATATAGAAGCTTTCAGGTTTTTTTTTTCTGGTAGTCGCGAGGGGGGGGGGGTTCAGGGGTTACGTGGGAAGATCTTTCCATAGAGTAAGTTTTCATGGGGGAAGGGACTTTGCTATGAAGGGGCCGCTGGATTTCCCAGCATTATTTAAAAAAACGATCAGAAATTAAATAAAAAAAAACAATTTTTCGAACTGAAAGTAATTTTTTTTTACTTTCATCAGAGCTATTTATTCTAATTAACGGTCTCTATGATAAAGGGGTCATTCTTAAAGAATTGTAACAAAATTTGAACTTTAGCGTAAAGAGCGAGGTATTGACTAGGGGGCGAATCTCCTAATTTACGTAATAAAAATAAACGAATATAGAAGTTCGTTATATAAGTTAAGTCGTAAGTTACGTCATATCAAAATTTTGAGAAAGCCATTTAGCCAAAAAAAAAGCAAAATTAATATTCAAATTTTGTTTTAGTTATTCATGTACGGTGCCAAAATTAAACCTGCATCAATTCAAAAACATTCAGCAATTAAACAAAAAAAACAAGTTTTTTTTAACTGAAAGTAAGGAGCGATATTAAAACTTGAAACGAACAGAAATTATTCCGTAAATGAAAGGGGCTGTCCCTCCTCAACGCCTCGCTCTTTGCACTAGAGTTTGACTCTGTCTCACAACCTTATTTTTTAAGACAATAAAAAACATTAGCGTAAAGAGTGAGGCGTTGAGGAGGGGGACAGCCCCTTTCATATACGGAATAATTTCTGTTCGTTTTTAGTTTTAATGTCGCTACTTACTTTCAGTTAAAAAAAACTTAATTTTTTACTTTATTGTTACGTAGGGCAGCAGGAAGATGGCCTTGCAACTGTAAAAAATATGAAAGAAGAACAAGACAGAAAATAGAGATATCAAGATAGAGAAATCAAGCAAGAGTTTAAATTAAGATCGGTTAGTTTACTGAATAAGAGTGCCTGCTTTATCATAAAGTTTTGATAGTGGCTTCAGAGACGAGGGAAAAGTTGACATGCGAATAACAGAACAATATGAAACATAAGACTGAACTAGGCTTCAGAACAAGATTCTAAGAATCAATCCTGGAAATATGTGTTTGAGCTTTCTAAGGATTCCGAGATTCCTGGAGACATTCATCTTAATCAGGTCAATATGATGCATGAAGGAAAGATTTTCGTCAAGCAAGATGTCTAGGAATCGAATGTAACGATCCTTAGGTCTACTTAGAGAACCTCTTGACAAGTGTATCTAATTTAAGTCAGAGCAAGCCTTTGAGACTCTGGAGAAAATGAGAAAACATGGCTTTCCGACATTTAAGGCAAGATAATTTACATCAAACCACTGTATAGCTCTCTCAAAAAGGACTATCATCTTTGAACGAAGATCAGACTTAGTTTTACCAGATGTGCCAAGAGCAGTGTCATCAACAAAAGCAATAATTGCATCCGGTAAGGACTCTGTCACAACTAGTCACGAATGTTGGTTGACAAAGACGACACCAAATGGTAGGTTTAAAATTTTTAACCACATTAATAAGGTCATTGACATTAAAAAGAGTATTGGTCCAATGACAGATCCTTGTAGAACGCCAAAGTCTATTCCAGAAGGGTTAGCAAAGTGCCGACCAACCGAGATTAATCGACCAGATAAATATGATAGAAAACAAGAATAAGCATTCCCTCTTATACCAATATGGGACAGTTTCCAATGAACAATTTTGTGTGTTAATGAGTCGTACATCGAAAAAAAGAGCAGAAGGTATCAGACCAGAGTCAAGAGCTGAATGTAATTCAAGACAGTTGCTCGTGCATGCTTAGTTGAGTGCTTCGCCCTCAAACCAAACTGAAAATCATAAGAAAATTGCTTAGAATTAAGAAAATCAAGAAGTCGAGAAAGCAGAGCTTTTTCAAAAATTTTATTAAAGACTGATAAAAGAGATATGGAAAGATAATTTGATGGATCATTCCTTGATACATCTTTAAAAATAATAATAACACGAGCACGCTTTATAGCACTTGGGAAGACATCATTTTCAAAAGAAAGATTGACAAGTCTTGTGAGGGCAGAAACGATGACAGGAAGAACGAACTTGACAACCTTAGTCGCAATACGGTCTGGGCCAGAAGATGAAGAACCCCTCAAACCATTGACAATTCTGGCTATTTCAGCTTCAGAGACAGGTTCCAATGCTATTGATTTAGGACAAGGCGGTCCAAGATAAGACTTAAAATCAGGCAGAGAAGAAGAAGGACTTACAGAAGAGGCTGTAGTTTTGAACTCTTAGCTCACCCTCTAAATTTTCGCCGTCAATTAAAAGAATAGAAGGGACAGAAGGAGGAAGAGAAGATGGCCTGATAAAAGAATTGATTACTTGCCATGTCTTCCTAATGTCTTTACCGCACGCAGAGAGTTTTCAATAATAAAATAGCAATTTAGCCTTTCGGCAAAGTGAATTGAAAACTCTTCTATAAGCTTTGAAAAGTTGAAGTCGAGAGTCATGCGAAGATGGCTTAGAGGACCTGTAAGCCTTCCAAAGATTATTTTTATTCCTCCAACTTTGAAGGAATCCAGGAGTCATTTAAAGATTCAAAGGGGCTGTTTATTTCGATGCCGGATTCAACTGGGGCGCATCACATGTATCCAAGGTAGCTTCTTTCAAAGAATCATAAAACGAATTAAACCAAGAATTTATATCAGATTTATTTTCAGAAATACTCCACGAACGACTCACCAACCGTGATCTGAGAAGATTCAAACCCTGATCATTCAATTTTAAAGAGGAAAAACCAGCTCCCTGTCTCCTCCTACGCAAAGAATCAGAAAAATCATACATGGAAAAAACAGGAAAATGGTCTGAGATATCACTCGTCAATAAAGAATTGTGCAGCCTTTTTTAATAGTCGAATGTGATTGGAAGGCTTCACATTTTTATATTAAAGATCGATGTGGGTACAATGTATCATTATTTTTCTTTTTCTTTTTTTTGCTTAGACCAGGGCACTTCGTATCGAAGGAGTTGTCTTAGGAACTTCGAAAAGGGCTCATTCGATTGAAAATAGAAAGGGCTAATGTCCTTTTGAATAGTTGAAAGTTATTGGAGGGCAACTAGTCCACCTCCCACGCCCACCCTCCCATTTGCCCATTATGTTTAAAAACTAAATGCTGCCTTGAGATTAAACCAAAATGCACTGTATTAATGCTAGTTCCCAATAAAGCATCTCAGCAGTATCCCAAGAACGACTGAGGGTATTATGTTCAAACTTTGGGGGCTACTTCTGCTTTTAAAATTTAACCAAATCAAAACAGCGTAAGTGTAATCAAAGAAAGTAAACAGTTTATTTTTGAGAATGGTATCAAGTTTTCTATTTCAGGTCAGCTAGAGGAGGTATGAAACTAAATTAAACGCTACTATTTGGGTCCGGATTTTTAAAAGGGTGTATATTGTTAAAAATTGCTGAAAATTTTGCTCCAGCATACAAATAGTAGGCCAAACTATAAAGTCTTTAAAAACACGAAATGATTTAAAGAATTATTTTCTTTTTCCCTGAAAAGACTATGTCAATATAAAACGAACAAAAATTAATTTAAAAACTCTTTCCACAAAATAAGTTTTTCAAAGAAAAGTAAAGAGCTCCATTAAACCAAAAATGAGCAAAAATTAAATCAAATAACCTACCAATCGTGAAACTACCACAAATCAGCATCGATAAATAAATGAAACCCAAAATGAACAGAAATTACAATAAATAACCGATTTAAACTCAAAACGAGCAGAAATTAACATGAGTAGGGCTCAAAACCCCTATGCCTTCCCAAGGCCAGAACATAATTTGTACTTTAATGAACAAAATACAAATGGATGTGCATTGTCAGTGTAATATACATATACTGATATTTAGTAATAAAAATGTTAATATTATTTGATTTATTAAAGTTATAAAAGTAAAAACATTTATGTTTTTTCAGTAAAGTGCAAACCAAATCTCTCACCGAGTCTCTTTACAGCCTGCTTCTTTGTTTTGCTTGCTTTGGTCGCTTCATTTTTTCTTTTCTACTTCTTCTTTGCCTTCCTTGCAGCAAAGACAGCTTCAATTTTGGTCTTACAGATGTATCAATGAACACTTTTGTTCTGCCTTACTTTCTTCCTTGAAGCATTTTTGTTTTTATGGTCGTGCTGGGATGTGGTTGTACTTGTTCAGGTGTGACTATCCTATTTCACAGTGGCTGCAAAATCACAGGGCTTACTTAAAGCACTGGGTGAAAGGATGGTAGTGCAGATAGGGATTGGGTTGGAGTTAGAGCCTTTGATGAGCTTGGCAGTTTCCCACCAACTTTATAGGCTAAAATTACATTTGGAACGTCTGTATTTAAGATCTTCATTATCAGAACTATCTGGATTGAAAGGGGATATACCTTCCAAATCCCTTCTGGATGCTTGGCGGTATGAAAGCTTACCCACCCCCGGACATTTAATAGAAATTCAATAAAAAATTTAAGACATGTGTTTTGTTCAAAATAGACAAAAGGTCGAAAAATGTGCCTCTGAGGAGGACAAGACCCTCAAAAGTCCTAGGCAGGGGCCAGAAACATTTTATAATTGGTAATTGTTTGAACAAATGTGTATGATAGAAAAAGAGGTTTTGTGCAATATATTATTGGAAATATTATTGGAACGGTTTAGCGTATTGAGTTGAAACTTTAAGGATTTTTTTGGGGGAAAAGATGTTAAAAATCAAAAGAAACTATGTGTATCCAAGCTGTTTAGATGGCTGTAAACGTAATATCACAGAATTGGCTATGGGTTTTAATATGAACCTTTTTTTGGACATTGAGGGTGGTGTTGAAGCATATCGTAAGACTGTATACATCCAAGTGGTCAAAACAGGAAAGTCTCCGAATCAGCTAAGTATATTGGTTTCATAGTTCAACGATTGTCGACGAGGACATTTGGCTAATTCAAACTGCATTACGTATACCCACGTTTACGTACATCTGTAATATTTCTTGAATAGCTAAGGAAGTTAGGTTGAAACTTTCAGGGAATGTTTAACTCAATCAAAACACACTATTGAAATCCAGATTTTAAAATATTTATTTGCAAAATTTTGGAAGTAGGTAAAGGTAGTACAATGAATTTTTCAGAGCATGAAGAAGTCAACTTTTAAGAAAGTCATAGCACACTGGGCGAACCTTAGTCTGTCAAAAAGGTATATCCTCTATATCTCAGTGACAGCATAGAAACTAAACTGGAATAACGAGGGAGATCAGAAACTAAATTAAAATATATATTCCAAACTATTATTACTATCCCAACTATTGGTAATATTTATTCCCAACTTGTTGAACATAGTGGAATTCAAATAGAAAGGCTGTTGCAAAATATTTTGTCAATTGTTATCAGTTTGAACAGCAGTAGGATTATTAAAACTGTTTTTATAGTCACATGAGAATTTATACTTTAGGATTTCGGGTACCTACATCCTCCACTCTAATCTTTAGTTAAGAATGTATTATGCTCCGTCTAAGGTAGTGTCAAATACATTTTTTATTTTTCAGGTTGTGAAAAACCAAGATAGTTAAGAAACGATGTGATGTATAGCGTATGGGTTCGAAGTTTCGTCATCAGAACACGGCGTATAATATCATAACTACAAACTTGTCAAGGAATGACTGTCTTAGGCCCCTACCCTCATTTTGGACTGCGTATTATTGCTGTGTTGTGCATATCTTAATTATCGAGATCTCAACAACCCTACTAGGGTCATCTAACGGCTCAAACACTTTAATGTGTGTATTTTTGCCTGAATTTGTGATATAGATGAGACCATTAGAGTTCAAAAATAGCGCCCGTCGAGGTAATAGTGTATTTTTTTTTTGTCATTTTTGGCAGCTCTTGGATTTATAATTCCCCTCCTTGTTGTAATTGTTCTAATTTTAACAGGAAGAGAACTATCAGCTGGTTTTGCAGAATGACCAACGTATATATTCTTCTTCTTCTTTCTATGCCTCTTTTTGTTCGTTTTGGGCTCCCATAAATTCTTTTTAATCTATTTTCTAAGGGCATTTATTTCTTTGAGTTTTCTTTGATGGCTTTTTACTAATTATATGTGCCTACCTTTTTTATTTTCTTCTGTTTTTCCTTCCTCAATTGTAAAGAAACACTAAAATATAGGACGTTTACAATATCTAAGTCAGATCTTAGAATATCTAATAATATCCCTATTTTCTCTACAAGGTTTTAGCTAGTACTCATAATGATAGGCTTTTAAAAATAGAATTTGAATGTATTTTTGATAAAAAATGTTAATTTAAAAAAAAGGTCAAATCCTTTACCAGGTAAACTAAATCTAGAAAAAGAATTTGCCCTTGAAAAAGGTCAGCTATTCATGCTAGGTTTTGCCTTAGAACAAGGTAAATCTGTTTTTTACAGCAATAAATAATATTGAACAGTTTTACAACGGATTTTTCCGGAGGGGAGGGGGACTTTTCAATGTCGTATTAAGTAGGCCACAAAAAAAAATTCTAATATAATTTGTTTAAAAACTATATGAGTTTCTAACAGTCCTTGGAAGAAACTAATAAGATGAGACTGAATGTTTGATATATAAAGAAGTTAATTGCTGAAAGCTCAGCATTATAGATTTACAGATTTTATTTCACTGTAATTTCCATTTTTGTTTTCAAAGTCGTAAGAACAAAAGAAAATATTTTTAATATAATTTATTCCAACAGGAGCTCATTCGATGGGAAATCGAAAGTTCTTTTGCCCTTTTTAACAGACAAGAGTGATTGAAGTACAACCAACATACCCCCCTCCATACCCTCTTTTCTTCAAATGTATCTGATTGAAGTTCAAAGATCATATAAGAAAATATCTACCCAGAGTCAGTGGACAAGGGTTGTAAGTCATGCCCGAGGGCATACAACATTTTTATGGAAGGTGGTTGTATAAACTTCTGCAGAGGCTCATTTGTTTAAAACTTGAAAGTTTTAGTTTCCTTTCAGCATTGTTGAAATGTACAGCAATTATTTCTAAGGGGATGTTGATCCCATACATGCCATATGGCAAGAGATACAACTTGTGCTAGTTGCCCATTGTTAACGGGTAAGGTTATTGGGTAATCTTAAAAATTTGGGAGGAGGCATATTCGACTGGAAATTGGAAGTTATAATGACCTTTTTAGAGTCAAAGTAAACGGAGAACAACTATCTCCCCCTCCCCACGCCCCCTATTCCTCGAATGCAACCGATCGCAATTTTGAGATTGCCAAATTGTTTGAAATAGTCCAAAAATCATATAACAATGCCTCCAGGGTTGAAAAAGCCCCCCCGAGCCAGGGGGCAAGAGTTGTAAGCTATACCCTAACGGCATATAAGGTTTTTATGGAAGGGGTGGTCATATAAACTTTGAAGGAAGCTAGATTTGATTGGAAATTGAAAGTTCTAGTTCCCTTTTAAAGAGTCAAAAGGTATTGGAGGGCATATAGCCCCCATGCCCTCTTTTTCCCAAATGTATCTTATCAAAATTTCTAAGATCATATATGACTCTTGTGTAAAAAAAAAAAAAAAACAGAGCCAAGGGACAAGGGTTGTAAGTTATGTCCCGGAGGCATATAAGGTTTCTATGGAAGGGGTGGTCCTATAAACTTTGGCATGAGATTCATTTGATTGGAAATTGAAAGCTCTAGTTCATTTCTAAGAATCAAAAGTGATCAGAGGGGAACTAGACCCCCCCATGCCATTTTTTCCACAAATGAATCCGATTGAAATTTTCATTTTTTCCTCCAAATGCATCTGATCAAAATTTTAGACCGCCATTTTGTTCAAAATGGTCCAAGGGCCAAATAACTATGGTTCCGGGTATGATAATTCCCCCCAGGTTTTGAGACAAGGTTATAAGTTATGGCATTTGTCTATTTTTAACATATGGCTTTTACGGAAAAGGCACTCGTGTAAACTTTGGAAGAGGCTCATTCGATTGGAAATCGAAATTACTAGTACCCTCTTTAATAGTCAAAAGTGATTGGAGGGTAGCCAGCCCTCCCCCAATCATGCCATGTTTTCCCCAAATGCATCCGGTGAAAATTTGAGATTGCTATTTAGTTCAAAATAGCCCAAAAATCAAATAGATACATCTCAGGGGTTGACAAATCCAACACCCCCTGGAGCAAGGGCTGTGACTTATGCAAGTTGCCCATTATTAGCATATAATGTTTTTACGGAGGAATTGATCGTAAAAAACTTTGGAGAGGGTCTCATTCGATTGGAAATATAACGTTCTAGTTCCTTTTTAAAGAGTCCAAAGTCGTCAAGGGGCAACTAGCCCCCTCACCGCCTTCTCTCCCAAATGTGTCGGGTTAAAACTTTGAGATAGCCATTTGTTTCAAAATAGAAAAAGGCCAAATAGATCTGCTCTGTTTCAAGCTCCAGGACAAATTATATTTTGGCTTTTACAAAGCATAGGGTTTAGAACCCAACTCAGATTAATTTCTGCTCGTTTTAAGTTTGACTTATTTTAATTTCTGTTTGTTTTGGGTTTCATTTATTTATTGGTACTGAATTGTGGTTGTATGCTTGGTAGATTATTTGACTCTATTTTTGTTAATTTTTAGTTTAATGGAGTTCTTTACTTTTTTTGAAAAACTTTACTTATTTTGTGCAAAAAGTTTTTTTGATTAATTTCTGTTCGTTTTATATTGACATATTCTTTTTCAGGGAGAAAGACTGAGCCTCTTCTGAAGTTAAACAACCTTTACTTCCATAAAAACCTTTATTACCCCCTGGGCATAACTGACAATCCTTACTCCTAATCTCTGGGGTTTGTTTCAACCCCAAAAGCCTTGTTATATGATATTTAGATTATTTTGAATAGAATGGCTATCTCAAAATTTCTATTAGACACATTTAGGGAAAATATAACGTGTGTGTAGGGGGGAAAGGGTAGCTGCCCTCTGATAACTTTGACTCTTAAAAAGAGCACTAGAGCGTCTGATTAAAAATCCAATGAGCCCCCTTTGAAGTTTTGTATGACCACACTTTCTATAGAAACCCTGTATGTCCCCAGGGCCTAACTTGCAACCCTTACCCTGAGGGCTGGGAGGATTTTTTGTCCTCAAAGACACAATTTTCAGACCTTTCTGATAGGCTTGACAAAAATGCTGCATCAGAATTTTGATTGGAAGTGTTTGGGGAAATGAAAAGCGAGGAGGGAGACATTTACCCTCTGATCACTTTCGACTAATAAAAAAGGCATTGGTTCTCTCAATATCCAATCGAATGAGCCATTTTTGAAGCTTCTACGACAAAACTTTCTATAAAAACGTTATCTACCCCAAGGGCATAACTAAAGACCATTGTCATGAGGGCTATGGGGGAAGGGTTGTCATCCTCAAAGACATAATTTCCAGACCTTTCAACTACGTTGAACAAAATAGCCATATAAAAATGTTGATCGGAAATGTTTGGGCAAATGATGGGTGGGGGGGGATTATCCCTCTGATTACATTCGACTATTAAAAAGGGCGAAAACCCTCTCAATTTCCAATCGAAAGAGCCCCTTTTGAAGTTTTTACGACAATAGTTTGTATATGACATTATATACCCCCAGGCCATAACTTAAAACCTTAGCCCTGAGGACTATTGGGGGTTGTCATACTCAAAAACATAATTTTCGGACCCTTCAACTGCTTTTAACAACATTGCTATATCAAAATGTTGATGAAAGTGTTTGGGGAACTGAAGGGTATGGGGGGGGATTGCCCTCCGATCACTTTTGACTATTAATAAGGGCACTAGCCCTCTCAATTCCCAAATGAATGAGTCCTTTTTGAAGTTTCTACGACAACGCGGGCAAAGAATTTTCATTTCCAGGATGTGTTTGGGGAAATGGTAGGCGTGAGAGGGGCGTTAGTTGCCCTCCAATCAATTTCGACTATTAAATAGGGCACTAGCGCTTTCAATTTCCAATCAAATGAGCCCTTTTTGAAGTTTCTACGACAAAGTTTAATATAAAACCTTATATGTCCCCATGGCATAACTTACAAACCTTGCGCTGAGGGCTGTGGGGGGAGTGTCATCCTCAAAGACATAATTTCCGGACTTTTCAACTACGCTGAATAAAATAGCTATCTCAAAAATTTCATTGTATGTTTTTTTGGGGAAATGGTGGGCGTGGGAGGGGTGTTAGTTTTCCTCCAATCATTATTTACTATTAAAAAAGGTACTAGCCCTTCGAAGTTTTCGAAGTTTCTATTATAACGCTCTATAAGAACCTTATATGCCCCAAGGCATAACTTACAACTCTTGCCCTAAGGTATGTGTGTGGTTTGGGGGGGGGGGGGTAAACACATAATATTCAGAACTTTCAACTACGTTGAAAAAATGGCTATCTCAAAATTTTATTGGATGTGTTTGGGGAAATGAAAACGTGGAAGGGGTGTTAGTTGCCTTCTAATTACTTTTGACTATTAAAGAGGGATCTAGCCATTTTAATTTCCAATCCAATGAGCCCTTTTTGAAGTTTCTACGACAACACTTTCTATAAAAACCCTATATGCCCCCAGGGCAGAAATTACAACACTTGCCCTGAGGGCTGTGGGGGGGTTGTCATCATCAAAAATCTAATTTTTGGAATTTCAATTACGTTGAACAAAATGGCTATAAAAACGTTGTATGCTCCCAGGCCATAACTTGCAAACTTTGTTTTGGGGGCTCTGGGGGGTTTATCATACTCAAATACATAATTTCCAGAACTTATAACTACGTTGAACAAAATGGCTATCTCTAAACTTTGATTGAATGTGTTTGGGGAAATGGTGGGCGAGAGAGAAGGGTTAATTACTTTCCATTCGCTTTCGACTAATAAAAAGGCCACTAGCCCTTTCAATTTCCAATCAAATGAGCCCTTTTTGAAGTTTCTACGACAATACTTTCTATAAAAACCTTATATGCCCCCAGGGCATATCTTACAACCCTTGCCCTGAGGACTCTGAGGGGGTTATCATCCTCAAGGACCTAATTTCCAGAACTTTCAACTACGTTGAACAAAATGGATCTCTCAAAATTTTGATTGAATGTGTTTGGGAAAATGGTGGGCGTGAGAGGGGAATTAGTTGCCCTTCAATCACTTTTGATTATTAAAAAGGGCACTAGCCCTATTAATCTCCAACTTCTGAAGTTTCTACAACATTGATTTCTATAAGAAATCTTATAGGCCCCCAGGGTATAACTTACAACCCTTGCCCTGAGGGCTGTGGGGGGGGGGGTGTCATCCTTAAAGACCTGATTTCCAAAATTTTCAACAACGTTGAATAAAATGGCTATCTAAAAATTTTGATTGTATGTGTTTGGGGAAAAGGTGGGCGTGAGAGTTAATTGCCCTCAAATCACTTTCGACTATTAAAAAGGGCAATAGCTCTTTGAATTTCCAATTGAATGAGCCCTTTTTCAAGTTTCTACGACAAAGCTTTCAATAAAAAAGCCCCCAGTGCATAATTTATAAATCGTGCCCTGAGGATTCTGAGGGGGCTATCATCCTCAAAGACCTAATTTCCAGAACTTTCAACTGCGCTAAACAAAATGGCTATCTCAAATTTTGATTGGATGTGCTTAGGGAAATATTGGGCGTGGAAGGGGTGTTAGTTTCCTTCCAATCACATTCGACTATTAAAAAGAACACTAGCTATTTCAATTTCCAGTCGAATGAGCCCTTTTTAAAGTTTTTACGACCACGCTTTTTATAAAAAAAACCTTATATGCCAACAGGGCATAACTTACACCCCTTGCCCTGAGGGCTATGGAGGGTTGTCATCCTCAAAGACCTAATTTCCAGAACTTTCAACTACGAAGTACAAAATAGCTATCTCAAAATTTTGATTGGATGTGTTTGGGGAAAAGGTGGGAGTGAGAGGGGGGTTAATTCCCCTTCAATCACTTTGGACTATTAAAAAGGACACTAGCCATTTGAATATCCAATCGAATGAGCCTTTTTTGAAATTTCTACGACAACGGTTTCTGTAAAAACCTTCTATGCCCCCAGGGCATAACTTATAACCGTTGCCCTGAGGGCTGTGGGGGAGTGTCCTCCTCAAAACATAATTTCTATCTGGAAATAAACTACGCTGAACAAAATGGCTATCTCAAAATTTTTGATTGGATGTGTTTGGGGAAACGGTGGGCGTGGAAGGGGTTTCAGCTGCCTTTCAATCACTTTCGACAATTAGAAAGGGCGCAAGCCATTCTAATTTCCAATCGAATGAGTCCTTTTCGAAGTTTCTACGACAACTCCTTCGACTCCTTCGTCCAACTTCGATTAGTTGACCTGGTCTAAAGGAAAAAAATAATACATTGGGCCAACATTGTTCTTTATTTAGGCAGCGCTATTGCGCTGATAATAAATATTAATAATTTAAATAAAATAATTTATTATTATTTTTTAAAACATGTCTATTGGGGTCGTTACATGGATGACGTAATTTCACTTTGGAATTATGGGGAAATTGAACTTCGGGGTTTCCTAGATCATCTTAATACTTATGATAGGAATTTGCAGTTTACCCTAGAAATTGAATTTGAAAATAAACTACCATTTTTAGATGTGCTAATTATCCGTAATACTAATAATTT
Source organism: Artemia sinica (assembly GCA_027921565.1). Classification (NCBI taxonomy): domain Eukaryota; kingdom Metazoa; phylum Arthropoda; class Branchiopoda; order Anostraca; family Artemiidae; genus Artemia; species Artemia sinica. Next base: position 1,573,305 of record JAPEVW010000034.1, on the reverse strand, counting down.
TGACTTCACTATCTATGGAAAACCAACACAAAACAATAGATATCTTCATTTTAATTCAAATCATCCCCCACAAGTTAAAAGAGCAATTGTAACTTCTCTCATTGACCGTGCCCTGAACATTTGCTCCGATTCATACATAAAAGCAGAAATAAATATTATCAGAGATATTCTTTTTGGCAACGGATACCCCATTCCTTTTGTCAATAATACGATTAACCATAGACTAAAAGACATTTTCGTAAAATCAACGATATTTCACAATGTGAGGCTCCAGAAAAACCCTCAAATATAATCTATCTTCCGTACATCCCAAGAATCACCACAAAAACAAAAAATATTTGCACAAAAAACAATCTGTATTTAGTTTTCACCAATAATTTTAAAATCACAAATTTCTTAAACTCCGGTAAAGATAAAACCCCAGTTACTCGCCAAAGAGGGGTTTATCAAATACCATGCGATTGTGGCAATTACTACGTGGGCAGAACTCATCAGAATCAAGAAAAACGGATACACCAGCATAAAGAAGACATGGACAAAGCGTTAATTGCTAATAGTTCTAATAACTCCTTTGATTCTGCTTTAGCTAGCCATATATTTGATAATCCCAGCCACACAATACTTTTTGAAAAATCTTCTCTCATTAGTAGTGATTTGGGGATAAAGCAGGTGGTCCGGGAATCAATCGAAATTTGGCTCAAAATAAATAAAAATATTTCCTTAAATAGGGACTTAGGAGAATATTCACTGAATTCTTTATGCTCAAATTTAATTAAAAATGATCTAACAAAATATTTTATTAAAAAAATTGACAATAGTATTGAACCCGTTACAAAAAGGCCTTTAAGACTAGCTGCTAAAAAAACAAGATTAGCTTTGAAAACTTGCAGTTAATAATTTCATTTTATTTCGTTTGAATGAATTCATCCTCTCTCATCATTTTATTTATCAGTCCTGGTTGAACTTCGTTGAAGTAAGGATATTGGGGCTGTTTTAAAGGTTTTTAAAAGCATTTTTAGTTTTAAACTTCGTATTTTAATGTAAGTTGTTTATATATATATTTTTTCTTTAATGTTGTGCTGAAGACGGCCCTTGGACATAGGGCCGAAATATTCACCGATTTAAATTGCACTGTCTTGGAAAAAAGTTTCCCTATTGTTTTTGAGTTGTGTTTGTTTGATAGCTAGCAACCTAGTAAGAGATGATCACGTCCAATGTTAAGAAATATAAAAACCCGTAACTTCTAAGAAAAAGGTCAGATCAAAAAAAAGTACACCATTAGAATCGCCATGTCTGAAACCCCTGTATAGGAAACTTTCTGTCACTTGGCTTGAACAGCAAGGGAAATATATTGGCTTGAAAATCAAGAAAATTCACTTTAACCACGTTATTCTCCACAAACGGCATATTTTTTTCTTTCTCTTTTTTTTCTTTCTTTCTTTTCCACAGATAACTTGGCACTGGAACATCTTAGAGAGTTGTTCAATGGCTCATTTTAAAGGAAATTAATTGGGTTAAAAATCTTTATTAACTAAAATAAATTATTTCTAAAAGAGAATAAATTTTTCCACCAAAAACTGCATTTTTATGTCTTTTCATACTGCAGTCTTTTCAAAGATATTTGATTTTTGTACATAAATCATAATCGTATATACCAGCGGTAAGATTTCAATTTTACCTTAAAAGACGATCATTGGAATAACAAACCATTGCATACATTGGACTTAGTTCAGCTATTGTAGGTTCGTCTCTTACTATTTCAAAGAAGAAAAAGCCATAGGGTTTTTCCTGTTTGTTAGTAATCCGGGTTGCAGCGGTAGCTAGCAATAATCCGGGTTGCAGCGGTAGCTAGCAACCTAGTAAGAGACGATCACGTCCAATTTTAAGAAATATAAAAACCCCTAGCTCCTAAAAAAGAGTCAGATCAAAACAGAAAGTACACCATTAGAACCACCTTGTCCGAAACCCCTATGTAGGAAACTTACCGTCCTTTGGCTTTAATAACAAAGAAAATGTATTGGCTTGAAAATCAAGAAATCCGGGTTGCAGCGGTAGCTAGCAACCTAGTAAGAGACGATCACGTCCAATGTTAAGAAATACAAAAACCCATAGTTCCTAAAAAAAGGAGTCAGATCAAAAAGAAAGTGCGCCATTAGAACCGCCTTGTCCGAAACCCCTGCATAGTAAAATTTCTGTCCCTTGGCTTGAACAGCAAGGGAAATTGGCTTGAAAATCAAGAAAAGTGGCAGCTAATACAACATTCTGCTTAAACGGGATATTTTTTTTCTTTTTTCTTCTTTTCCACAGATAGCTTGGCACTGGAACATCGTAGAGGGTTGTTCAATAGCTCATATTAAAGGAAATTAATTGGGTTAAAAATCTATAGTAACTAAAATAAATTATTTTAAAACAGGATAAATTTTTGCACCAAAAACTGCATTTTCGATGTCTTTTCACACTGCAGTCTTTCAAACATAATCGTATACCAGCGGTAAGATTTGAACCTACGCCTTGTCTTGTCTGAAACCTTACTAGATAAATAATGAATGTCGTCATAGTTTTATATTATTACATTAAAAGACGATCACTGAAATAACAAACCATTCCATACATTGGACATAGTTAGCTACTTGATTGTTTGAGTTTCGTCTCTTACTATTTAAAAGAAGAAAAAGCGGTAAGCTTTTTCCTGTTTGTATTTATAGTTAAAAAACGAACTCAAGTCCAAAGAAACTGAACACTGTGGTTCATTTATATTATCTTCATTATTTTAGCTAGATCCGGGTTGCAGCGGTAGCTAGCAACCTAGTAAGAGACGATCACGTCCAATGTTAAGAAATATAAAAACCCATAGCTCCTAAAAAAGGAGTCAGATCAAAACAAAAAGTACACCATTAGAACCGCCTTGTCCGAAACCCCTGTATAGGAAACTTTCTGTCCCTTGGCTTGAACAGCAAGGGAAATATATCGGCTTGAAAATCAAGAAAATTGACTTTAACCACGTTATTCTCCCCAAACGGGATATTTTTTTCTTTTTTTCTCTTTTTTTTGTATCCAGAGATAGCTTGGCACTGGAACATCGTAGAGGGTTGTTCAATAGCTCATTTTAAAGGAAATTAATTGGGTTAAAAACCTTTTGTAACTAAAATAAATTATTTCTAAAAGAGAATAAATTTTTCCACCAAAAACTGCATTTTCGATGTCTTTTCACACTGCAGTCTTTCAAACATAATCGTATACCAGCGGTAAGATTTGAACCCACGCCTCCGAAGAGACTGGTGGCTAACACCAGTGCCTTGGACCACTCGTTCAGGCTGCCTCATAAATAAATATATATGTGAATTTGTATAATAAAGAACGACCTCTTGCCTATACTAAATTTTATACGCCACTTAAGTATAGTACAGGTTCGTAATTCAACAGATAGCTTGGCACTGGAACATCGTAGAGAGTTGTTCAATGGCTCATTTTAAAGAAAATTAATAGGGTTAAAAACTTCTTGTAATTAAAACAAATTATTTTTATTACATTAAGAAATTTTAATTATGTTCCTTAAGATTTACAGTAAAGAACGATCTCTCATCCATAGTAACTGATAAATTGTGGTTCCAGGGGTAGTTACTTGAGGTTCGTCTCTTACTATTTCAAAGAAGAAAAGACCGTAGGCTTTTTCCTGTTTGTTATAATAAAGAACGACCTCTTGCCTATAATAAATTTTAAACGCCACTTAATTATAGTATAGGTTAGTATCCGGGTTGCAGCGGTAGCTAGCAACCTAGTAAGAGACGATCACCTCCAATGTAAAGAAATATAAAACCCCTAACTCCTAAAAAAATCCGGGTTGCAGCGGTAGCTAGCAACCTGGTAAGAGACGATCACGTCCAATGTTAAGAAATATAAAAACCCATAGTTCCTAAAAAGGGAGTCAGATCAAAACAAAAAGTACACCATTAGAACCGCCTTGTCCGAAACCCCTGTATAGGAAACTTTCTGTCCCTTGGCTTGAACAGCAAGGGAAATATATTGGCTTGAAAATCAAGAAAAGTGGCAGCTACTACAACATTCTTCCTAAACGGGATATTTTTTTCTTTTTTTCTTTTTTTCTTTGTTTCCAGAGATAGCTTGGCACTGGAACATCGTAGAGGGTTGTTCAATAGCTCATTTTAAAGGAAATTAATTGGGTTAAAAACCTTTTGTAACTAAAATAAATTATTTCTAAAAGAGAATAAATTTTTCCACCAAAAACTGCATTTTTGATGTCTTTTCACACTGCAGTCTTTCAAACATTACATTATCCGAGTTGCAGCGGTAGCTAGCAACCTAGTAAGAGACGATCACCTCCAATGTTAAGAAATATAAGAACCCGTAGCTCCTAAAAAAAGAGTCAGATCAAAACAAAAAGTTTACCATTAGAACCGCCTTGTCCAAATCCTCCATAAAGGAAACTTACCGCCCTTTGGCTTGAATAACAAAGAAAATATATTGGCTTGAAAATCAAGAAAATAGACTTTTACCACGTTATTCTCCCCAAACGGGATATTTTTTTCTTTTTTTTTCTTTTTCTTTTCCACAGATAGCTTGGCACTGGAAGATCGTAGAGGGTTGTTCAATAGCTCATTTTAAAGGAAATTAATTGGGTTAAAAACCTTTTGTAACTAAAATAAATTATTTCTAAAAGAGAATAAATTTTTCCAATAAAAACTGTATTTTTGATGCAGTGACGTCATAATTACTATATAAGAAACGTCAAAACTACAAATGGTCTCATTCATGAATACATAATGGTTAGATCAAAGTTATAATAAAGATCGAACTCTTCCCTATACTAACTTGCATACGCAACTTCACTATAGTTAAGATTACAGTATTTATATTATGCATCATTATAAATTATAAAAGGTTCAAATGTTCGAAGATTATAGAGTTAAAAATTTTTACAGTAAAGAACGAACTTCAGCCCATAGTAACTAAAACAAGATTATAATTTAAGACTCAAGCTAGTAATTTGTTTGCTTCGGTATAAAATACTGTCATCAGGGATATTCGAACCCATGCCTCCGATGTGACGGGTGGCTAACACCAGCGCCTTAAACCGCTTGACCACGCTACCTCACATAACTATGCCATTATAATGCCATTATAAACGCCGTCATAAATGACGACTATGCAGTTTTCATCGATATCATAGCTGTAGAAATGGCTGAAACCTAGTATAGAACAAATCATGGCATAAATTGGGCTTAGTTTGATGCCTCATTCTCTGAAGATCGTCTCTTACTATTCCAAATAAGAAAAAGCCATTGGTTTTTCTTGTTTGTAATCTGGTACATCTGGGTTGCAGAGGTAGCTAGCAACCTAGTAGAGACGATCAAGTCCAATGTTAAGAAATATAAAAACCCATAACTCCTAAAAAAGGAGTCAGATCAAAACAAAAGTACACCATTAGAACCGCTTTGTCCGAAACCCCTATACAGGAGACTTTCTGTTCCTTAGCTTGAACACCAATGGAAATATATTGGCTTGAAAATCAAGAAAAGTGGCAGCTACTACAACATTCTGCCTAAAAGGGATATTTTTTTCTTTCTTTTTCTTTTCCACAGATTGCTTGGCACTGGAACATCGTAGAGAGTTTTTCAATGGCTCATTTTAAAGGAAATTAATCCGGGTTAAAAATCTTTTGTAACTAAAATAAATTATTTCTAAAAGAGAAAAATTTTACATAAAGGACCGATACAGTTCATGATAAATAGGGCCTATGCTAGTTTCATAGCATATAGCTGAAAACGTAGTAAAGAATAAACCACGGCAAATAGCAACTAAAAGTTAGTACAAAAAGGATCAATATGGTTTAAAGTAAGGAACGAACATTAAAACCCATAAGGAGACTAAAAGTTAGTAATAAAAGATAAATTTCCTAGAAACCATCACCATCCATTTGAAATTAATTTAAAATGTTGTCCCTGATGAGGCTCGAAATCACGACCTCAGGATTAAGATATATACACTATACCCACTATGCTACCGACGTTTATGTATTAGGAAAGATTGAACAATTTGAGACAATATTGAAATCCGAGTTACAGCGGTAGCTAGGAACCTAGTAGGAGACGATCAGGTCCAATGCTAAGAAATATTATAATAACTCATAACTCCTGAAAATAGAGGCAAGTCAAAACAAAAAGTGCACCGTTAGAACCCGCTTGTCCGATACCCTTATATAGAAAGCTTACCATCCCTTGGCTTGAATAACATGGAAAATATATTTGCTGGAAAATCAAGAAAAATGGCGGCTACTACGATATTCTGCATAAATGGCATCTTTTCGTTTCTCTGTTCTATTCCACAGATAGCTTGGCAGTGGAACATCATAGAGAGTTGTTCAAGGTCAGATTGTAAATAAAATTGATATGGTTAAAAAAAATTTGTATTTAAAAAATATAATAAAGATCGAACTCTTCCCTATACTAACTTGCATACGCAACTTCACTATAGTTAAGATTACAGTATTTATATTATACATCATTATAGATTATAAAAGGTTCAAATGTTTGAAGATTATCAGAGTTAAAAATTTTCCCACACCGGGAATCGAACCCGAGCCTGTTAAGTGAAAGTTAACTATCCTAGCCACTAGACCATATGGAACCATAAAGAAGTATGATTTAAGAGCAATATACATATTATTATTTCACCATACCAATTATAATAAGGCCAAAACAAAATCGCCGACTTGCAACCTTACTTTTGACACATTAGTTAAATCTTCATCAGGCTTAAAAATTTTTTTGCTAGTTTTGCAGTAAAGAACGAACCTTTGCCCATAGTAGCAGAAATAAGAATATCTAGGTTGCAGCGGTAGTTAGCAACCTATTAATTACATAATCCGGGTTTAGGTGGTAGCTAGCAACCTAGTAAGAAACGCCAAATTAAAAGATGTTATAATAAAGAACGACCTCTTTCCTATACTAAATTTTATAGGCCGCTTAACTATAGCATAGGCTAGTACAGTTATTATATTTAAGGCCAATATATTAAAATTTTCCACTAAAAGACGGTCATTGGAATAAAAACCCAATACATACATTTGATTTAGTTAGCTACTTGATTGTTTGAGGCTAGTCTCTTACTATTTCAAAGAAGAAAAAGCCGTAGGCTTTTTCCTGTTTGTAATCAATTAGAAAGAGTTCTACCTTTAATGTAATGTAATAAAGATCAAACTCTTCCCTATACTAACTTGCATACGCAACTTCACTATAGTTAAGATTACAGTATTTATATTTTTACATTAAAAGACGATCACTGAAATAACAAACCATTCCATACATTGGATTTAGTTAGCTACTTGATTGTTTGAGTTTCGTCTCTTACTATTTAAAAGAAAAAAAGCCGTAGGCTTTTTCCTGTTTGTATTTATAGTTAAAAAACGAACTCAAGTCCAAAGAAACTGAACACTGTGGTTCATTAATATTATCTTCATTATTTTAGCTAGAATGTAAATAAACAAGTTTCTTTTTTAAATTTTAAATTGAAAAGATAGAGCTCTTAATTCAAGATATTAAAAGTTCTCCCCGACGGGGAATCGAACCCTCTTCTCCCAGGTAGCAAGTGGGCATACTTACCATTAGACTATCGAAGACTTATAAAATAAAAGTTACATATAAGATATGATAATAATTTTTTAATCCGGGTTACATATATCCGGGTATAATAAAGAACGACCTTTTGCCTATACTAAATTTTGTACGACACTTAATTATAGTATAGGTTAGTAATTCCACAGATAGCTTGGCACTGGAACATCGTAGAGAGTTGTTTAATGGCTCATTTTAAAGGATTTGTAGAAAAATCGATGAGGGATGGGTATGTTTTTCATGGAGATCGCGTTTTAATATAAGCTTGGCACTGGAACATCGTAGAGAGTTGTTCAATGGCTCATTTTAAAGGAAATTAATAGGGTTAAAAACCTTTTGTAATTAAAACAAATTATTTTTATTACATTAAGAAGTTTTAATTATGTTCCTTAAGAATTATAATAAAGAACGACCTCTTACCTATACTAATTTTTATACGCCACTTAATTATAGTATAGGTTAGTAATTCCACAGACAGCTTGGCACTTGAACATCGTAGAGAGTTGTTTAATAACAAACCATTGAATACATTGGACTTAGTTAGCTACTTGATTGTTTGAGGTTATAATAAAGAACGAACTCTTTACTATACTATCCGGGTTGCAGCGGTAGCTAGCAACCTAGTAAGAGACGATCACGTCCAATGTTAAGAAATATAAAAACCCCCAACTCCTAAAAACAGAGTCAGATCAAAACAAAAAGTACACCATTAGAACCGCCTTGTCCGAAACCCCTATAAAGGAAACTTACCGCACTGCGTCTTGAATAACATAGAAAATATATTGGCTTGATAATCAAGAAAATTGACTTTAACCACGTTATTCTCCACAAACGGGATATTTTTTTCTTTCTTTCTTTTCCACAGATTGCTTGGCACTAGAACATCGTAGAGAGTTGTTCAATGGCTCATTTGAATCCGGGTTGCAGCGGTAGCTAGCAACCTAGTAAGAGACGATCACCTCCAATGTCAAGAAATATAAAACCCCCCAACTCCTAAAAAAAGAGTCAGATCAAAACAAAAAGTACACCATTAGAACCGCCTTGTCCGAATCCTCTATAAAGGAAACTTACCGCACTGCGTCTTGAATAACAAAGAAAATATATTGGCTTGAAAATCAAGAAAATTGACTTTACCACGTTATTCTCCACAAACGGGATATTTTTTTCTTTCCGCTTTTTCTTTCTGCTCAGCTAGCTGGGCACTGGAAAATCATAGAGAGCTGTATAATAGCTCATTTTAAAGGAAATTGCAACATCTAGTCACTTTTGTATTTAAAAATAAAATACTTTTTAAAGTAGAATCAATTTTGTCAAAAAAATTGCATTTTTGATGTATTTTCATACTGCAGTCTTTTCAAAGATATTTGAATTTTGAAGCAATAAAACAGTCCATGTAATGAACTCTATAGTAATAATAGCTACTTGTCTCAATAGTAACCGAAACTCCTGGAACCAAAATTTTCTTTTTGGCTTAATCGCTAAAATTATTATGTAAACTGCAAAAATATTTATGATGCCTAATCAGTAATAGTAATTTTTTAATTTAAACAACAAAAATACATGAAAATTCTAAAATTAATTTTGCTTTTTGTCTCCTGGAAGAAATTTTTTTTTCATCTCAGTTCAAATTTATTATTGTATCCTGTAACCCGTAAAGTACATATCTCCATATTATTGTCTCATAATTGCAATTATTTTAGTTTTCAGTCCAGAATCACTAAACTTATTATTTAAACTGCAAAAATATTTATGGTGTCTAACCAATAATACTAATTTTGTAATTCAAACAAGATAAATACCTGAAAATTTTAAAATTAGTTTTGTTTTATGCTAGGTTTTAGATACTCGACACGGGATTTTGTGTGCTTAATAATTTTAAATCTTGAAAAAATATGGTCTCACGCGAGTGGAAAAAAAGAAAGAATAACCAAAAACAATATCAAAATAGAACAATCCAAATTTCTACTAATAGAAAACTTTACTACACAAAAAATAAAGCTAACATCCTGAAATATAAGAAAAGTTTATTTAAAAGAGATAAAAATGCCACCAAACGCAATAAAGCTCGAGCACGCGTAAGGATTGCTACTAAGATGTCTTGTGATCCAGAATTTTATAATAAAGAACGACCTCTTACCTATACTAAATTTTATACGCAACTTAATTATAGAATAGGTTAGTAATTCAACAGATAGCATGGCACTGCAACATTGTAGAGAGTTGTTCAATGGCTCATTTTAAAGGAAATTAATGGGGTTAAAAACCTTTTGTAATTAAAACAAATTATTTTTATTACATTAAGAAATTTTATATGTTCTTTAAGAAATCATCATAAGTAAAAATTTCCCATACAGATATAATAAAGATCAAACTCTTCCCTATACTAACTTGCATACGCAACTTCACTATAGTTAAGATTACAGTATTTATATTTTTACATTAAAAGACGATCACTGAAATAACAAACCATTCCATACATTGGACTTAGTTAGCTACTTGATTGTTTGAGTTTCGTCTCTTACTATTTAAAAGAAGAAAAAGCCGTAGGCTTTTTCCTGTTTGTATTTATAGTTAAAAAACGAACTCAAGTCCAAAGAAACTGAACACTGTGGTTCATTCATATTATCTTCATTATTTTAACTAGAATGTAATTATAGTAAAGAACGACCTCTTGTCTATACTAAATTTTATAGGCCACTTAACTATAGTATAGGCTAGTACAGTTATATTTAAAGTCAATATATTAAAAATTATAATAAAGATTACATAAAGTAAATCGAAACCGGACCTGCTACATGAAAGCCACCTATCCTACCCGCTAGACCATATGGGACTATAAAACAGTATGATTTAAGAACCATATGTATATTATTATTTTATCATACCAATTATAATAAGGCCAAAACAAAATCGTCGACTTGCAACCTTACTTTTGACACATCAGTTATCCGGGTTGCAGCGGTAGCTAGCAACCTAGTAAGAGACGATCACCTCCAATGTTAAGAAATATAAAAACCCGTAGTTCCTAAAAAAAGAGTCAGATCAAAACAAAAAGTACACCATTAGAACCGCCTTGTCCAAATCCTCCATAAAGGAAACTTACCGCCCTTTGGCTTGAATAACAAAGAAAATATATTGGCTTGAAAATCAAGAAAATAGACTTTTACCACGTTATTCTCCCCAAACGGGATATTTTTTTCTTTTTTTCTTTTTTTTTTCTTTTGTATCCAGAGATAGCTTGGCACTGGAACATCGTAGAGGGTTGTTCAATAGCTCATTTTAAAGGAAATTAATTGGGTTAAAAATCTATAGTAACTAAAATAAATTATTTTTAAAAGAGAATAAATTTTTTCAATAAAAACTGTATTTTTGATGCAGTGACGTCATAATTACTATATAATCCGGGTTGCAGCGGTAGCTAGCAACCTAGTAAGAGACGATCACGTCCAATGTTAAGAAATATAAAAACCCATAGTTCCTAAAAAAGGAGTCAGATCAAAACAAAAAGTACACCATTAGAACCGCCTTGTCCGAAACCCCTGTATAGGAATCTTTCTGTCCCTTGGCTTGAACAGAAAGGGAAATATATTGGCTTGAAAATCAAGAAAAGTGGCAGCTACTACAACATTCTTCCTAAACGGGATATTTTTTTCTTTTTTTTTTTCTTTGTTTCCAGAGATAGCTTGGCACTGGAACATCGTAGAGGGTTGTTCAATAGCTCATTTTAAAGGAAATTAATTGGGTTAAAAACCTTTTGTAACTAAAATAAATTATTTCTAAAAGAGAATAAATTTTTCCACCAAAAACTGCATTTTCGATGTCTTTTCACACTGCAGTCTTTCAAACATAATCGTATACCAGCGGTAAGATTTGAACCCACGCCTCCGAAGAGACTGGTGGCTAACACCAGTGCCTTGGACCACTCGGCCAGGTTGCCTCTCATAAATAATATATATGTGAATCCGGGTTGCAGCAGTAGCTAGCAATCTCTAGTAAGAGACGATCAGTCCAATGCTAAGAAATATAACAAAACTCCTAAAAATAGAGTCAGATCAAAACAAAAGTACATCATTAGAATTACCTTGTCTGAAACCCTACTAGATAAATATTGAATGTCGTCATATTTTATATTAGAGCTATGTTTTATAATAAAGAACGACCTCTTGCCTATACTAAATTTTATAGGCCACATAACTATAGTATAGGCTAGTACAGTTATATTTAAGGTCAATATATTAAAATTTTCCATTAAAAGACGATCATTGGAATAAAAACCCATTAAATACATTTGATATAGTTAGCTACTTGATTGTTTGAGGCTAGTCTCTTACTATTTCAAAGAAGAAAAAGCCGTAGGCTTTTTCCTGTTTGTAATCAATTAGAAAGATTACATAAATCTGGGTATATTAAAGAATGACATAAATTACATTAAGGAACAATCTGTAGCCCATAGTAAATGAAATAATAGAAAGAATCATTATATATATGATTATTTTAATTATATTTGTTAAGAAATCAAAATAAGTAAAAATTTCCCATACTAGGAATTAAACTTGAGCCAACTAGGTGAGAGTTAGCTATCCCAAAACACTAGACCATGTAGAATATATTAGAATATCTGATTAATGAAGTTTATGGTAAAGAGTGACATAAAATGCATTAATTTTTGGGGGTTTAACAAAAATCTAATTTTTCAACTGAAACTAGATCAATTCCTTAAAATTATAAGCAAAATAATTTTTTTTTAACTGCAAACTGCAAAAAATTCTCATATTTGAACAATAATTTTGATTTTTTAATTCCAACCAGAAAAATAGCTGAGAATTTGAAAATTGTCTTTTTTTTGGGTTCTAACTACTTGATTTTACATAAGCAATAATAAAGAAAATTCTAAAATACATTACATGTCCAAATCGTATGAAGAAGATGAAAGATCTGTTGCATCTTTTGATTTAATTTATAATAAAGATCGAACTCTTCCCTATACTAACTTGCATACACAACTTCACTATAGTTAAGATTAGAGTATTTATATTATACATCATTATAGATTATAAAAGGTTCAAATTGAAGATTATAGAGTTAAAAATTTTCCCACACCGGGAATCGAACCCGAGCCTGTTAAGTGAAAGTTAACTATCCTAGCCACTAGACTATATGGAACCATAAAGAAGTATGATTTAAGAGCCATATGCATATTATTATTTCACCATACCAATTATAATAAGGCCAAAACAAAATCGTCGACTTGCAACCTTACTTTTGACACATTAGTTAAATCTTCATCAGGCTTAAAAATTTTTTTGCTAGTTTTACATGAAAGAACGAACCTTAGCCCATAGTAGCAGAAATAAGAATATCTAGGTTGCAGCGGTAGCTAGCAACCTATTACATAATCCGGGTTTAAGTGGTAGCTAGCAACCTAGTAAGAAACGCCAAATTAAAAGATGATCATTAGAAGAACAAACAATTGCTTATATTGGACTTAGTTAGCAGCCTGATTCTTTGAGGTTATAACGGCATCTTTTTTCTTTCTTCTTCTTTTCCACAGATAGATTGGCACTGGAACATCGTAGAGAGTTGTTGAAACGAAACTCAGAGAGGAGAGAAAGTAACAAAATGAAAAATAAAATCAAAAAAGGGTGAAAAAACGAGGATTTTGTCAGCCAGCGAACCATGAAGATGACAAAATATAAGCAAATATTTCGACAAGGACCTCCGCCAAGTCGTCCTCAGTGCTAAACAAAAAAGAAAAAAAAAACGAAAATCTAACCTTTCGAAGTTCACCGTACAAAGACAGAACAGACACTGAATAAAAAACCAGGCAGGAATCAATGAAAATAAATTTACCAAGATGATTGTCCAAGGATCTTTCGTCTTGCAATAATTTTAGCTGGTCTACAATTTCGGTTTTCATTAGATATGCAAATAGGTTTTTTTTAAGTTTTTTCGGGTGAAAATATTATAATAAATAACGACCTCTTGCCTATACTAAATTATATAGGCCACTTAACTATAGTATAGGTTAGTAAATCACTGAAATAACAAACCATTCCACACATTGGACTTAGTTAGCTACTTGATTGTTTGAGTTTCGTCTCTTACTATTTAAAAGAAGAAAAAACCGTAGGCTTTTTCCTGTTTGTATTTATAGTTAAAAAACGAACTCAAGTCCAAAGAAACTGAACCCTGTGGTTCATTCATATTATCTTCATTATTTTAGCTAGAATGTAAATAAACAAGTTTCTTTTTTAAATTTTAAATTGAAAAGATAGTGCTTTTAATTCAACATATTAAAAGTTTTACAATAAAGAACGACACTTAGCCCATGTTAACTGAAACATAAATAGGGATTATGTAATTTCCATCATTTTAATAAAGAACGACCTCTTGTCTAAACTAAATTTTATACGCCACTTAATTATAGTATAGGTTAGTAATTCCACAGATAGCTGGCACTGGAACGTCGTAGAGAGTTGTTCAATGGCTCATTTTAAAGAAAATTAACGGGGTTAAAAACCTTTTGTACTTAAAACAAATTATTTTTAAAATAGAATCAGTTTTTTTTGCAAAAAATGTATAATAAAGAACGACCTCTTGCCTATACTAAATTTTATAGGCCACTTAACTATAGTTTACAGTAAGGAACGAACATCAGCCCATAGTAACTAAAATTATATTTATAATAAAGAACGAACGAAGACGATCACTGAAATAACAAACCATTCCATACATTGGACTTAGTTAGCTACTTGATTGTTTGAGTTTCGTCTCTTACTATTTAAAAGAAGAAAAAGCCGTAGGCTTTTTTCTGTTTGTATTTATAGTTAAAAAACGAACTCAAGTACAAAGAAACTGAACCCTGTGGTTCATTCATATTATCTTCATTATTTTAGCTAGAATGTAAATAAACAAGTTTCTTTTTTAAATTTTAAATTGAAAAGATATTGCTTTTAATTCAACATATTAAAAGTTCTCCCCGACGGAGAATCGAACCCCCTTCTCCAAGGTAACAAGTGGGCATGCTTACCATTAGACTATCGAAAACTTATAAAGTAAAAGTTACATATAAGATATGATAATAATTTTTTAATCCGGGTTGCAGCGGTAGCTAGCAACCTATTACATAATCCGGGTTTAAGTGGTAGCTAGCAACCTAGTAAGAAACGCCAAATTAAAAGATGATCATTAGAAGAACAAACAATTGCTTATATTGGACTTAGTTAGCTGCCTGATTCTTTGAGGTTATAACGGCATCTTTTTTCTTTCTTCTTCTTTTCCACAGATAGATTGGCACTGGAACATCGTAGAGAGTTGTTGAAACGAAACTCAGAGAGGAGAGAAAGTAACAAAATGAAAAATAAAATCAAAAAAGGGTGAAAAAACGAGGATTTTGTCAGCCAGCGAACCATGAAGATGACAAAATATAAGCAAATATTTCGACAAGGACCTCCGCCAAGTCGTCCTCAGTGCTAAACAAAAAAGAAAAAAAAAACGAAAATCTAACCTTTCGAAGTTCACCGTACAAAGACAGAACAGACACTGAATAAAAAACCAGGCAGGAATCAATGAAAATAAATTTACCAAGATGATTGTCCAAGGATCTTTCGTCTTGCAATAATTTTAGCTGGTCTACAATTTCGGTTTTCATTAGATATGCAAATAGGTTTTTTTTAAGTTTTTTCGGGTGAAAATATTATAATAAATAACGACCTCTTGCCTATACTAAATTATATAGGCCACTTAACTATAGTATAGGTTAGTAAATCACTGAAATAACAAACCATTCCACACATTGGACTTAGTTAGCTACTTGATTGTTTGAGTTTCGTCTCTTACTATTTAAAAGAAGAAAAAGCCGTAGGCTTTTTCCTGTTTGTATTTATAGTTAAAAAACGAACTCAAGTCCAAAGAAACTGAACCCTGTGGTTCATTCATATTATCTTCATTATTTTAGCTAGAATGTAAATAAACAAGTTTCTTTTTTAAATGTTAAATTGAAAAGATAGTGCTTTTAATTCAACATATTAAAAGTTTTACAATAAAGAACGACACTTAGCCCATGTTAACTGAAACATAAATAGGGATTATGTAATTTCCATCATTTTAATAAAGAACGACCTCTTGTCTAAACTAAATTTTATACGCCACTTAATTATAGTATAGGTTAGTAATTCCACAGATAGCTGGCACTGGAACGTCGTAGAGAGTTGTTCAATGGCTCATTTTAAAGAAAATTAACGGGGTTAAAAACCTTTTGTACTTAAAACAAATTATTTCTAAAATAGAATCAGTTTTTTTGCAAAAAATGTATAATAAAGAACGACCTCTTGCCTATACTAAATTTTATAGGCCACTTAACTATAGTTTACAGTAAGGAACGAACATCAGCCCATAGTAACTAAAATTATATTTATAATAAAGAACGAACGAAGACGATCACTGAAATAACAAACCATTCCATACATTGGACTTAGTTAGCTACTTGATTGTTTGAGTTTCGTCTCTTACTATTTAAAAGAAGAAAAAGCCGTAGGCTTTTTTCTGTTTGTATTTATAGTTAAAAAATGAACTCAAGTACAAAGAAACTGAACCCTGTGGTTCATTCATATTATCTTCATTATTTTAGCTAGAATGTAAATAAACAAGTTTCTTTTTTAAATTTTAAATTGAAAAGATATTGCTTTTAATTCAACATATTAAAAGTTCTCCCCGACGGAGAATCGAACCCCCTTCTCCAAGGTAACAAGTGGGCATGCTTACCATTAGACTATCGAAAACTTATAAAGTAAAAGTTACATATAAGATATGATAATAATTTTTTAATCCGGGTTGCAGCGGTAGCTAGCAACCTAGTAAGACACGATCACGTCCAATGTTAAGAAATATAAAAACCCATAGCTCCTGAAAAAGGAGTCAGATCAAAACAAAAAGTTCACCATTAGAATTATATTAAAAGACTATCGAAGACTTATAAAATAAAAGTTATATATAAGATATGATAATAATTTTTTAATCCGGGCTGCAGCGGTAGCTAGCAACCTAGTAAGAGACGATCACGTCCAATGTTAAGAAATATAAAAACCCATAGCTCCTGAAAAAGGAGTCAGATCAAAACAAAAATTACATTAAGAGACGATCATTGGAATAACATACCATTGCATACATTGGACTTAGTTAGCTACTTGATTGTTTGAGGTTCGTCTCTTACTATTTCAAAGAAGAAAAAGGCGTAGGCTTTTTCCTGTTTGTAATCACAAAGCATAGAATCTGGGTTGCAGCGATAGCTAGCAACCTAGTAAGAGACGATCAGTCCAATGTTAAGAAATCCGGGTTGCAGCGGTAGCTAGCAACCTAGTAAGAGACGATCACGTCCAATGTTAAGAAATATAAAAATACATAGTTCCTAATAAAGGATTCAGATCAAAACAAAAATTACACCATTAGAACCGCCTTGTCGGAAACCCCTGTATAGGAAACTTTCTGTCCCTTGGCTTGAACAGCAAGGGAAATATATTGGCTTGAAAATCAAGAAAATTGACTTTAACCACGTTATTCTCCCCAAACGGGATATTTTTTTCTCTTTTCTTTTTTTCTTTTCCATAGATAGCTTGGCACTAGTTATAATAAAGAACGACCTCATGCCTATACTAAATTTTATACGCCACTATTGAATTATAGTATAGGTTAGTATTTCCACAGATAGCTTGGCACTGGAACATCGTAGAGAGTTGTTCAACGGCTCATTTTAAAGGAAATTAATGGGGTTCAAAATATTATATTAAAAGACGATCATTAGAAGAACAAACCATTGCATACATTGAACTTAGTTAGCTCCCTTATTCTTTGAGAGTCGTCTCTTACTACTCCAAAGAAGAAAAAGCCGTAGGCTTTTTCCTTTTTGTAATCAGGGTTTTCATAATCTGGGTTGTTCGGGTTGCAGCGGTAGCTAGCAACCTAGTAAGAGACGATCACGTCCAATGTTAAGAAATATAAAAACCCATAGTTCCTAAAAAAGGAGTCAGATCAAAACAAAAAGTACACCATTAGAACCGCCTTGTCCGAAACACCTTTATAGGAAACTTTATGTCCCTTGGCTTGAACAGCAAGGGAAATATATTGGCTTGAAAATCAAGAAAATTGACTTTAACCACGTTATTCTCCCCAAACGGGATATTTTTTTCTCTTTTTTTTCTGTTTTCTTTGTATCCAGAGATAGTCTGGCACTGGAACATCGTAGAGGGTTGTTCAATAGCTCATTTTAAAGGAAATTAATTGGGTTAAAAATCTATAGTAACTAAAATAAATTATTTCTAAAAGAGAATAAATTTTTACACTAAAAACTGTATTTTTGATGCAGTGACGTCATAATTACTATATAAGAAACGTCAAAACTGTAAATGGTCTCATTCATGAATACATAATGGTTAGATCAAAGCAAGCTACACGCAAGTTAAAAAATCAGTATTAAAAAATCAAGAAAAGTGGCAGCTACTACAACATTCTGCCTAAACGGGATATTTTTTTTCTCTTTTCTTTGTTTCCAGAGATAGCTTGGCACTGGAACATCGTAGATAGTTGTTCAATAGCTCATTTTAAAGGAAATCCGGGTTGCAGCGGTAGCTAGCAACCTAGTAAGAGTTTTATAATAAAGGATGAACTTCAGGCTTTACTAACTGAAAAGTTTAGTATTTTTATATAGTAAAGAACGAGCTCTAAATGATAGTTGTAGCTATAGCTGCAATCAAGTGAAAGACAAACCGAAGCATATAGTAACTAATTTATAATAAAGAACGACCTCTTGCCTATACTAAATTTTATACGCCACTTAATTATAGTATAGGTTAGTAATTCAACAGTTATAATAAAGAACGACCTCTTGCCTATACTAAATTTTATACGCCACTTAATTATAGTATAGGTTAGTAATTCAATAAATAGCTTGGTACTGGAACATCGTAGAGAGTTGTTCAATGGCTCATTTTAAAGAAAATTAATGGGGTTAAAAACTTCTTGTAATTAAAACAAATTATTTTTATTATTACATAAAGGACCGATATAGTTCATCATAAATGGTGTTTGTCAATACGGTTTTTTTATATTTTATAATAAAGAACGACCTCTTGCCTAACTAAATTTATAGGCCACTTATTGGAATAAAAACCCATTACATACATTTGATTTAGTTAGCTTCATTCATTAAAGAACAAACTGTAGTCACTAATAAAGGCCTATTCTGCATGTTATGAAGTAAGAATTGTTTTCTCAACACGTTTCCTTCATAATAACCCCAATCCTGGATTTCTACCCATAAATCTACCACAATGAAGAATAATTTAGAAAAGTGTAACTTACAGCTGATTGGGAATTCGTAAACTGGGGAATTTCCTGAGACTCGGGCTGAACTATATAATAGCGTTATGCTGTGTTGGATATAAATATTTATGTCCTACGTTAGTTATGTCACGGCTCCCGCTGGCTCTTGTCCTAATAAATTATTATTGTAGTTATAATGAAACCCTACATTCCTGCTCTTGCTCAATTACAATTATATTAATAGCCCAGAGGTTAAAAGTTTCTATAAAGATCAATATTTGAATAAAATTTCCAGAAATGACTGTTAAAATTTGATGTCAAAAACTTTGATTCGTAAGATAAGATTCTATTGTGTAAATGTTAACTATCAAAAAGTGTTTTTAAGAACTAAATCCCTGTTTTGGTTTTAAACAAACACAAAAGCAACGGTTAACAAAGCATTCTACTAGCTTATTCCAAACAAAGTAATTTAAGATAAAGGCTCCATAAAAAAAACTCTAGAAATTTGATTTTTTTTTTTTTTTTTTTTTTTTTTTTTTTTTTTTTTCAGAACTATGATATTACTTAGACCTTTTCTTGGGGAACGTTCTGAACTTAATTAAAAAAAAAATAAAGAAACGGTTCTTTTTCCAACGATTTTAATCAATTTTCAACGTATTTTCAATCTAAAAAACCATCTACGCCAAATTTCAAAAATATAATTCGCCAGATGAATAGAATTAAATGTCATTTATGGAATGATATCACAAGTTTCTTCTTTCTTTGATATACAAAAATCGTAGGAAAGCAGAAAAATAATATTCTAAAAATTACACAGTGAACATAATCCTTAACCTATAGGCTTTCCTCATGTTTTATCCTCATATTCGTATATTTTAATTACTCCTCTTTATTTTAATTTAATATTTTAATTTTAATTTAATTTATTTTAATATTTTAATTACTCCCGAATATATTTTAATTTACTCCTCTTTCAGAGTCATTTTAAAAAAAAATCTTTTTCAGGCCCCATTTGTCAAATTACACTGAGGATATTTTAGCACAGTTAAGTGATTTGCTCATATTGAGCCCTTCCTCAGAAACCACGTCTTCATCTTTCCTTTCTCCTGATGATCAGTTGTACATATTTGAAACTGCAGCAACCCTAATCATAAATGCAAATTCTGAACAAAATGTAAGTCTTTCTGTATTATTATTACTCTTACCCTGGGTTCCCACTGATGCGATTTCACGCAAAAACGGCCGTTTTTCCGTGATCTGTCAAATTTCCTTCTTTTTTTGCTGCAAGTATCTGCGTCACAACGGTTCAACGGCTGCGTTGAAATATTTCTACTGAGCCGTTGAAAAATGCATCCGTTATTTTAAATTGAAAGCATTGTAGAACCATAAATTGCAAGTAAATGAGAAACTAAACATGTTATAGATAAGACTTATATTTTTCATTAGGCATAGTTAGTCAAAGCTATTATAGGTTAGCCCTTTGAATATGTTTCTTGGCTTCTAGAATTTGATTTAGCCTCCCAGGGACTTCTTGCTGTCCGGTTCTAAGCCGGCTTAAGCACTTCGGTATAGACTTGAGAAGATATGTGATCCCGTCCTGCACTGGTATCTGGGATCATTGCTTTTCCTGAGGCGAAAATAATTTCAATGATTTAAAGAACATGAAAATTGGAACTTGGAATGTTACGACATTAAAAAATGACTATCGTATCGACATTTTGACTGACGAATTTTAGACGATTCGAACTGGATTTATTAGGAGTTTCAGAAACTCATATCCCAGGGGTAGGAAGCATGAAATTAGGTGATATAGAATTTGTTTACTCAGGCAGGAAGGATGGGGTACATAGACAGGGAGTAGGGCTTATGATGAATAAGGAAGCTGCTAAGTCTTGTTTAGGCTGGGAAGGTATTAATAATAGAATAGTAATTGCTCATTTTATGACTAGAAAGTTCAGGGTATCAGTTATAGTAGTATACGCCCCTGTAGAACCGACTGACGGAGATACTAGTGACTCAGATGAATTTTACTTACAGTTACAGGAGCAAATAGACAAGGTCCCAGCAGAAATATGATGTTATTACTGGGAGATTTTAACGCCCAGGTTAGTAGAAATAGGGATAGATGGTATCCCAGCCTAGGTAAATTTGGTGTAGGAAAAGAAAACAGTAATGGATACAGACTTTTGCAATTTGTAGGTATAACATTCTAGTTATAACCAATACGGTGTTTGGTCATAAAATGTCTCATAAGTTATCCGGGTTGCAGCGGTAGCTAGCAACCTAGTAAGAGACGATCACCTCCAATGTTAAGAAATATAAAAACCCGTAGCTCCTAAAAAAAGAGTCAGATCAAAACAAAAAGTACACCATTAGAACCGCCTTGTCCAAATCCTCCATAAAGGAAACTTACCGCCCTTTGGCTTGAATAACAAAGAAAATATATTGGCTTGAAAATCAAGAAAATAGACTTTTACCACGTTATTCTCCCCAAACGGGATATTTTTTTCTTTTTTCTTTGTCTCCAGAGATAGCTTGGCACTGGAACATCGTAGAGGGTTGTTCAATAGCTCATTTTAAAGGAAATTAATTGGGTTAAAAACCTTTTGTAACTAAAATAAATTATTTCTAAAAGAGAATAAATTTTTCCAATAAAAACTGTATTTTTGATGCAGTGACGTCATAATTACTATATAAGAAACGTCAAAACTGTAAATGGTCTCATTCATGAATACATAATGGTTAGATCAAAGCAAGCTACACGCAAGTTAAAAAATCAGTACTAAAATATTATAATAAAGATCGAACTCTTCCCTATACTAACTTGCATACGCAACTTCACTATAGTTAAGATTACAGTATTTATATTATACATCATTATAGATTATAAAAGGTTCAAATGTTATAATGATAAAATAACTCTTGGCTATACTAACTGGCATAGTCAAGTTAGTATAGCCGTTAGAATACGTTTATCAAAATCTATTTATCCGTATATACACAGATTTGTGGAAAAATCAAATCAATGAATACCTTACTACAGCACAATGGATGAAAGTGTGCCTCATGATTCGAGGTTTGCGGGTTCAAATCCACCTGTAGTAAGGGATCAATATTAAACGATTGGCTTTTCCTTCTTTAAAAGAAGATTACATTAAGAGACGATCATTGGAATAACAAACTATTGCATAATTTGGACTTAGTTAGCTACTTGATTGTTTGAGGTGCGTCTCTTACTATTTCAAAGAAGAAATAGTATGGTAAAGATCGACCTCTAGCCTATTTAAATTTTTACTATAGAGTTCATTACCATGAACTGTTTGATTGGTTCAAAATTCAAATATCTTTGAAAAGACTGCAGCATGAAAATACATCAAAAATGCAGTTTTTTGACAAAATTGATTCTACTTTAAAAACTATTTTATTTTTAAATATATTACATTAAAGGACGATCATTTGAATAACAAACCATTGCAAACATTAGACTTTGTTTACGTTAATTATAATAAAGATCGAACTCTTCCCTATACTAACTTGCATACGCAACTTCAGTATAGTTAAGATTATATAATAAAGAACGACCTCTTACCTATACTAAATTTTTTATGCAATTTAATTATAGTATAGGTTAGTAATTCAACATTACATTAAAGGACGATCATTTGAATAACAGACCATTGCATACATTAGACTTTGTTTACATTAAAGAACAAACTTCCAGCCCATTGTAGCTAAAATAAGATTATAATTAATGTTAAAGATTAATCATTGTTACATTATAATAAAGATCGAACTCTTCCTTATACTAACTTGCATACGCAACTTCACTATAGTTAAGATTACAGTATTTATATTATACATCTTTATAAATTAAAAAAGGTTCAAATGTTCGAAGATTATAGAGTTAAAAATTTTCCACCACCGGGAATCGAACCCGAACCTGTTAAGTGGAAGTTAACTATCCTAGCCACTAGACCATATGGAACAATAATGAAGCATGATTTAAGAGCCATATGCATATTATTATTTCACCATACCAATTATAATAAGGCCAAAACAAAATCATCGACTTGCAACCTTACTTTTGACACATTAGTTAAATCTTCATCAAGCTTAAAAAATGTTTTGCTAGTTTTACATGAAAGAACGAACCTTAGCCCATAGTAGCAGAAATAAGATTATCTAGGTTGCAGCGGTAGCTAGCAACCTATTACATAATCCGGGTTTAAGTGGTAGCTAGCAACCTAGTAAGAAACACCAATTTAAAAGATGATCATTAGAAGAACAAACAATTGCTTATATTGGACTTAGTTAGCTGCCTGATTCTTTGAGGTTCGTCTCTTACTATTCCAAAGAAGAAAAAGCCGTAGGCTTTTTCCTGTTTGTAATAATATAATAAAGATCGAACTCTTCCCTATACTAACTTGCATACGCAACTTCACTATAGTTAAGATTACAGTATTTATATTATTATAATAAAGTTTTACAATAAAGAACGACACCTAGCCCATGTTAACTGAAACATAAATAGGGATTAAAAGCCTATTTAAATAGCCTCTAGCCTATTTAAATTTTTACTATAGAGTTCATTACCATGAACTGTTTGATTGGTTCAAATCCGGGTTGCAGCGGTAGCTAGCAACCTAGTAAGAGACGATCACGTCCAATGTTAAGAAATATAAAAACCCATAGTTCCTAACAAAGGAGTCAGATCAAAACAAAAAGTAGACCATTTCCGGAACCCCTGTATAGGAAACTTTCTGTCCCTTGGCTTGAACAGCAAGGGAAATATATTGGCTTGAAAATCAAGCAAATTGACTTTTACCACGTTATTCTCCCCAAACGGGATATTTTTTTCTTTTTTCTTTTTTCTTTTTTTTTTTTCTTTGTATCCAGAGATAGCTTGGCACTGGAACATCGTAGAGGGTTGTTCAATAGCTCATTTTAAAGGAAATTAATTGGGTTAAAAATCTATAGTAACTAAAATAAATTATTTCTAAAAGAGAATAAATTTTTCCACCAAAAACTGCATTTTTGATGTCTTTTCACACTGCAGTCTTTCAAACATAATCGTATACCAGTGGTAAGATTTGAACCCACGCCTCCAAAGAGACTGGTGGCTAACACCAGTGTCTTGGACCACTCGGCCAGGCTGCCTCTCATAAATAAATATATATGTGAATTTGGGTTGCAGCAGTAGCTAGCAACCTAGTAAGAGACAATCAGTCCCATGCTAAGAAATATAACAAAACTCCTAAAAATAGAGTCAGATCAAAACGAAAGTACATCATTGAAACTACCTTGTCTGAAACCCTACTAGATAAATAATGAATGTCGTCATAGCTTTATATTAGATTAGAGCTATGACGTGAATAGAAAAATCATTACGCCGTGACGTCATAATTACTACTTAAGAACAACAAAGATGTAAATTTTCTCAGTCTTGATTAGAATAATGGTTAGATCGAAGCAAGCTATACGCAATTTGAAAAAACAGTACTACACAAACAACAGAGATAGTATCTTGAAAAGAGAAAAGCAAAAATATTCAACCGACCAGGCGCATCGAGAAGTAAAAATTGAGAGAGCAAAACAAAGGTATTCAACCGACCAGGCGTATCGAGAAGTAATAATTGAGAGAGCAAAACAAAGGTATTCAACCGACCAGGCGTATCGAGAAGTAATAATTGAGAGAGCAAAACAAAGGTATTCAACCGACCAGGCGTATCGAGAAGTAATAATTTTATAATAAAGAACGACCTCTTGCCTATACTAAATTTTATAGGCCACTTAACTATTGTATAGGCTAGTACAGTTATTATATTTAAGGTCAATATATTAAAATTTTCCACTAAAAGACGGTCATTGGAATAAAAACCCAATACATACATTTGATTTAGTTAGCTAATTGATTGTTTGAGGCTAGTCTCTTACTATTTCAAAGAAGAAAAAGCCGTAGGCTTTTTCCTGTTTGTAATCAATTAGAAAGAGTTCTACCGCTTGATAATCAAGTTTCCGGGTTGCAGCGGTAGCTATCAACCTAGTAAGAGATATCCGGGTTGCAGCGGTAGCTAGCAACCTAGTAAGAGACGATCACGTCCAATGTTAAGAAATATAAAAACCCATAGCTCCTAAAAAAGGAGTCAGATCAAAACAAAAAGTACACCATTAGAACCGCCTTGTCCGAAACCCCTGTATAGGAAACTTTCTGTCCCTTGGCTTGAACAGAAAGGGAAATATATTGGCTTGAAAATCAAGCAAATTGACTTTTACCACGTTATTCTCCCCAAACGGGATATTTTTTTTTTTCTTTTTTTGTATCCAGAGATAGCTTGGCACTGGAACATCGTAGAGGGTTGTTCAATAGCTCATTTTAAAGGAAATTAATTGGGTTAAAAACCTTTTGTAACTAAAATAAATTATTTCTAAAAGAGAATAAATTTTTCCAATAAAAACTGTATTTTTGATGCAGTGACGTCATAATTACTATATAAGAAACGTCAAAACTGTAAATGGTCTCATTCATGAATATCACAATAAGAGACGATCACGTCCAAACATAACAATAAAGAACGAACTCTAATTAAATTTATAATAAAGAACGACCTCTTGCCTATACTAAATTTTATACGCCACTTAATTATAGTATAGGTTAGTAATTCAACAGATAGCATGGCACTGGAACATCGTAGATCCGGGTTGCAGCGATAGCTAGTAACCTAGTAAGAGACGATCACGTCCAATGTTAAGAAATATAAAAACCCATAGTTCCTAACAAAGGAGTCAGATCAAAACAAAAAGTACACCATTAGAACCGCCTTGTCCGAAACCCCTGTATAGGAAACTTTCTGTCCCTTGGCTTGAACAGCAAGGGAAATATATTGGCTTGAAAATCAAGAAAATTGACTTTAACCACGTTATTCTCCCCAATCCGGGTTGCAGCGGTAGCTAGCAACCTAGTAAGAGACGATCACGTCCAATGTTAAGAAATATAAAAACCCATAGTTCCTAACAAAGGAGTCAGATCAAAACAAAAAGTACACCATTAGAACCGCCTTGTCCGAAACCCCTGTATAGGAAACTTTCTGTCCCTTGGCTTGAACAGCAAGGGAAATATATTGGCTTGAAAATCAAGAAAATTGACTTTAACCACGTTATTCTCCCAAACGGGATATTTTTTTTCTTTTTCTTTTTTTTTCTTTTCCACAGATAGCTTGGCACTGGAACATCGTAGAGGGTTGTTCAATAGCTCATTTTAAAGTAAATTAATTGGGTTAAAAACCTTTTGTAACTAAAATAAATTATTTCTAAAAGAGAATAAATTTTTCCACCAAAAACTGCATTTTCGATGTCTTTTCACACTCCAGTCTTTCAAACATAATCGTATACCAGCGGTAAGATTTGAACCCACGCCTCCGAAGAGACTGGTGGCTAACACCAGTGCCTTGGACCACTCGGCCAGGCTGCCTCTCATAAATAAATATATATGTGAATTTGGGTTGCAGCAGTAGCTAGCAACCTAGTAAGAGATGATCAGTCCAATGCTAAGAAATATAACAAAACTCCTAAAAATAGAGTCAGATCAAAACAAAAGTACATCATTAGAATTACCTTGTCTGAAACCCTACTAGATAAATAATGAATGTCATCATAGTTTTATATTAGAGCTATGACGTGAATAGAAAAACATGAAATTATATTGTTGTTTCTGAAGACGTCATGAAATAATATCATTGCTCTATGACGTCAACAAAATCATTACGCTGTGACGACATAATTACTACTTAAGAACTACAAAGATGAAAATGTTCTTATTCATAATTACATAATGGTTTCAATCAAGCAAGTCGCACGCAAGTTGAAAAAACAGTACTACACAAACAACAGAGATAGTATCTTGAAAAGAGAAAAGCAAAAATATTCAACCGACCAGGCGCATCGAGAAGTAAAAATTGAGAGAGCAAAACAAAGGTATTCAACCGACCAGGCGTATCGAGAAGTAATAATTGAGAGAGCAAAACAAAGGTATTCAACCGACCAGGCGTATCGAGAAGTAATAATTGAGAGAGCAAAACAAAACAGCAAGATGTGTTATCACAATGATGAAGATTATAGACATGCAAAAATTGAGACAGCCAAACAAAAGATCAAGGAGAGTTATCACAATGATGAAGATTACCGCATCAAATATAAGAAAAACCAAAAGCAAAGGTATTCAACCGTCCAGGTGTATCGAGAAGCAAAATTGAGACAGCCAAACAAAAGATCAAGGAGCGTTACTGGGGTGACAAAATCTATAATGAAAAAATTAAATTCTCTGCGAGGTTGTACCGAAGAACGCATAAGGACAGAGGGAAAAATTACATTCAGAAATACAAGAAGATGGCAAAAATGCAGGCTGATCTTTGTAAATTGAGAAACATTTTACGCATGTTTTATCGGAATCACGAAAAGTATTCAAAATTACAGATTAAAATTCTCTTTGAAAGAGCGGATGCTGTTGAAAAGTCGGCTAGAAATTCTTTGGCAAAGCTTCATAGTAATATCCAAAAGAAATGTTGTCAGTTTAACGAAAAGCTTCCAAGGTATGGATTGGCAACTGTGGAACAGTTTATAGATGCAATGGAAAATGTTCGACAACACAGTGAATATACGGAGGCGTACTTCTTAGAAAATTCGTATATTAATTTTGGAAGGAGCAATTGCAGTTTATGTAGCAGCAATAAAAATATATATACAAGCATACCTATCAACAGCGAAGGAAAAGCAATGTTTTTCAATTATGGCGAAAACGAGCCTGTTAGGGTTATTAGTAAATGTGTTTGTAAGACTAATGATTTAGAACAAATTCCTGGAACACCGACTCAAGAAAAAAGC
Source organism: Artemia sinica (assembly GCA_027921565.1). Classification (NCBI taxonomy): domain Eukaryota; kingdom Metazoa; phylum Arthropoda; class Branchiopoda; order Anostraca; family Artemiidae; genus Artemia; species Artemia sinica. Next base: position 1,545,481 of record JAPEVW010000034.1, on the reverse strand, counting down.
ATTTCTAACTGTGTTTTAAACAGTTCGTTTAGTTCTACTGAATATTTGGCAAAAAATTCTCTGTGTAGTAGAACAAACTGTCCTGAAAAGTACGAGACAACTATTGAAAAATGCTCTAGAACTAGATCTGACAAGGAAATTATGATGGCTGAAGTCACCTATAACAATCCGAGTAAACATTCAAAACCAAAAATTGGGCAGCAGGTTACTTGGCAATGTCACCCTGATATCTGCAAGCTCTATCCGATGGATATTGAATTATGTCAAATTCTTTTTGATATCCTTGAAAATAATATAGCATTAAAATTTTCAACTGACAAAGTGGTTAATTTCTACCTTGGCGGCTTGGATTATTGTGAAATCAATTACAGGGACACAAGAAAGCATGGGCATTCGTTATACTGTAGCCCAAATGAGGGATGTCAGAGCTATTTGCGTTCTCTAAGGGCACTAGCTCCACATTTTCCTGTCTTGAACTGTTTCATTAATAGCGTATATAAGGCAGTATCAAAATGTAAGATTATACAACATATTAATCTACTAAAAGTCGAGGGTTCGTACAAGGAACTAAGTCATTACATAGAAGAAGTGTCAAGTAGACTCTGTCGTAATAATAGTCAAGACTTCATTTACGGTGATAGCAATATTAGAGTTTCTGTGGATGAAAATACAATAATAAAATTATTTGGTGAGAGCCTTGATAAGGTAGCTAACATCAGGGATGTATACCCCACAATGCATTGTGACAGTTGTGAGCAGATAAAGACAAAATACCAATTGAAGAGTCTAAGATCCCTTTCAAATAGGAAAGGTTTTGATGTAATGATGGCCACGATTTTAGAACACCTACAACAGGACATACCCAAAGATGACAGAGAACAACTAATTCAATGTACAGGTTGGAAAGAGGATGTCATAGATTCATTCTTTGTCTGTGATTACTGTGCTGGGAAAATGTTGAAAAGTCAGGAGAATGTCCGATCAGTATTAAATAACCTTCATATAGACTGTACACCGGGATGTATAAAGTGTTTAAATAATTTTGAAATGGCAATGATTCGATTTGTTATGCCTTGTCTTACGATCGTCAGATTAGGGCAAGTAACTGCATTGAAGAGACCTAGAACAGAATTACATTAAAGGACAAACTGTAGGCCATAGTAACTGAAGTATTATAGCACTTCACATAAGTATTCCAAAATCCGGGTTGCAGCGGTAGTTAGCAACCTAGTAAGAGATGATCACGCCCCATAGTAAAAGCTAAAGTAACCCATAACTCCTAAAAAACATTCTGATCCAAAAAATTACATAAAGGATATTTGTATTAGTTAGCTGCCTGAATCTTTGAGGGTCGTCTCTTACAATTCCAAAGAAGAAAAAGCCAGAGGCTTTTTACTGTTTGTTCAAAGTAAAGAACGAACTAAGTTATAGAAAAGATTACACTAAATAACAAGCTGTTGTTCATAGCAACTCAAATATTATCCGGGATGCAGCGGTAACTAGCAACCTAGTAAGAGACGATCACGCCCCAAAGTAAAAAATTAAAAGTTCATAACTCCTAAAACTAAAATAAAAAAAAAACAGTGTACACTATTGGAACCGCCTTGTCCGAAACCCCTATATAGGAAACTTAATGTCCCTTGGCTTTAACAACAAGTGATATATATTGGCTTGAAAATCTAGAAAAAGTGGCTGGAACCTCAATATTCTGCATATACGGCATCTTTTTTTTCTTCTTCATTTCCTGAGATAGAGAGGTAGTGGAACATCGTAGAGAGTTGTTTAATGGCTCATTTTAAAAGAAATAGATAGGGTTAAAAATCTTTTGTAATTAAAAAAGTTATTTTGAATATAAAATAATTTTTTATTAAAAAAAAACTGCATTTTCATGGTCAAGATTGATGAATGACGTCATAATCGTAGGTATTTAATCATCATAATTAAGAGCTGTATAATGGCTCATTTTAAAGGAAAGTGTTGTATACAGAAACTTTTTATAATTAACAAAAATTATTTTTAATATAAATTCGGGTTACAACGGTAGCTTCCAACCTAGTAAGAGACGATCATGTCCCATACTAAGAAATAAAGTAGCCCATAATTCCTAAAACTAGAATTAAATAAAAAAAACGAAGTACACTATTAGAACCATATTGCCCAATAACCCTATAAACCAAAACTAACTGTCCCTTGGCTCGAAAAACAAGGAAAATATATTGTATCTTTTACTGACTACATCCTGGGAGGTTGATATCAAGCAGTTAAGTCGGATAAGAGATACTCGAACGCACTATAAACTTCTAAACACCTTGAAAACCAAATAAGATCGGATAAAGCGGATTGAACCAATCACTAGAGCTTACCAAAAAAATATAAAGTTAAACTATAATAGGTACTTATGTATTATAGGGACCCCACTCAAGTTCTTGATCTGAGTAGATCTGTTAGATATGAGAAAAACCGGTTTAGCTATCTGTATTCGGAGACAATTAGCTTAGGCTCAGTGGAAAAACTATGTTGTAGGAATATTTTAATTAAATATTGGGTGGAGGGTAGAGGTAGAGAAAGTAAAGTGAAAGTGAAGAGAAAGTGATTTTAAGGTAGAAAATGATCACGGTTGCGTTTCTTACAAAGATTAACACGAATGTGAGCACCTCCCCCTAAAAATGTATGCTTCCAATTCAGTTAACATTTTTTGTCAAAGCTACTCGCCTGGCATGGGCGCCCATAAGGGGGGGGGGACAAGCCCATAATTCCTAAAACTAGAATTAGATAAAACAAAACGAAGTACACTATTAGTTTTCTATAAAGAAAACTAATTATAGTAAAGAACGACCTCTAACCCATGTTAATTGATCCGGGTTGCAGCAGTAGCTAGCAACCTAGTATCCGGGTTGCAGCGGTAGCTAGCAACCTAGTAAGAGACGATCACGTCCAATGTTAAGAAATATAAAAACCCATAGTTCCTAAAAAAGGAGTCAGATCAAAACAAAAAGTACACCATTAGAACCGCCTTGTCCGAAACCCCTGTATAGGAAACTTTCTGTCCCTTGGCTTGAACAGAAAGGGAAATATATTGGCTTGAAAATCAAGAAAAGTGGCAGCTACTACAACATTCTTCCTAAACGGGATATTTTTTTCTTTTTTTTTTTTCTTTGTTTCCAGAGATAGCTTGGCACTGGAACATCGTAGAGGGTTGTTCAATAGCTCATTTTAAAGGAAATTAATTGGGTTAAAAACCTTTTGTAACTAAAATAAATTATTTCTAAAAGAGAATAAATTTTTCCACCAAAAACTGCATTTTCGATGTCTTTTCACACTTCAGTCTTTCAAACATAATCGTATACCAGCGGTAAGATTTGAACCCACGCCTCCGAAGAGACTGGTGGCTAACACCAGTGCCTTGGACCACTCGGCCAGGTTGCCTCTCATAAATAATCCGGGTTGCAGCGGTAGCTAGCAACCTAGTAAGAGATTTATAATAAAGGACGACCTCTTGCCTATACTAAATTTTATACACCGCTTAATTATAGTATAGGTTAGTAATTCAACAGATAGCATGGCACTGGAACATCGTAGAGAGTTGTTCAATCGCTCATTTTAAAGGAAATTAATGGGGTTAAAAACTTTTTGTAATTAAAACAAATTATTTTTATTACATTAAGGAATTTTAATTATGTTCCTTAAGAAATCATCACAATTAAAAATTTTTCATACGGAAATTGAACTCAAGCCTACTGGGTGAGAGCTAGCCCAGCCTCTAGACCATATAGCATATATTAAAATATCCGATTAATGAATTTTATGTTAAAGAACAAATTATAAACCTAGTTAGCTGCCTGATTATTTGAGGATCGTCTCTTACTATTCCAAAGAAGAAAAAGCCGTAGGCTTTTTCCTGTTTGTAATTTATTTTATAATAAAGAATGAACTTCAGGCTTTACTAACTGAAAAGTTTAATATTTTTATATAGTAAAGAACGAGCTCTAAATGATGGTTATAGCTATAGCTGCAATTAATTGAAGGACAAACCGAAGCATATACTAACTAAAAGTTTAAAATTTGTTTTGAAAAATCATAATTGCTGTAGATGGCACAACCTAGTGAAAGGCGAACCAGAGCCCATAGTAACCAAAAAGTGAAAAAACATGTTTTGAAAACTCATATTAAAAGACAATCATTAGAATAACAAACCATTGCATACATTGGACTTAATTAGCTACTTTATTGTTTGAGGTTCGTCTCTTTCAAAGAAAAAAAGCCGTAGGCTTTTTCCTGTTTGTTTTTACATTAAAGAATAAACTGTAGCCCATAGCAACTGAGGTATTGGAAGGAATTATTATATTGATGATGATGCAACACTATATTGATGATTATTTTTATCCGGGTTGCAGCGGTAACTAGCAACCTAGTAAGAGACGATCACGTCCAATGTTAAGAAATATAAAAACCCACACTTCCTAACAAAGGAGTCAGATCAAATTCAAAAGTACACCATTAGAACCGCCTTGTCCGAAACCCCTGTATAGGAAACTTTCAGTCCCTTGGCTTGAACAGCAAGGGAAATATATTGGCTTGAAAATCAAGAAAAGTCGCAGCTACTACAACATTCTGCCTAAACGGGATATTTTTTTTTTACAATAAAAACGACCTCTAGCCCATGTTAAATGAAATACAGTAAAGAATGTTACATAAAGTTATAATAAAGAACGACCTCTTGCCTATACTAAATTATATAGGCCACTTAACTATAGTATAGGTTAGTAATTATATTACATTAAGGGACGAACTCTAGCCCATAGTAACTGAAGAAATAAAAGGAATCTGGGTTGCAGCGGTAGCAAGCAACCTAGTAAGAGACGATAACATCCAAGGTTAAGAAATATAGTAACCCATAACTCATAAAAATAGATTCGGATAAAAAAAATACAACATTAGAACCGTCTTGTTTGAAACCAATATAAAGGAAACTTTACTTTACCTTGGCTTGAATAACAAAGGAAATATATTGTCTTGAAAATCAAGAAAAGTGGCAGTTACTACAGCATTCTGCCTAAGCGGCATCTTTTTTTCTTTTTCATTTCCACAGATAGCTTGGCACTGGAAAGAGTTTTTCTATGGCACATTTTAAAGTAAATTACTAGATCTAGTGCCATTTCTAATTATTTTTGTAAAATTTTAAATAAAATGAATTTTTCCACTAAAACAGTAACCATACATGAAGTAATAAGTGAATTCAATATTTATACGCACATATCTATCGAAAAGATAATATAAGACATACATAATGGATCGATATAGTCAATTATAAATTGGGGCTATTTAAGTTTCAAAGGATATAGCTGAAACCTTGTAAAGAAAAACTACAGCGCACAGTAACTAAAAATAAGATAATACAAGCGCTTTAGAAATATAGCTTATCTGGGTTATGTTGTTTATCTGTTGCCATACTGAGGATCGTGTCTTTCTATTCAAACTAAAAAAAAACCGTAGGCTTTTCCTGTTTGTAATCCGGGTTTCTAAAATATTACATTAAGGAATGAAGTGTAGCCCTTCGTTACATTAAGGAATGAACTGTTGCCCATAGTAGCTGAAGTAATAAAAGGGATCATTATATACATGATTATTTTAATTATATTCGTTAAGAAATGATCATAAGTAAAAATTTCCCATACCAAGAATCAAACTTGAGCCAACTGGGTGAGAGCCAGCTATCCCAACTACTAGACCATGCAGGATAAATCAAAATATCTTATTAATGAAGTTTGTGTTAAAGAACAAATTATGGACTTAATTAGCTGCCTGATTCTTTGAGGATCGTCTCTTACTATTCCAAAGAAGAAAAAGCCGTTGGCTTTTTCCCGTTTGTAACTCTAGTAAAGAGCGAACTCTAGTCCATTGTAATTATAATAAGGAACAAACTCTAGCTTATAGTAACTAAAGTATTAAAATAAAAATTACATATAAGCACGATTTAGTTCATTGAAACTGGGGATTATGTAAGTTTTATCGGTATCATGATTGTAGAGGTATCTGAGACCTAGTAAAGAACAAACCATGGCATAGTAACAAGAAATTTAACTAAGGGCTGTGGTTCGTCCTTTACTAGGTTGGAGCTACCCCTGCAACCATTATGGTTTTAACATCTGGTTATAACCTCACACACTATTTTTTATCCGGGTTGCAGCGATAGCTAGCAACGTAGTAAGATACGATCACGCCCCATGTTAAGAAATATAAAAACCCATAACTGCAAAAAAAGTCAGATCAAAACGAGAAGTACACAATTAGAACCGCCTTGTCCGAAACCCCTATATAAGAAACTTTCCGTCGTTTGGCTTTAACAGCAAGGGAAATATATTGGCTTGAAAATCAAGAAAAGTGGCAGCTACTACAGCATTCTGCCCAAATGGTATCTGTTTTTCTTTTTTCTTTTCTACAGACAGCTTGGCACTGGAACATCGTAGAGAGTTGTTCAAAGGCTCATTTTAAAGGAAATTAGTGGGGTTAAAAACCTTTTGTAATTAAAAAATTTTTTTAAAATAGAATCAACTTTTTAAGAAAAACTGCATATTTCATGTTAAAGTTTGATCAATGACGTCACAATCGTAGGATGTAGCCAGGTCGTCTCTTACTACTCCCTTTAAGAACAGGCCAAAGGCTTTTTCCTGTTTGTAATTTTGCTTTATAATAAAGAACGACCTCTTGCCTATACTAAATTATATAGTTATAATAAAGAGTATGTTAGTAAATCATCCGGGTTGCAGCGGTAGCTAGCAACCTAGTAAGAGACGATCACGTCCAATGTTAAGAAATGTAAAAACCCCTAACTCCTAGAAAAATAGTCAGATCAAAACAAAAAGTACCCCATTAGAACCGACTTGTCCGAAAACCCCTATAAAGGAAACTTACCACCCTTTGGCTTGAATAACAAAGAAAATATATTGGCTTGAAAATCAAGAAAATTGACTTTAACCACGTTATTCTGCACAAACGGGATATTTTTTTCTTTCTTTTGTTTCCAGAGATAGCTTGGCACTGGAACATCGTAGAGAGTTGTTCAATGGCTCATTTTAAAGGAAATCTCTAGATCTAGCGCCTTTTGCACTTGATTTTTTTTATTAATTATTTTTCATGAAAAACTTAATTTTGTATATACAAAATTGATCAATGACGTCATAGTCGTTGGATGTAGTTTACATAAAGGCTCGATCATCGAATTTAAGCTGAAACTAAGTAAAGGAAAATTATGCCTCCATATATTCACAGTGATGTATAAGATTTCCCATTACATCTGTAATCCGGGTTGCAGCGGTAGCTAGCAACCTAGTAAGAGACGATCACGTCCAATGTTTATAATAAAGAACGACCTCTTGCCTATACTAAATTATATAGTTATAATAAAGAGTATGTTAGTAAATCATCCGGGTTGCAGCGGTAGCTAGCAACCTAGTAAGAGACGATCACGTCCAATGTTAAGAAATGTAAAAACCCCTAACTCCTAGAAAAATAGTCAGATCAAAACAAAAAGTACCCCATTAGAACCGCCTTGTCCGAAACCCCTATAAAGGAAACTTACCACCCTTTGGCTTGAATAACAAAGAAAATATATTGGCTTGAAAATCAAGAAAATTGACTTTAACCACGTTATTCTGCACAAACGGGATATTTTTTCTTTCTTTTCCAGAGATAGCTTGGCACTGGAACATCGTAGAGAGTTGTTCAATGGCTCATTTTAAAGGAAATCTCTAGATCTAGCGCCTTTTGTACTTAATTTTTTTTAATTAATTTTTTTCACGAAAAACTTGATTTTGTATATATCCGGGTTGCAGCGGTAGCTAGCAATCCGGGTTGCAGCGGTAGCTAGCAACCTAGTAAGAGACGATCACGTCCAATGTTAAGAAATATAAAAACCCCTAACTCCTAAAAACAGAGTCAGATCAAAACAAAAAGTACACCATTAGAACCGCCTTGTCCGAAACCCCTATAAAGGAAACTTACCGCCCTGCGGCTTGAATAACAAAGAAAATATATTGGCTTGATAATCAAGAAAATTGACTTTAACCACGTTATTCTCCACAAACGGGATATTTTTTTCTTTCTTTTCCACAGATAGCTTGGCACTGGAACATCGTAGAGAGTTGTTCAATGGCTCATTTTAAAGGAAATCTCTAGATCTAGCGCTATTTGTACTTAATTTTTTTTTTAATTAATTTTTTTTACGAAAAACTTAATTTTTTATATACAATATTAAACAATGACGTCATAGTCTTTGGATGTAGTTAGTACATAAAGTCTGGATCATCGAATTAAAGCTGAAACTAAGTAAAGAACAATTATGCCTCCATATATTCACAGTGATCTATAAAATTTCCCATTACATCTATAAACTGTTCCACAGTTGCCGGTTCATACCTTGGAAGCTTTTCACTAAACATGCAACATTTCTTTTGGATATTACTATGAAGTTTTGCGAAAGCATCTCTAGCTGACTTTTCAACAAAATCCATTCTTTCAGAGATAATTTTAATCTTTAATTTTGAATATTTTTCGTAATCCCGGTAAAAAATTCGTAAAATTTTTCTAAATTTACTAAGACCAGTCAGCATTGTTGCCATGTTTTTGGACTTCTGAATATAATTTTTAATTTTGCCCTTATGCGTTCTTTGCAGCTTGTGTAAACTGCAAAATATCCATAGTATCCGAGCAATAGTTTGAATATTTCAATTCAAGCTAGAAAAATACCTGAAAATGTTAAAATTAGTTTTATTTTTAGTTAGGTTCTAACTACCCGATGTGGAATTTACTATGTATTTTCAGACCAAAAAATTCAATTTTTTAATATATTTCATTTTTCAGTTTAGAATCGCTAAAGTTATTATGTAAACTGCAAAAATATTTATGATATATGAGCAATAATTTTAATCTTTTAATTCAAACTAACAAAATACCTTAAAATTTAAAAATTAGTTTAATTTTTTGTTAGGTTATGGGTACATGAAACGAGTCTTAAAAAGTTTCAATTAGATGAGAATATTATTTCTTGTTTTGTAATAAGATGCGTTCTAATAGAGTTATACGTAATTTAAAAAAACATTACTATACAAAAAACAGAGACAACATCTTGAAAAGAGAAAAGCAAAGGTATTCAGCCGACAAGGCGTTTCGAGATGCGAAAATTGAGAGAGCCAAACAAAAGAGTAAGGAACGGTATGATAACGATAAAGATTACCGAAATACAGTAAAGAACGAACCTTAGCCCATAGTAAAATCTGGGTTACAGCGGTAGCTAGTCCGGGTTGCAGCGGTAGCTAGCAACCTAGTAAGAGAAGATCACGTCCAATGTTAAGAAATATAAAAACCCATAGTTCCTAACAAAGGAGTCAGATCAAAACAAAAAGTACACCATTAGAACCGCCTTGTCCGAAACCCCTGTATAGGAAACTTTCTGTCCCTTGGCTTGAACAGCAAGGGAAATATATTGGCTTGAAAATCAAGAAAATTGACTTTAACCACGTTATTCTCCCCAAACGGGATATTTTTTTCTTTTTTTTTTCTTTTCCACAAATAGCTTGGCACTGGAACATCGTAGAGGGTTGTTCAATAGCTCATTTTAAAGGAAATTAATTGGGTTAAAAATCTATAGTAACTAAAATAAATTATTTCTAAAAGAGAATAAATTTTTCCACCAAAAACTGCATTTTTGATGTCTTAAAAAAGATCGAACTCTTCCCTATACTAACTTGCATACGCAACTTCACTATAGTTAAGATTACAGTATTTATATTATGCATCATTATAAATTATAAAAGGTTCAAATGTTCGAAGATTATAGAGTTAAAAATTTTTCCACCCCGGGAATCGAACCCGAGCCTGTTAAGTGAAAGTTAACTATCCTAGCCACTAGACCATATTGAACCATAAAGAATTATGATTTAAGAGCCATATGCGTATTATTATTTCACCATACCAATTATAATAAGGCCAAAACAAAATCGTCGACTTGCAACCTTACTTTTGACACATTAGTTAAATCTTCATCAGGCTTAAAAAATGTTTTGCTAGTTTTACATGAAAGATCGAACCTTAGTCCATATACAATAAAGAACGACACCTTGCCCATGTTAACTAAAACATAAATAGGGATTATGTAATTTCCAATAGTATCATGGCTGTAGAGATGGCTGAAACCTAGTTACAATAAAAAAAGATCATTGGAATAACAAAAATTGAATACCTTTGGAATTAGCTAGCTACTTGATTATTTGAGACTCGTCTCTTACTATTTAAAAGAAGAAAAAGCCGTAGGCTTTTTCCTGCGGACTGTTTTTTTTTGCAGCGGTAGCTAGCAACCTAGTAAGAGACGATCACGTCCAATGTTAAGAAATATAAAAACCCCTAACTCCTAAAAACAGAGTCAAATCAAAACAAAAAGTACACCATTAGAACAGCCTTGTCCGAAACCCCTATAAAGGAAACTTACCGCCCTGCGGCTTGAATAACAAAGAAAATATATTGGCTTGATAATCAAGAAAATTGACTTTAACCACGTTATTCTCCCCAAACGGGATATTTTTTTCTCTTTTCTTTTTTTTTTCTTTTCCACAGATAGCTTGGCACTGGAACATCGTAGAGAGTTGTTCAATGGCTAATTTTAAAGGAAATCTCTAGATCTAGCGCTATTTGTACTTAATTTTTTTTTAATTAATTTTGTTTACGAAAAACTTGATTTTTTATATACAATATTAAACAATGACGTCATAGTCTTTGGATGTAGTTAGTACATAAAGTCTGGATCATCGAATTAAAGCTGAAACTAAGTAAAGAACAATTATGCCTCCATATATTCACAGTGATCTATAAAATTTCCCATTACATCTATAAACTGTTCCACAGTTGCCGGTTCATACCTTGGAAGCTTTTCACTAAACATGCAACATTTCTTTTGGATATTACTATGAAGTTTTGCGAAAGCATCTCTAGCTGACTTTTCAACAAAATCCATTCTTTCAGAGATAATTTTAATCTTTAATTTTGAATATTTTTCGTAATCCCGGTAAAAAATTCGTAAAATTTTTCTAAATTTACTAAGACCAGTCAGCATTGTTGCCATGTTTTTGGACTTCTGAATATAATTTTTAATTTTGCCCTTATGCGTTCTTTGCAGCTTGTGTAAACTGCAAAATATCCATGGTATCCGAGCAATAGTTTGAATATTTCAATTCAAGCTAGAAAAATACCTGAAAATGTTAAAATTAGTTTTATTTTTAGTTAGGTTCTAACTACCCGATGTGGAATTTACTATGTATTTTCAGACAAAAAAATTCAATTTTTTAATATATTTCATTTTTCAGTTTAGAATCGCTAAAGTTATTATGTAAACTGCAAAAATATTTATGATATATGAGCAATAATTTTAATCTTTTAATTCAAACTAACAAAATACCTTAAAATTTAAAAATTAGTTTAATTTTTTGTTAGGTTATGGGTACATGAAACGAGTCTTAAAAAGTTTCAATTAGATGAGAATATTATTTCTTGTTTTGTAATAAGATGCGTTCTAATAGAGTTATACGTAATTTAAAAAAACATTACTATACAAAAAACAGAGACAACATCTTGAAAAGAGAAAAGCAAAGGTATTCAACCGACAAGGCGTATCGAGATGCGAAAATTGAGAGAGCCAAACAAAAGAGTAAGGAACGGTATGATAACGATAAAGATTACCGAAATCCGGGTTGCAGCGGTAGCTAGCAACCTAGTAAGAGACGATCACCTCCAATGTTAAGAAATATAAAAACCCGTAGCTCCTAAAAAAAGAGTCAGATCAAAACAAAAATTATAATAAAGAACGACCTCTTGCCTATACTAAATTTTATACGCCACTTATTTATAGTATAGGTTAGTAATTCAACAGATAGATTGGTACTGGAACATCGTAGAGAGTTGTTCAATGGCTCATTTTAAAAAAAATTAATGGGGTTAAAAACTTCTTGTAATTAAAATAAATCGTTTTTATCCTAGCAAGAGACGATCACGTCCAATGTTAAGAAATAAAAAAACCCATAGCTCCTAAAAATTATAATAAAGAACGAATATAAAGTTATTATAAAAGGCACTTCGATATAGTTACATAAAGGATCTACATAGTTCATTATAAATGGGGACTATGTAAGTTTTATCAGAAATATCTGAAACCTAGTAAACAAAAAACTACGGCACATAGTAACTAAAAGTTGAGATAATATTACATTAAAAGACGATCATTGGAATCGCAAACCATAGCATACATTGGACTTAGTTAGCTACTTGATTGATTGAGGTTCGTCTCTTACTATTTCAAAGAAGAAAAATCCGTAGGCTTTTTCCTGTTTGTAATCAGGTTTATATTTTATAATATTTCATTAAAGAATTACAAAAGGGACCGGAGTCTATCTCATAGTAACTGACACAACAAGGGAAAGAAAAAGAGGTTTGTCGTATATGTGACGTCATACGGGGTAACATTTAATTTTAATCCAGGTTGCAGCGGTAGCTAGCAACCTAGTAAGAGAAGATCACATCCAATGTTAAGAAATATAAAAACCCGTAACTCATAAAAAAAAGAGTCACATCAAAACAAAAAGTACACATTAGAACCTCCTTGTCTTAAAACCGTATATGGGAAACTTTCTGTCCCTTGGCTTGAAAAGCAAGGGAAAAATATTGTATAATTTATAATAAAGAACGAACTCTTCCCTATACTAACTTGCATACGCAACTTCACTATACTTAAGATTACAGTATTTATATTTATAATAAAGATCAAACTCTTCCCTATACTAACTTGCATACGCAACTTCACTATAGTTAAGATTACAGTATTTATATCCGGGTTGCAGCGGTAGCTAGCAACCTAGTAAGAGACGATCACGTCCAATGTTAAGAAATATAAAAACCCATAACTCCTAACAAAAGAGTCAGATCAAAACAAAAATTACACCATTAGAACCACCTTGTCCAAAAACCCTATTAATCCGGGTTGCATATAATAAAGAACGAATATTTTACCGAGTATCTACTAATAACCATATATGACGTAATAAGTGACATATACTTATAGCATAGGTTAGTAATTCCACAGATAGCTTGGCATTGGAACATTGTAGAGGGTTTTTCAATACCTTATTTTAAAGGAAATTAATGGAGTTAAGAACTTTTTGTAATTACAACAATTTATTTTTAAAATAGAATCATTTTTTTATGATTATAATAAAGATCGAACTTTTCACTATAGTTAAGATAGAAATACGGGTTGCAGCGGGTTGCAGCGGTAGAAACGCAAAATTAAAAGATGATCATTAGAAGCACAAACCATTACTTATACTGGATTTAGTTTTACATACATTAAAGAACGAACTTTAGTCATTAGTCCGGGTTGCAGCGGTAGCTAGCAACTTAGTAAGAGACGATCACGTCCAATGTTAAGTAATATAAAAACCCATAGTTCCTAACAAAGGAGTCAGATCAAAACAAAAAGTACACCATTAGAACCGCCTTGTCCGAAACCCCTGTATAGGAAACTTTCTTTCCCTTGGCTGGAACAGCAAGGGAAATATATTGGCTTGAAAATCTAGAAAATTGACTTTAACCACGTTATTCTTCACAAACTGGATATTTTTTTCTTTTTTTCTGTTTTTTTGTATCCAGAGATAGCTTGGCACTGGAACATCGTAGAGGGTTGTTCAATAGCTCATTTTAAAGGAAATTTATTGGGTTAAAAATCTATATTATAATAAAGAACGACCTCTTACCTATACTAAATTTTATATGCCACTTAATTATAGTATAGGTTAGTAATTCAACAGATAGCATGGCACTGGAACATTGTAGAGAGTTGTTCAATGGCTCATTTTGAAGGAAATTAATGGGGTTAAAAACTTTTTGTAATTAAAACAATTATTTTTATTACATTAAGAAATTTTATATGTTCCTTAAGAAATCATCATAAGTAAAAATTTCCCATACAGAAATTGAACTCAAACCTACTGGGTGAGAGCTATCCCAACCTCTAGACCATATAGGATATATTAAAATATTCGATTAATCCGGGTTGCAGCGGTAGCTAGCAACCTAGTAAGAGACGATCACGTCCAATGTTAAGAAATATAAAAACCCCTAACTCCTAAAAACAGAGTCAGATCAAAACAAAAAGTACACCATTAGAACCGTTTTGTCCGAAACCCCTATAAAGGAAACTTACCGCACGGCGTCTTGAATAACATAGAAAATATATTGGCTTGATAATCAAGAAAATTGACTTTAACCACGTTATTCTCCACAAACGGGATATTTTTTTCTTTCTTTCTTTTCCACAGATTGCTTGGCACTGGAACATCGTAGAGAGTTGTTCAATGGCTCATTTAAAGGAAATCTCTAGATCTAGCGCTATTTGTACTTAATTTTTTTTTAATTAATTTTTTTTACGAAAAACTTAATTTCTTATATACAATATTAAAAATATTAGTCTTTTTCAGTTATTGTCTTGGTATGAACGGGAGCGTAATGGTACTGATGATAATATGATGTTAGCTGACGGGTCCTTCTACCTCAGAAAAGGCTTTTTAAACCGTAAATCATACAGCACAGAAAGGTAAACCCATTTGAAACTGACGAGAAGAAAAATGCTTACTATGGAGATCTTTCAAAATTGTTTAAACCTTGGCGAAATGAAAATGAACTAGTAGTCAGTGGAAATAGCAACTACGAAACCTACTGTGTTGAAAGTGTAAACTATCCCGACATGGTAGCTTACCACGAAAAATTTGTTGTTAAGAGGAAAAGCGATATAGAATTCTAAGAAAGGGTCCGAGAACGTGCAAAAGAAATTCTGAAGGCAGAAAATATTGATGAAAACATTGAAGATGACCCAGAAAATGCAATTCAGGGAGGAGTCATTGACAGAGCAGCAGATGCTATGGAGGATTTGTTAGACGCAAACAAACAGATTTTAAATGGTGACACCGAAGACATTATAAACGACCTCTTGCCTATACTAAATTTTATACGTCACTTAATTATAGTATATGTTAGTAATTCAACAGACAGCTTGGCGCTGGAACATCGTAGAGAGTTGTTCAATGGTTTATTTTAAAGAATTAATGGGGTTAAAAACATTTTGTAATTTCATATTAAAAGATTATAATAAAGAACGACCTCTTACCTATGCTAAATATTATACGCCACTTAATTATAGTATAGGTTATCCGGGTTGCTACAGTAAAGAACGATCTCTCATCCATAGTAACTGATAAATGGTGGTTCCAGGGGTAGTACACTTGAGGTTCGTCTCTTACTATTTAAAAGAAGAAAAAGCCGTAGGCTTTTTCCTGTTTGTAATGATATAGCATAAAAGAAAACCCAAGTGGTAACTGATTATCTGGGTTGCATTACAGTAAAGAACGATCTCTCGCTCATAGTAACTGGTTTGTCAATTAGGTCTTTTTATATTACAATAAAGAAGCGAAAGCACTGGCATGTCAAAGAATGAAAATACAAAGATGGCCGTTCAACCCAGACCCAGAGTTATTCAAAGCCTTGCTTGAAGTGCACCTGAAAGAAGTTGAAAAGGAGACTTCGAAAGAGAAAGGAGGTGAAATAGAAAATGGGGAAAAGAATGACTTTGAAAAAGTGTTCAATCTTCTAGAGTCCTACAGCGAGCTGAAACATAGTTGTATAAAAAAACTGATCGAAAAGTATATTGACGACATTCTTGATGGTTTTGACGAAAGGAAGTTCGTGGTTTTACTGCTAAATGTTTTAGAAACATCATTTACGTTTGAATTTTTCAACTGGGATGTTTTTATTTTAAGGTTGAACAAACCTTTTTTACGGAAGAAATTGGCAAGGAGTTTTATAATAAAGAACGACCTCTTGCCTATACTAAATTTTATACGTCACTTAATTATAGTATATGTTAGTAATTCAACAGACAGCTAGGCACTGGAACATCGTAGAGAGTTGTTCAATGGCTTATTTTAAAGAATTAATGGGGTTATCCGGGTTGCAGCGGTAGCTAGCAACCTAGTAAGAGACGATCACCTCCAATGTTAAGAAATATAAAACCCCCCAACTCCTAAAAAAAGAGTCAGATCAAAACAAAAAGTACACCATTAGAACCGCCTTGTCCGAATCCTCTATAAAGGAAACTTACCGCCCTTTGGCTTGAATAACAAAGAAAATATATTGGCTTGAAAATCAAGAAAATTGACTTTTACCACGTTATTCTCCACAAACGGGATATTTTTTTCTTTCCGCTTTTTTTTCCTGCTCAGCTAGCTGGGCACTGGAAAATCATAGAGAGCTGTATAATAGCTCATTTTAAAGGAAATTGCAACATCTAATCACTTTTGTAATTAAAAATAAAATACTTTTTAAAGTAGAATCAATTTTGTCAAAAAAATAGCATTTTTGATGTATTTTCTTACTGCAGTCTTTTCAAAGATATTTGAATTTTGAAGCAATCAAACAGTTCATGGTAATGAACTCTTTAGTAATAATAGCTACTTGTCTCAATAGTAACCGAAACTCCTGGAACCAAAATTTTCTTTTTGGCTTAATCGCTAAAATTATTATGTAAACTGCAAAAATATTTATGATGCCTAATCAGTAATAGTAAGTTCTTAATTTAAACAACAAATATACATGAAAATTTTATAATTAGTTTTACTTTTTGTCTCTTGGAAGAAAATTTTTTTTTCATCTCAGTTCAAAGTTATTATTGTATCCTGGAACTAAACTTTTTTTGGTTTGTAACCCGTAAAGTACGTATCTCTATATTATTGTCTTATAATTGCAATTATTTTAGTTTTCAGTCCAGAATCGCTAAACTTATTATGTAAACTGCAAAAATATTTATGGTGTCTAACCAATAATACTAATTTTATAATTCAAACAAGATAAATACCTGAAAATTTAAAAATTAGTTTTTTTATGCTAGGTTTTAGATACTCGACACGGGGTATTGTGTACTTAATAATTTTAAACCTTGAAAAAATATGGTTCCACGCGAGTGGAAAAAAAGAAAGAATAACCAAAAACAATATCAAAATAGAGCAATCCAAATTTCTACTAATAAAAAGTTTACTACACAAAAAATAAAGCTAACATCCTGAAATATCAGAAAAGTTTATTTAAAAGAGATAAAAATGCAACCGAACGCAATAAAGCTCGAGCACGCGTAAGGATTGCTACTAAGATGTCTTGTGATCCAGGATTTAAGAAAATTAAATATGACAGAGCAAAACAGAGGTATCTTACGGATCAGGGGTATCGAGAAGGGAAAATTGAGACAGCCAAACAAAAGAGCAAGGAACGGTATGATAACGATATAGATTACCGAAACAAACATAAGAAAAAAGTTGCTACCAGAATAATGGGTAGATACTGGGGTGACAATAGCTATAATGAAAAAATTAAATTCTCTGCAAGGTTGTACCGAAGAATGCATAAGGACAAAGGGAAAAATTACATTCAGAAATACAAGAAGATGGCAAACATGCAGGCTGATCTTTGTAAATTGAGAAACATTTTACGCATGTTTTATCGGGATCACGAAAAGTATTCAAAATTACAGATTAAAATTCTCTTTGAAAGAGCGGATGCTGTTGAAAAGTCGGCTAGAAATTCTTTGGCAAAGCTTCATAGTAATATCCAAAAGAAATGTTGTCAGTTTAATGAAAAGCTTCCAAGGTATGGATTGGCAACTGCGGAATAGTTTATAGATGCAATGGAAAATGTTCGACAACACAGTGAATATACGGAGGCGTACTTCTTAGAAAATTCGTATATTAATTTTGGAAGGAGCAATTGCAGTTTATGTAGCAGCAATAAAAATATATATACAAGCATACCTATCAACAGCGAAGGAAAAGCAATGTTTTTCAATTATGGCGAATCCGGGTTGCAGCGGTAGCTAGCAACCTAGTAAGAGACGATCACCTCCAATATTAAGAAATATAAAACCCCCTAAATCCTAAAAAAAGAGTCAGATCAAAACAAAAAGTACACCATTAGAACCGCCTTGTCCGAATCCTCTATAAAGGAAACTTACCGCCCTTCGGCTTGAATAACAAAGAAAATATATTGGCTTGAAAATCAAGAAAATTGACTTTTACCACGTTATTCTCCACAAACGGGATATTTTTTTCTTTCCGCTTTTTTTTCCTGCTCAGCTAGCTGGGCACTGGAAAATCATGGAGAGCTGTATAATAGCTCATTTTAAAGGAAATTGCAACATCTAGTCACTTTTGTAATTAAAAATAAAATACTTTTTAAAGTAGAATCAATTTTGTCAAAAAAATTGCATTTTTGATGTATTTTCATACTGCAGTCTTTTCAAAGATATTTGAATTTTGAAGCAATCAAAAATTTCATGGTAATGAACTCTATAGTAATAATAGCTACTTGTCTCAATAGTAACCGAAACTCCTGGAACCAAAATTTTCATTTTTGGCTTAATCGCTAAAATTATTATGTAAACTGCAAAAATATTTATGATGCCTAATCAGTAATAGTAAGTTCTTAATTTAAACAACAAAAATACATGAAAATTTTATAATTATCCGGGTTGCAGCGGTAGCTAGCAACCTAGTAAGAGACGATCACGTCCAATGTTAAGAAATATAAAAACCCATAGTTCTTAAAAAAAGAGTCAGATCAAAACAAAAAGTACACCATTAGAACCGCCTTGTCCGAAACCCCTGCATAGTAAAATTTCTGTCCCTTGGCTTGAACAGCAAGGGAAATATATTGGCTTGAAAATCAAGAAAAGTGGCAGCTACTACAACATTCTGCCTAAACGGGATATTTTTTTCTTTTTTTTTCTTTTTTTTTTCTTTTTTCTTTTCCACAGATAGCTTGGCACTGGAACATCGTAAAGGGTTGTTCAATAGCGCATTTTAAAGGAAATTAATTGGGTTAAAAATCTATAGTAACTAAAATAAATTATTTCTAAAAGAGAATAAATTTTTCCGCCAAAAACTGCATTTTTGATGTCTTTTCACACTGCAGTCTTTCAAACATAATCGTATACCAGCGGTAAGAATTGAACCCACGCCTCTGAAGAGACTGGTGGCTAACACCAGTGCCTTGGACCACTCGGCCAGGCTGCCTCTCATAAATAAATATATATGTGAATTTGGGTTGCAGCAGTAGCTAGCAACCTAGTAATAGACGATCAGTCCAATGCTAAGAAATATAAAAACCCAAAACTCCTAAAAATAGAGTCAGATCAAAACAAAAGTACATCATTAGAAATACCTTGTCTGAAACCCTACTAGATAAATAATGAACGTCATCATATCCGGGTTGCAGCGGTAGCTAGCAACCTAGTAAGAGACGATCACGTCCAATGTTAAGAAATATAAAAACCCATAGTTCCTAACAAAGAAATCAGATCAAAACAAAAAGTACACCATTAGAACCGCCTTGTCCAAAACCCCTGTATAGGAAACTTTCTGTCCCTTGGCTTGAACAGCAAGGGAAATATATTGGCTTGAAAATCAAGAAAATTGACTTTAACCACGTTATTCTCCCCAAACGGGATATTTTTTTCTTTTTTTTTCTTTTTCTTTTCCACAGATAGCTTGGCACTGGAACATCGTAGAGAGTTGTTCAATAGCTCATTTTAAAGGAAATTAATTGGGTTAAAAACCTTTTGTAACTAAAATAAATTATTTCTAAAAGAGTTATAATAAAGATCGAACTCTTCCCTATACTAACTTGCATACGCAACTTCACTATAGTTAAGATTACAGTATTTATATTATGCATCATTATAAATTATAAAAGGTTCAAATGTTCGAAGATTATAGAGTTAAATTTTTTCCCACCCTGGGAATCGAACCCGAGCCTGTTAAGTGAAAGTTAACTATCCTAGCCACTAGACCATATTGAACCATAAAGAAGTATGATTTAAGAGCCATATGCGTATTATTATTTCACCATACCAATTATAATAAGGCCAAAACAAAATCGTCGACTTGCAACCTTACTTTTGACACATTAGTTAAATCTTCATCAGGCTTAAAAAATGTTTTGCTAGTTTTACATGAAAGAACGAACCTTAGTCCATATTACATTAAAAGACGATCATTGGAATAACATACCACTGCATACATTGGACTTACTTACTCTTCTTTTGGACTTAGTACGTCTCTTACTATTTCAAAGAAGAAAAAGCCGTAGGCTTTTTCCTGTTTGTAATGATATAGCATAAAACGAAACCCAAGTTGTAACTAACGTCATCCTTGTTGTTATACCACTTAATCTATATAGGTTTCACAGTAAAGAACAATCTCTAGTCCATTGTAATCAAATAGTTCGTGGTAAAGATCCGGGTTGCAGCGGTAGCTAGCAACCTAGTAAGATCCGGGTTGCAGCGGTAGCTAGCAACCTAGTAAGAGACGATCACGTCCAATGTTAAGAAATATAAAAACCCATAGTTCTTAAAAAAAGAGTCAGATCAAAACAAAAAGTACACCATTAGAACCGCCTTGTCCGAAACCCCTGCATAGTAAAATTTCTGTCCCTTGGCTTGAACAGCAAGGGAAATATATTGGCTTGAAAATCAAGAAAAGTGGCAGCTACTACAACATTCTGCCTAAACGGGATATTTTTTTATAATAAAGAACGACCTATTACCTATACTAAATTTTATACGCCACTTAATTATGGTATAGGTTAGTAATTCAACAGATTCCGTGGCACTGGAACATTGTAGAGAGTTGTTCAATGGCTCATTTTGAAGGAAATTAATGGGGTTAAAAACTTTTTGTAATTAAAAAAATTATTTTTATTACATTAAGAAATTTTATATGTTATAATAAAGAACAACCTCTTGCCTATACTAAATTTTATACACCACTTAATTATAGTACAGGTTAGTAATTCCACAGATACCTTGGCACTGGAACATGGTAGAGAGTTGTTCAATGGCTCATTTTAAAGCAAATTAACGGGGTTAAAAATATTTTGTAATGAAAACAAATTATTTTTAAAATAGAATCAGTTTTTTTCGAAAAACTGCATATTTCATATTAAAGTTACATTATAAGACGATCATTAAAATATCCGGGTTGCAGCGGTAGCTAGCAACCTAGTAAGAGACGATCACGTCCAATGTTAAGAAATATATTTGATTAGGAATAATACCTAATCACAGGATATAGTAGTAGTAGTAGCCGTTACCATACCCAGGCTTGAAATCAAATCCTTTATGATTTAGGGATCGTCTCGTTGCCATTGCGCTACGGCAACATTTAGTGAACAAGATATTATCAGACATAACATGATTTTGCAAACAAATGATGGGCGGCGTCATAATCAAAGGTTACAACCATCATGGTTGAAGAGGTAGCTGCAACCTAATAAAAGACGAACCACAGCCACTAGTAACAATAAAAATTGCTAGTTACATTATCTCTCATGATGATTAACACGGATGCTGTCCCAAATGACTTTATCTCATTTATGTCACACTGGTTTCTTGCCTTTGAGGTTTTAGCTTTTATTTTTCCTTCATGCAAGTCTTCTGCTGATTGAGCTCAGCAGTGTAATTTTTAATATTTAAAATTAACAAGCTAATTTGGTTCACTTTAGTGTTGCATTTTGTGGGTTTGATTAAAGCAAGGCACAGATTTAAACCTTACCCTAGAGATCGGTGACAATATAATACGGGAAAATGACCTAAGGACCAATAATTATTATCCATTTCTCATTTGCCATTTTATCAGATTTGATATATATGATTGACCGTAAAGGTTTAATATACATATTTGATGTTTATGATTGACCCTGCACCCCCCCTGTCCTACCACAATTAAGGTAGAGGTGTGTTTAAGGTATAGATTTAACAATGTCATAGGCAGCACCACTCTTTAATAGCTAAAAACATCACTGAAACATTTAAGGAAGCTTATTCGATTCAAAATTATAACTTGTAGGGTCCTTTCTAAGAGTAAAAAGAGATTGGAGGGCGATCAAGCCGTCTTTCAAGCCGATTTATTTCCCAAACACATCTAGTCAAAACTTTGAGACAATCCTTTTGTTCAGCATAGTAAAACAGTCCAGCAACTATATCTTTAGGGACATTGGGCATGTCAAACCCCCACAAGTATGCCAAACTTTGGATTCTTAAAGAAAAAAAAAATAAAATATCCTTTTTTTTGTTCATGAAAGTGACTGTCAATAAAAAACGAACAGAAATTCATCTAAAAAAACTTTTTCTTCAAAACAAGCTTTTCAAAACCCCATTAAGCTAAAACTGGGCAGAAATGAAGTCAAGTAATCATCCAAGCGTAAAACTACCACAAATCACAATCAATAAATAAACGAAACTCAAAATGAACAGAAATTAGAATAAATAGCCGAGTCAAACACGAAACGAGCAAAAATTAACATTAGTAGGGCTGATAACCTCCATGCCTGCCCATGCCACCCCATCCACAACCCTGTAGCCTGGCCCAAAAAACAGAATTAGATGTGTTTAAATGGATAATAGTTGCTGTTTATACTAACCAGGGCCCAAGTACCCATGTATTGCAGAAAATCTTAAGTTTTGAACTTATTTCATATTCACCGGCACAGTTTGAGGTTGTGCAAATTGGAAGCACTGTCTTGAGAACTAGCAGTAAGTGTGCTTAATAAGAATATCTGAAAGACTCTCTTACCATCGGAAAGTGGCCAACTGAATTACTGAGTTTCAAGAGGCAGCAAGTGTTGGAATTGTTGTAGATTTTATGCCCTTTACAAGAGACCAACCTCCTAGGAGGGATGAAATTTTAGTAGACTTTGCTAAAAGGACTTTTACATATCTCATAGGGAAACTTTTGAAACAAACAACTAGAGAGTCTTTCAGATATTCTAATTAAGCACACTTACTGCTAGTTCTCAAGACAGTGCTTCCAATTTGCACAACCTCAAACTGTGCCGGTGAATATGAAATAAGTTCAAAACTTAAGATTTTCTGCAATACATGGGTACTTGGGCCCTGGTTAGTATTAACAGCAACTATTATCCATTTAAACACATCTAATTCTGTTTTTTTGGCCAGGCTACAGGGTTGTGAATGGGGTGGCATGGGCAGGCATGGAGGTTATCAGCCCTACTAATGTTAATTTTTGCTCGTTTCGTGTTTGACTCGGCTATTTATTCTAATTTCTGTTCATTTTGAGTTTCGTTTATTTATTGATAGTGATTTGTGGTAGTTTTACACTTGGATGATTACTTGACTTCATTTCTGCCCAGTTTTAGCTTAATGGGGTTTTGAAAAGCTTGTTTTAAGGAAAAGTTTTTTAGATGAATTTCTGTTCGTTTTTTATTGACAAACTCACTTTCATGAACAAAAAAAAGGATATTTTATGTTTTTTTTTTCTTTAAGAATCCATAGTTTGGCATAATTGTGGGGGTTTGACATGCCCAATGTCCCTAAAGACATAGTTGCTGGACTGTTTTACTATGCTGAACAAAAGGATTGTCTCAAAGTTTTGACTACATGTGTTTGGAAATAAATCGGCTTGAAAGACGGCTTGATTGCCCTCCAATCTCTTTTTACTCTTAGAAAGGACCCTAGAAGTTATAATTTTGTATCGAATGAGCTTCCTTAAATGTTTCAGTGATATTTTTAGCTATTAAAGAGTGATGCTGCCTATGACATTGTTAAATCTATACCTTAAACACACCTCTACCTTAATTGTGGTAGGACAGGGGGCTGCAGGGTCAATCATAAACATCAAATATGTATATTAAACCTTTACGGTCAATCATATATATCAAATCTGATAAAATGGCAAATGAGAAATGGTTAATAATTATTGGTCCTTATGTCATTTTCCCGTATTAAATTGTCACCAATATCTAGGGTTCAAAATCTTCAGCAACGCCGCTTGATTACGGCGCATTTTCTGTAAAAAGTGTTGAATCTTTCCGATGGCTTGGGATCAATATTTGCAAATCGCTTACTTTATTTCGTTTCCGGGCATTGAGTGATATTAAAGATAAGCTGAAACTGGGGTATGCCAAAATTGTCCCCAACAGGGGAAGATATAACAGAAAAGCATTGGCTAAATTGTACTCGAGTTTTTGTGACCATGCAGTTTTGTTCCCAGCTGGCCTTCACATCCTGTTTCGGCCAGGGGATATTAGCGATATTAGAATTATGTATTTTAGATATTGCAAGTTTTTATTGTATCTACCTCGCAGATACAGTAATAGAAAGATGATGCGGATTTTTGGCGCTCCGGATATTGTAAATTGTTTTGTCAGACAAAGTAGCCGTCTTCAAGAGAACATTTATGCTACTTTGGGTGTTAACCACCCACTTATCCGGGTAGCCACAGCGCATTGAGTGTAATAGTTATTTATTGTGTTGTTGTTAAATGTATCTTTGTGTTTTTTTTTTTTTGTTTTTTTTCCTCTTTTCTTGTGTTACTCCACTTCATTTTCTGTATAGTGGGTCAAAATAAATTATTATTATTAATTATTACAATGAAAGTAAGCAAACGTGTGGTTCAAAATGTATTGTTGCTAAAAATACGATTAAAATATGCAAATATTTGGTTAAATGTGTTGTTACTCAAAATAAAACGAAAATATGCAAACTTGCCGTTCAAAATGTGCTATTACTCGAAATAAGATATAATAAAGATCGAACTCTTCCCTATACTAGCTTGCATAGGCAACTTCACTATAGTGAAGATTACAGTATTTATATTATACATCATTATAAATTATAAAAGGTTCAAATGTTCGAAGATTATAGAGTTAAAAATTTTCCCACACCGGGAATCGAACCCGGTCCTACTAAGTGAAAGTTAACTATCCTAGCCAGTAGACCAAATGGGACCATAAAGTATGATTTAAGAACCATATGCATATTAATATTTCACCATACCAATTATAGTAAGGCCAAAACAAAATCGTCGAATTGCAACCTTACTTTTGACACATCAGTTAAATCTTCATCAGACTTAAAAACTGTTTTGCTAGTTTTGCAGTAAAGAACGAACCTTAGCCAAAGTAGCAGAAATAAGAATATCTAGGTTGCAGCGGTAGCTAGCAACCTATTAATTACATAATCTGGGTTGCAGTGGTAGCTAGCAACCTAGTAAGAAACGCACAATTAAAAGATGATCATTAGAAGAACAAACCATTGCTTATATTGGACTTAGTTAGCTGCCTGATTCTTTGAGGTTCGTCTCTTACTATTCCAATGAAGAAAAAGCCGTAGGCTTTTTTCTGTTTGTAATAATACATTAAAAGATTACAATAATGATGAATTGAATCGATCCTTTATGTGTTGTTCAATTACTACAGGCTATAGTTCATTCTTTACTATAACCATATGTTCCGGTCTTTTAGGGTAGATATCAATAACCCAGTGGGCAATGTACAAATCACTACTCTGTGGATCGTTTTTAGCAAGCTTTTCAAGCTCCTCATACCTTCTCAGTGTCCTCTTCACCTCGCTCTTTTTCGCAAGGTCAATATATCTAAATTGCCTAGAAATACTATACAATTTAGTACCAAGAAGCCTATCAGCAGCTTCAACTGCTCCAACTTGACGGGTTTTTATGGACTTCAACAAGTAGGACATAGTTCGTTGACCAAGACTTTTGCATGCATTATTTACTTCCTCCCACATTGCTTCTATTTCGACACTCTCTGCTTTTGTCATGTAATCGGTAATGTAAAACGGTAATTTAGAGCCCAAATGGCCAATATATTGAACATCAATGTTTGCTTGATTAGCAATAAGTAACGCAGGAGAATAGTCATTTATATAACGCTCGTCATCTCTTCGAAGCAGATGATATATTCTTTTTCTTGGCTTTTTACGGTTTGTACTATGAGCCAAGCAGTCAAGGATGTCATATAATTCTGTTCGTTCCTTGTAGGACGAGGAAAGCCAAACTTACAATACGTAACCCACCTTCCTCTTTTTCTCTTATACTTTCTTTGACAGTATTTATTACAGCGGTGCACTTGATGGTCTTTGACCAGTTTGTGAAGAGTTGGACTAGTCAATCTATTGGTATTTCACAAGTTATAATACTATTGATATACTTAATCACTTCAGACGCTGTTGATTTCCCAATAATAGGAGCATCTTCAATCCACAATACACAATGTACATGAGGCGCACCTCGTTTCTAATACTCGATACGCCAGAAATGATCCTTAATTTTACCAAACAAAGGATTTGTCTTTGAACAAATTAGCTCATTAAATATAGGTGGTCCATTTTTTGTCAAAGTGCATGGAACTGCAATTGGATCTAGACACGTCAACGCTGCTGTGGTCATTTTTGCCACACCAGGTAAGTTCTTATGGACAGTCCGTAAATAGTCAATAAATTCAGGAGAGTACCACTCAGCACATGAAACTGTCAGAAACAAAGTCGGTGGACCCAATTGCTCAATCATTGACTTTACCTTATAGGAAAGAGATTGAAAATACTGCTGAGATCCTCTGATTTTTGATTGAACAGAAAATAAAGTCGCTTCCATCTCTCCATCACGGGATTGAAGCCTGTCTATAAATTGGCGAGCATTTTGATTTGGTTTCACAGTCCGCAACATATGACCGACGCTATTACACATGTAAGAGAATTCTTGCAATTGGAAGCTGTGAAAAAGAAACTGTTTGTCAAGACGAAACTTAGTATGTCTGCTAAGAAGCCTTGATTTAAAATATTCTGCATTCCTAATCCGAAATGGTCTTGCCTTGTCACGCAAGCCATATTTGCCTTTCGGGAAAAGATTTGGAAACACTTTTAGATCAAGTTCTTCCTGAAATAAGTCTTCGCTCTCACCTTTTAGTTTCTTGATTTGAAATTGGTCAGTACCAAGATCTTTCATCTGCTTAAAATCTTCAATGAAGTCTTTTGGAACCACTGAATTGAGAGGCTGGACAGAAAAATGTTCAACCAATGTAGATTTTGCACTTTCTGTCAGTTTCTGAAGGATTGCAGCTTCCGGTATTTCAGGTAAATTATCAACACCAACCGCTTTTTCAGCAAGACGTGCTTCAAGTATTTTATTTAAATCTTCTAGGGTGTATGCATGTATTGTTTTATAGAGACGGTTGTTCTCTCTTAACCACAACAGTGCTCCATGGACTTTTCTCAGATCTATTAGTGCAGTCCAAACATTCTTGTTGTAAGTAGGCTGACCATTGACAATGACTACAAAACTATCAATGTTAAGAAGTTTTTCAGGCTGAATATCTGCATTTGCTTGCACATCAACAGGTAGATATACTATTCTCCCTTAAGAGCGTCAACAAGTTCTGTTCTAGGTCTCTTCAATGCAGTTACTTGCCCTAATCTGACGATCGTAAGACAAGGCATTACAAATCGAATCATTGCCATTTCAAAATTATTTAAAAACTTTATACATTCCTGTGTACAGTCTATATGAAGGTTATTTAATACTGATCGGACATTCTCCTGACTTTTCAACATTTTCCCCAGCACAGTAATCACAGACAGAGAATGAATCTATGACATCCTCTTTCCAACCTGTACAATGAATTAGCTGTTCTCTGTCATCTTTGGGTATGTCCTGTTGTAGGTGTTCTAGAATCGTGGCCATCATTACATCAAAACCTTTCTTATTTGAAAGGGATTTTAGACTCTTCAATTGGTATTTTGTCTTTATCTGCTCGCAACTGTCACAATGCATTGTGGGGTATACATCCCTGATGTTAGCTACCTTATCAAGGCTCTCACCAAATAATTTTATTATTGTATTTTCATCCACAGAAACACTAATATTGCTATCACCGTAGATGAAGTCTTGACTATTATTACGACAGAGTCTACTTGACACTTCTTCTATATAATGACTTAGTTCCTTGTACGAGCCCTCGACTTTTAGTAGACTAATATGTTGTATAATCTTACATTTTGATACTGCCTTATATACGCTATTAATGAAACAGTTCAAGACAGGAAAATGTGGAGCTAGTGCCCTTAGAGAACGCAAATAGCTCTGACATCCCTCATTTGGGCTACAGTATAACGAATGCCCATGCTTTCTTGTGTCCCTGTAATTGATTTCACAATAATCCAAGCCGCCAAGGTAGAAATTAACCACTTTGTCAGTTGAATAATTTAATGCTATATTATTTTCAAGGATATCAAAAAGAATTTGACATAATTCAATATCCGTCGGATAGAGCTTGCAGATATCAGGGTGACATTGCCAAGTAACCTGCTGCCCAATTTTTGGTTTTTGAATGTTTACTCAGATTGTTATAGGTGACTTCAGTCATCATATTTTCCTTGTCAGATCTAGATTCAGAGCATTTTTTAATAGTTGTCTCGTACTTTTCAGGACAGTTTGTTCAACTAAACAGAGAATTTTTTGCCAAATATTCAGTAGAACTAAAAGAACTGTTTAAAACACAGTTAGAAATGCTTTTTTCTTGAGTCGATGTTCCAGGAATTTGTTCTAAATCATTAGTCTTACAAACACATATACTAATAATAACCCAAACAGGCTCGTTTTCGCCATAATTGAAAAACATTGCTTTTCCTTCGCTGTTGATAGGTATGCTTGTATATATATATATTTATTGCTGCTACATAAACTGCAATTGCTTCTTCCAAAATTAATATACGAATTTTCAAAGAAGTACGCCTCCGTATATTCACTGTGTTGTCGAACATTTTCCATTGCATCTATAAACTGTTCCGCAGTTGCCAATCCATACCTTGGAAGCTTTTCATTAAACTGACAACATTTCTTTTGGATATTACTATGAAGCTTTGCCAAAGCATTTTTAGCCGACTTTTCAACAGCATCTGCTCTTTCAAAGAGAATTTTAATCTGTAATTTTGAATACTTTTCGTGATCCTGATAAAACATGCGTAAAATGTTTCTCAATTTACGAAGATCAGCCTGCATTTTTGCCATCTTCTTGTATTTCTGAATGTAACTTTTCCCTTTGTCCTTATGCGTTCTTCAGTAAAACTTCGCAGAGAATTTAAGTTTTTCATTACAGCTTTTGTCACCCCAGTATCTACCCATTATTCTGGTAGCAACTTTTTTCTTATGTTTGTTTCGGTAATCTTCATCATTATCATACCGTTCCTTGCTCTTTTGTCTAGCCTGCTCAATTCTTGCTTCTCTGTAATCTTTATCATTGTGATAACGCTCCTTGATCTTTTGTCTAGCCTGCTCAATTTTTACTTCTCGATACGCCTGGTCGGTTGAATACCTTTGCTTTTTTCTTTTCAAGATACTATCTCTGTTGTTTGTGTAGTACTCTTTTTTTAACTTGCGTGCAGCTTGCTTGATTGAAACCATTATGTAATTATGAATGAGAAAATTTACAGTTCTGACGCTTCTTATATAGTAATTATGACGTCAAGGCGTAATGATTTTATTGACGTCATAGCGCAATGATATTATTTCATGACGTCTTCAGAAACAACAATATAATTTCGTGTTTTTCTATTCACGTCATAGCTCTAATATAAAACTATGACGACATTCATTATTTATCTAGTAGGGTTTCAGACAAGGTAATTCTAATGATGTACTTTTGTTTTGATTTGACTCTATTTTTAGGAGTTTTGTTATATTTCTTATCATTGGACTGATCGTCTCTTACTAGATTGCTAGCTACTGCTGCAACCCAGATTCACATATATAGTTATTTATGAGAGGCAGCCTGGCCAAGTGGTCCAAGGCACTGGTGTTAGCCACCAGTCTTTTCGGAGGCGTGGGTTCAAATCTTACCGCTGGTATACGATTATGTTTGAAAGACTGCAGTGTGAAAAGACATCAAAATGCAGTTTTTAGTGGAAAAATTTTTTTTCTTTTAGAAATAATTTATTTTAGTTACAAAATGTTTTTAACCAAATTAATTTCCTTTAAAATGAGCTATTGAACAACCCTCTACGATGTTCCAGTGCCAAGCTATCTGTGGAAAAGAAAAAAGAAAAAAAATATCCCGTTTACGCAGAATGTTGTAGTAGCTGCCACTTTTCTTGATTTTCAAGCCAATATATTTCCCTTGCTGTTCAAGCCAAGGGACAGAAGGTTTCCTATACAGGGGTTTCGGACAAGGCGGTTCTAATGGTCTACTTTTCGTTTTGATCTGACTTCTTTGTTAGGAACTATGGGTTTTTATATTTCTTAACATTGGACGTGATCGTCTCTTACTAGGTTGCTAGCTACCGCTGCAACCCGGATTAAAATGAGCCATTGAACAACTCTCAATGTTGTTCCAGTGCCAAGCTATCTGTTGAATTACTATCCTATACTATAACTAAGTGGTATATAAAATTTAGCATAGGCAAGAGATCGTTCTTTATTATAATGTACTTTTTGTTTGAGCTGACTCCTTTTTTAGGAACTATGGGTTTTTATATTTCTTAACATTGGACGTGATCGTCTCTTACTAGGTTGCTAGCTACCGCTGCAACCCGGATTCCTTTAAAATGAGCTATTGAACAACTCTCTACGATGTTCCAGTGCCAAGCTATCTGTGGAAAAGAAAGAAAAAGAAAAAAAAAGAAAAAATATCCCGTTTAGGCAGAATGTTGTAGTAGCTGCAACTTTTCTTGATTTTCAAGCCAATATATTTCCTTGCTGTTCAAGCCAAGGGACAGAAAGTTTCCTATACAGGGGTTTCGGACAAGGCGGTTCTAATGGTGTACTTTTGTTTTGATCTGACTCCTCTGTTAGGAACTATGGGTTCCTTAACATTGGACGTGATCGTCTCTTACTAGGTTGCTAGCTACCGCTTTAACCCGGATTGGTGGAAAAATTTATTCTCTTTTAGAAATAATTTATTTTAGTTACAAAAGGTTTTTAACCCAATTAATTTCCTTTAAAATGAGCTATTGAACAACCCTCTACGATGTTCCAGTGCCAAGCTATCTGTGGAAAAGAAATAAAAAAGAAAAAAATATCCCGTTTAGGTAGAATGTTGTAGTAGCTGCCAATTTTCTGATTTTCAGGCCAATATATTTCCCTTGCTGTTCAAGCCAAGGGACTGAAAGTTTACTATACAGGGGTTTCGGACAAGGTGGTTCTAATGCTGTACTTTTGTTTTGATCTGACTCCTTTGTTAGGAACTAGGGTTTTGATATTTCTTAACATTGGACGTGATCGTCTCTTACTAGGTTACTAGCTACCGCTGCAACCCGGATTGCTAGCTACCGTTGCAACCGGATTGCTAGCTACCGCTGCAACCCGGATGTTTTATTCATTTTATATTCGTTATTATGAATCTGAAAAACATTTTGCGGGAGGGGGGTTCAAACCCACTAAACCCTTTGGATACGTCCTTGAATGTTATTTTGTTTCAGTTAACATGGGCTAGGTGTCGTTTTTTATTGTACTATATGTAAATCCGGGTTGCAGCGGTAGCTAGCAACCTAGTAAGAGACGATCACCTCCAATGTTAAGAAATATAAAACCCCCCAACTCCTAAAAAAAGAGTCAGATCAAAACAAAAAGTACACCATTAGAACCACCTTGTCCGAATCCTCTATAAAGGAAACTTACCTCCCTTTGGCTTGAATAACAAAGAAAATATATTGGCTTGAAAATCAAGAAAATAGACTTTTACCACGTTATTCTCCACAAACGGGATATTTTTTTCTTTTTTCTTTTTCTTTTCCACTGATAGCTTGGCACTGGAACATCATAGAGGGTTGTTCAATAGCTCATTTTAAAGGAAATTAATTGGGTTAAAAATCTATAGTAACTAAAATAAATTATTTCTAAAAGAGAATAAATTTTTCCACCAAAAACTGCATTTTCGATGTCTTTTCACACTGCAGTCTTTCAAACATAATCGTATACCAGCGGTAAGATTTGAACCCACGCCTCCGAAGAGACTGGTGGCTAACACCAGTGTCTTGGACCACTCGGCCAGGTTACATTAAAAGACGATCATTGGAATAGCATACCATTGCATACATTGGACTTTGTTAGCTACTTGATTGTTTGAGGTTCGTCTCTTACTATTTCAAAGAAGAAAAAGCCTTAGGCTTTTTCCTGTTTGTAATCAGTTTTACAGTAAAGAACGATCTCTCTTCCATAGTAACTGATATGTTACATTAACAGACGATCATTGGAATAAAATTATAATAAAGAACGACTTTTTGCCTATACTAAATTTAGTTAATTTAGGTTAGGGTAATTAGGTTAGTTAAAAAAGGTTAGTAATTCCACAGACAGCTTGGCACTGGAACATCGTGGAGAGTTGTTTAATGGCTCATTTAAAGAAAATTAATGGGGTTAAATTTACATTAAAAGACGATCACTGAAATAACAACCAGTCCATACATTGGACTTAGTTAGCTACTTGATTGTTTGAGTCTCGTCTGTTACTATTTAAAAGAAGAAAAAGCCGTAGGCTTTTTCCTGTTTGTATTTATAGTTAAAAAACGAACTCAAGTCAAAGAAACTGAACACTGTGGTTCATTCATATTATCTTCATTATTTTAGCTAGAATGTAATCCGGGTTGCAGCGGTAGCTAGCAACCTAGTAAGAGACGATCACCTCCAATGTTAAGAAATATAAAAACCCGTAGCTCCTAAAAAAAGAGTCAGATCAAAACAAAAAGTACACCATTAGAACCGCCTTGTCCAAATCCTCCATAAAGGAAACTTACCGCCCTTTGGCTTGAATAACAAAGAAAATATATTGGCTTGAAAATCAAGAAAATAGACTTTTACCACGTTATTCTCCCCAAACGGGATATTTTTTTCTTTTTTTTTCTTTTTCTTTTCCACAGATAGCTTGGCACTGGAACATCGTAGAGGGTTGTTCAATAGCTCATTTTAAAGGAAATTAATTGGGTTAAAAACCTTTGTAACTAAAATAAATTATTTCTAAAAGAGAATAAATTTTTCCAATAAAAACTGTATTTTTGATGCAGTGACGTCATAATTACTATATAAGAATTATAATAAAGAACGACCTCTTACCTATACTAAATTTTATACGCCACGTAATTATAGTATAGGTTAGTAATTCAACAGATAGCATGGCGCTGGAACATTGTAGAGAGATGTTCAATGGCTCATTTTGAAGGAAATTAATGGGGTTAAAAACATTTTGTAATTAAAACAAATTATTTTACAATAAATTACAGTAAAGAACGATCTCTCTCCCATAGTAAACTGATATAAAAGACGATCATTGGAATAAAATCTTATTGCATGCATTGGAGTTAGTTAGCTACTTGATCGTTCGAGGTTCGTCTCTTACTATTTCAAAGAAGAAAAAGCCGAAGGCTTTTCCTGTTTGTAATATTTTCCTGTTTGTTATCAGGGTTTTTATAATTAAGAACGACTTCTTGCCTATACTAAATTTTATACGCCACTTAATTATAGTATAGGTTAGTACTTCAACAGTTAGCATGGCACTGGAACATCGTAGAGAGTTGTTCAATGGCTCATTTTAAAGGAAATTAATGGGGGTAAAAACCTTTTGTAACTAAAACAAATTATTTTTATTACATTAAGAAATTCTAATTATATTGATTAAGAAATCATCATAAGTAAAAATTTCCCATACGGAAATTGAACTCAAGCCAACTGGGTTAGAGCTATTCCAACCTCTAGACCACATAGGATATATTAAAATATCCGATTAGTGAAGTTTATGTTAAAGAACAAATTATAAACCTAGTTAGCTGTCTGATTATGTGAGGATCGTCTCTTACTATTCCAAAGAAGAAAAAGCCGTAGGCTTTTTCCTGTTTGTAATTTATACGGGTTGCAGCGGTATTACAATAAAGAACGACATCCGGTCTAAACTAAAGCCGCCAAGAATGGAGCCTTTTGAAAAAATAGATAACCCAGCAAGCAAATTTACATAAAGGATTGGCATAGTTCATCATAAAATGTGTCAGTAAAGAGGATCTCATGTATATAAAAGAAAATCCGGGTTGCAGCGGTAGCTAGGAACCTAGTAAGAGACGATCACGTCCAATGTTAAGAAATATAAAAACCCATAACTCCCATAACTTTCTATCCCTTGGCTTGAACAGCAAGGGAAATATATTGGCTTGAGAATAAAGAAAAGTGGCAGCTTCTACAACATTCAGCCTAAACGGCATCTTTTTTTCTTTCTTTCTTTTCCACAGATAGCTTGACACGGGAATATCGTAGAGAGTTGTTCAATGGCTCATTTTAAAGGAAATCTCTCGATCTAGTGCATTTTTGTGCTTAGTTTTTTTAAAATAGAATTTATTTTTTGCGACAAAACTTAATTTTTTATGTACATATTGATCAATGACGTCATAGTCGTTGGATGTAGTTAGTACATATAGGCTCGATCATCGAATAAAGCCGAAACTAAGTAAAGGACAGCTATGCCTCCATATATTCACAGTGATATTAAATAGAGCCTTAGATCAAACAGTTCATAGTACTAAGCTGTGAGTAAAGAGGAACTCTTGCTAATAGAAAACAAAACGTAATAAACTGATCCGGGTTGCAGCGGTAGCTAGCACCTAGTAAGAGACGATCACGTCCAATGTTAAGAAATATAAAAACCCATAGTTCTTAAAAAAAGAGTCAGATCAAAACAAAAGTACACCATTAGAACCGCCTTGTCCGAAACCCCTGCATAATAAAATTTCTGTCCCTTGGCTTGAACAGCAAGGGAATATATTGGCTTGAAAATCAAGAAAAGTGGCAGCTACTACAACATTCTGCCTAAACGGGATATTTTTTTCTTTTTTTTTCTTTTTTTTTCTTTTTATTTTCCACAGATAGCTTGGCACTGGAACATCGTAAAGGGTTGTCCAATAGCGCATTTTAAAGGCAATTAATTGGGTTAAAAATCTATAGTAACTAAAATAAATTATTTCTAAAAGAGAATAAATTTTTCCACCAAAAACTGCATTTTTGATGTCTTTTCACACTGCAGTCTTTCAAACATAATCGTATACCAGCGGTAAGTATTGAACTTACGCCTCTGAAGAGACTGGTGGCTAGCACCAGTGCCTTGGACCACTCGGCCAGGCTGCCTCTCATAATAAATATATATGTGAATTTGGGTTGCAGCAGTAGCTAGCAACCTAGTAATAGACGATCAGTCCAATGCTAAGAAATATAAAAACCCAAAACTCCTAAAAATAGAGTCAGATCAAAACAAAAGTACATCATTAGAAATACCTTGTCTGAAACCCTACTAGATAATTATAATAAAGAACGACCTCTTGCCTATACTAAATTATATAGGCCATTTAACTATAGTATAGGTTAGTAGATTTTACATAAAGGACTGATATTGCTCATTATTGTAAAGAACGAATTTAAGGCCATAGTAGCTAATTTGGTTTGAAATTACATTAAAAGACGATTGTTGGAATAATTTTACATTAAAAGACGATCATTGGAATAACAAACCATTGCATACATTGGACTTAGGTTCAGCTATTGTACGTTCGTCTCTTACCATTTCAAAGAAGAAAAAGCCGTAGGGTTTTTCCTGTTTGTTAGTAGCCCGGGATGCAGCGGTGGGTAGCAATAATCCGGGTTGCAGCGGTAGCTAGCAACCTAGTAATAGACGATCACGTCCAATGTTAAGAAATATAAAAACCCTTAGCTCCTAAAAAAGTTAGAATAAGGAACGAATTGTAACCCATAGTAACTGAATTATTAAATCAAACAGTTCTTGGTCATAATAAAGAGTTGTCTAATGGCTAATTTTAAGGAAATTGCTGTATATAGAAACCTTTGGTAATTAGCAAAAATAATTATTATCATAAAATAAATTGTTACGATATTGTAATTATAATAAAGAACGAATATTTTACCGATTATCTACTAATAACCATATATGACGTAATAAGTGACATGACGTAATATCTAAAACCTATTGTGTACTAATAATAGTACACAATAGGTTTATGACTTAATGAGCGACGGGATGTAAAAATTGAAAAAATTAATTTTTATTTTATTTTTCGTTTTTAGTTCAGAATCGCTAAAGTTATAAACTGCAAAAATATTTATGGGATCTGAACAATAGTTTTAATCTTTTAATTTAGACTAGAAAAATACCTGAAAATTTAAAAATTAGTTTAATTTTTTGTTAGGTTCTTGATACTTGATACGTGATATAAAAATTCAACTAATGGTTACATAATGGTTTCAATCAAGCAAGCTACACGCAAGTTAAAAAAAGAGTACTACCAAAAAAACAGAGATAGCATCTTGAAAAGAGAAAAGCAAAGGTATTCAACCGACCAGGCGTATCGAGATGCGAAAATTGATAGTGACAAACAGCGTTATTATAATGATGTTATAATAAGATCGAACTCTTCCCTATACTAACTTGCATACCCAACTTCACTATAGTTAAGATTACAGTATTTATATTATGCATCATTATAAATTATAAAAGGTTCAAATGTTCGAAGATTATCCGTGTCGCAGCGGTAGCTAGCAACCTAGTAAGAGACGATCACGTCCAATGTTAAGAATTATAAAAAACCATAGTTCTTAAAAAAAGAGTCAGATCAAAACAAAAAGTACACCATTAGAACCGCCTTGTCCGAAACCCCTGCATAGTAAATTTCTGTCCCTTGGCTTGAACAGCAAGGGAAATATATTGGCATGAAAATCAAGAAAAGTGGCAGCTACTACAACATTCTGCCTAAATCCGGGTTGCAGCGGTAGCTAGCAACCTAGTAAGAGACGATCACGTCCAATGTTAAGAAATATAAAAACCAATAGCTCCTAAAAAAGGAGTCAGATCAAAACAAAAAGTACACCATTAGAACCGCCTTGTCCGAAACCCCTGTATAGGAAACTTTCTGTCCCTTGGCTTGAACAGCAAGGGAAATATATTGGCTTGAAAATCAAGAAAATTGACTTTAACCACGTTATTCTCCCCAAACGGGATATTTTTTTCTTTTTTTTTTCTTTTTTTTCTTTTGTATCTAGAGATAGCTTGGCACTGGAACATCGTAGAGGGTTGTTCAATAGCTCATTTTAAAGGAAATTAATTGGGTTGAAAATTTATAATAAAGATCGAACTCTTCCCTATACTAACTTTTATACGCAACTTCACTATAGTTAAGATTACAGTATTTATATTTTTTACAACAAACCATTCCATACATTGGACTTAGTTAGCTACTTGATTGTTTGAGTTTCGTCTCTTACTATTTAAAAGAAGAAAAAGCCGTAGGCTTTTTCCTGTTTGTATTTATAGTTAAAAAACGAACTCAAGTCCAAAGAAACTGAACACTGTGGTTCATTAATATTATCTTCATTATTTTAGCTAGAATGTAAATAAACAAGTTTCTTTTTAAATTTTAAATTGAAAGATAGTGCTTTTAATTCAACATATTAAAAGTTCTCCCCGACGGGGAATCGAACCCCCTTATCCCAGGTAACAAGTGGGCATACTTACCATTAGACTATCGAAGACTTATAAATAAAAGTTACATATAAGATATGATAATAATTTTTTAATCCGGGTTACATAAAGGCTCGATGATCGAATTTCCGGGTTGCAGCGGTAGCTAGCAACCTAGTAAGAGACGATCACGTCCAATGTTAAGAAATATAAAAACCCATAGCTCCTAACAAAGGAGTCAGATCAAAACAAAAAGTACACCATTAGAACCGCCTTGTCCGAAACCCCTGTATAGGAAACTTTCTGTCCCTTGGCTTGAACAGCAAGGGAAATATATTGGCTTGAAAATCAAGAAAATTGACTTTTACCACGTTATTCTCCCCAAACTGGATATTTTTTTCTCTTTTCTTTTTTTTTCTTTTCCAAAGATAGCTTGGCACTGGAACATCGTAGAGGGTTGTTCAATAGCTCATTTTAAAGGAATTAATTGGGTTAAAAATCTATAGTAACTAAAATAAATTATTTCTAAAAGAGAATAAATTTTTCCACCAAAACTGTATTTTTGATGTCTTTTCACACTGTTTACAATAAAGAACGATCTCTTGCCCATAGTAACTGATATATGGTGGTTCCAGGGATAGCTGCAAGCTAGCCAGATTACAGCGGTAACCGAGTTTCAGTGGTAGCTCTAACCCGGAGTCTCTTTCCTAGTTTATGACTCAAACAAGTTTACATTAAAAGACGATCATTGGAATAACAAACAATTGCATACATTCGAATTAGTTAGCTACTTGATTGTTTGAGGTTCGTCTCTAACTATTTCAAAGATGAAAAAGCCGTAGGCTTTTTCCTGTTTGTAACCAGTTTATTATCCGGGTTGCAGCGGTAGCTAGCAACTTACATAAAGGACCGATATAGTTCATCATATTTTTCATGTTCATCATATTGTGAATCTGGGTTGCAGCAGTTGCTAGAAACCTCTTGGTTGCAGCAGTAGCTAGAAACATTAAAATCCGGGTTGCAGCGGTAGCTAGCAACCTAGTAAGAGACGATCACGTCCAATGTTAAGAAATATAAAAACCCATAGTTCCTAACAAAGGAGTCAGATCAAAACAAAAAGTAGACCATTAGAACCGCCTTGTCCGAAACCCCTGTATAGGAAACTTTCTGTCCCTTGGCTTGAACAGCAAGGGAAATATATTGGCTTGAAAATCAAGAAAATTGACTTTAACCACGTTATTCTCCCCAAACGGGATATTTTTTTTTTTTTTCTTTTTCTTTTTTTTTCTTTTCCACAGATAGCTTGGCACTGGAACATCGTAGAGGGTTGTTCAATAGCTCATTTTAAGGAAATTAATTGGGTTAAAAATCTATAGTAACTAAAATAAATTATTTCTAAAAGAGAATAAATTTTTCCACCAAAAACTGCATTTTTGATGTCTTTTCACACTGCAGTCTTTCAAACATAATCGTATACCAGCGGTAGATTTGAACCCACGCCTCCGAAGAGACTGGTGGCTAACACCAGTGTCTTGGACCACTCGGCCAGGCTGCCTCTCATAAATAAATATATATGTGAATTTGGGTTGCAGCAGTAGCTAGCAACCTAGTAAGAGACAATCAGTCCCATGCTAAGAAATATAACAAAACTCCTAAAAATAGAGTAAGATCAAAACGAAAGTACATCATTGAAACTACTTTGTCTGAAACCCTACTAGATAAATAATGAATGTCGTCATAGCTTTATATTATTATAACCACTTAATTATTGTATAGGTTAGTAAGTCCACAGATAGCTTGGCACTGGAACATCGTAGAGAGTTGTTTAATGGCTCATTTTAAAGCAAATTAATGGGGTTAAAAACTTTTTGCAGTTATAAAACAAATTATTTTTAAATAGAATCATTTTTCTTACGAAATTACATTAAAGAAGATCCTTACAATAACAAACCATTGCATATATTGGACTTAGTTAGTTATAATAAAGAACGAACCCTCGCTTATACTAACTCAAATCTTTAATAAATTCCGGGTTGCAATGGTAGTCACATTAAAAGACAATCGTTGGAATAACAAACAATTGCATACATTGGACTTAATTAGCTGCCTGATTTTTTAAGAATCGTCTCTTACTACTCCAGAGAATTATAATAAAGAACGACCTGTTGCCTATACTAAATTATATAGGTCACTTAACTATAGTATAGGTTAGTAAATTTACATTAAAAGACGATCACTGAAATAACAATCCATTCCATACATTGGACTTAGTTAGCTACTTGATTGTTTGAGTTTCGTCTCTTACTATTTAAAAGAAGAAAAAGCCGTAGGCTTTTTCCTGTTTGTATTTCCGGGTTGCAGCGGTAGCTAGCAACCTAGTAAGAGACGATCACGTCCAATGTTAAGAAATATAAAAACCCATAGTTCCTAACAAAGGAGTCAGATCAAAACAAAAAGTACACCATTAGAACCGCCTTGTCCGAAACCCCTGTATAGGAAACTTTCTGTCCCTTGGCTTGAACAGCAAGGGAAATATATTGGCTTGAAATTCAAGAAAATTGACTTTAACCACGTTATTCTCCCAAACGGGATATTTTTTTCTTTTTTCTTTTTTTCTTTTCCACAGATAGCTTGGCACTGGAACATCGTAGAGGGTTGTTCAATAGCTCATTTTAAAGTAAATTAATTGGGTTAAAAACGTTTTGTAACTAAATAAATTATTTCTAATCCGGGTTGCAGCGGTAGCTAGCAACCTAGTAAGAGATGATCACGTCCAATGTTAAGAAATATAAAACCCCTAACTCCTAGAAAAATAGTCAGATCAAAACAAAAAGTACACCATACACCATTAGAACCGCCTTGTCCGAATCCTCTATAAAGGAAACTTACCTCCCTTTGGCTTGAATAACAAAGAAAATATATTGGCTTGAAAATCAAGAAAATTGACTTTTACCACGTTATTCTCCACAAACGGGATATTTTTTTCTTTCCGCTTTTTCTTTCTGCTCAGCTAGCTGGGCACTGGAAAATCATAGAGAGCTGTATAATAGCTCATTTTAAAGGAAATTGCAACATCTAGTCACTTTTGTA
This sequence comes from Artemia sinica, assembly GCA_027921565.1. NCBI lineage: Eukaryota > Metazoa > Arthropoda > Branchiopoda > Anostraca > Artemiidae > Artemia > Artemia sinica. The sequence continues at coordinate 1,505,005 of JAPEVW010000034.1, read as the reverse complement.
TTTAAAAATAAAATACTTTTTAAAGTAGAATCAATTTTGTCAAAAAAATTGCATTTTTTATGTATTTTCATACTGCAGTCTTTTCAAAGATATTTGAATTTTGAAGCAATAAAACAGTCCATGTAATGAACTCTATAGTAATAATAGCTACTTGTCTCAATAGTAACCGAAACTCCTGGAACCAAAATTTTCTTTTTTGGCTTAATCGCTAAAATTATTATGTAAACTGCAAAAATATTTATGATGCCTAATCAGTAATAGTAATTTTTTAATTTAAACAACAAAAATACATGAAAATTCTAAAATTAGTTTTGCTTTTTGTCTCCTGGAAGAAATTTTTTTTTCATCTCAGTTCAAATTTATTATTGTATCCTGTAACCCGTAAAGTACATATCTCCATATTATTGTCTCATAATTGCAATTATTTTAGTTTTCAGTCCAGAATCACTAAACTTATTATTTAAACTGCAAAAATATTTATGGTGTCTAACCAATAATACTAATTTTGTAATTCAAACAAGATAAATACCTGAAAATTTTAAAATTAGTTTTGTTTTATGCTAGGTTTTAGATATTACATTAAAAGACGATCATTGGAATGAAAATTAATTGCATGCATTGGAATTAGTTGGCTACTTGATCGTTTTACTATTTGAGGTTCTTGACTATTTGAGGTTACTATATGAGGTTCGTCTCTTACTATTTCAAAGAAGAAAAAGCCGTAGGCTTTTTCCTGTTTGTAATATTTTCCTGTTTGTTATCAGGGTTACACCAACCTGTCGGTTATTGGCCGATCCTGCTAGCCAATTAGACTATGACGTCATTAATTAAAGTTGTAAAATTAACAATATAATACATAAATAAAAGAGTTAGTGGTATTTCAAAAAGTTCGTGGTAACGAAATGTATCGTAAGAGCGACTCGCCTCAATAGTAACCGATACTTTAAAAGACAGAATTTAAATCCGGATTGCAGCGATAGCTAGCAACCTAGTAAGAGACGATTACGTCCAATGTTAAGAAATATAAAAAACCATAGTTCCTAACAAAGGAGTCAGATCAAAACAAAAAGTACACCATTAGCACCGCCTTGTCCAAAACCCCTGTATAGGAACTTTCTGTCCCTTGGCTTGAACAGCAAGGGAAATATATTGGCTTGAAAAAAAAGAAAAGTGGCAGATACTACAACATTCTGCCTAAACGGGATATTTTTTTTCTTTTTTCTTACTTTTCCACAGATAGCTTGGCACTGGAACATCGTAGAGGGTTTTCAATAGCTCATTTTAAAGGAAATCAATTAGGTTAAAAATCTACAGTAACTAAAATAAATTATTTCTAAAACAGAATAAATTTTTCCATCAAAACTGCATTTTTGATGTTTTTTCACACAGCAGTCTTTCAAACATAATCGTATACCAGCGGTAAGATTTGAACCCACGCCTCCGAAGAGACTGGTGGCTAACACCAGTGCCTTGGACTACTCGGTCAGGCTGCCTCTCATAATTTTGGTTGCAGCAGTAGCTAGCAACCTAGTAAGAGAAGATCAGTCCAATGCTAAGAAATATAAAAACCCAGAACTCCTAAAATAGAGTAAGATCAAGACAAAAGTACATCATTAGAACTACCTTGTCTGAAACCCTACTAGATAAATAATGAATGTCGTCATAGTTTTATATTAGAGCTATGACGTGAATAGAAAAACACGACATTATGTTGTGGTTTCTGAAAACATCATGAAATAATATCATTGCACCTAGACGTCATGAAATAAAATCATAACGCCGTTATGTCATATTTACTACTTAAGAACGACAAAGATGTAAATGGTCTCATTCGTGAATTACATAATGGTTAGATCAAAGCAAGCTGCACGCAACTTAAAAAAACAGTACTACACAGACAACAGAGATAGTATCTTGAAAAGAGAAAAGCAAAGGTATTCAACCGACCAGGCGTATCGAGAAGTAAAAATTAAGAGAGGAAACAAAACAGCAAGATTTGTTATTACATTAAAAGACGATCACTGAAATAACAAACCATTCCATATATTGGACTTAGTTAGCTACTTGATTGTTTGAGTTTAGTCTCTTACTATTTAAACGAATAAAAAGCCGTAGGCTTTTTCCTATTTGTATTTACAGTAAAATTATAATAAAGAACGGCCTCTTGCCTATACTAAATTTTATAGGCCACTTAATTATAGTATAGGTTAGTAATTTATATCCGGGTTGCAGTGGTAGCTAGCAACCTAGTAAGAGACGATCACGCCCCACAGTAAAAACTAAAGTAACCCATAACTCCTGAAAATAGATTAAGATCAAAACAAGAAGTACATTATTAGACGATCATTGGAATATGTAATGATATAGCATAAAACGAACCCAAAATTGTAACTGACGTCATCCTGGTTGTTATAGCATTATCTGGGTTGCAGCGGTGGCTGGCAATCTAGTAAGAGATCCAGTTGCAGTGGTAGCTAGCAACCTAGTAAGAGACGGTCACGTCCAATGTTAAGAAATATAGAAGCCCATAGGTCCTAAAAAGGAGTCAGATCAAAATAAAAACACAAAATTAGAACCGCCTTGTCCGAAACCCCTGTATAGGAAGCTTTCTGTTCTTTGGCTTGTCCGGGTTGCAGGGGTAGCTAGCAATCCGGGTTGCAGCGGTAGCTAGCAACCTAGTAAGAGACGATCACGTCCAATGTTAAGAAATATAAAAACCCATAGTTCCTAAAAAAGGAGTCAGATCAAAACAAACAGTACACCATTAGAACCACCTTGTCCGAGACCCCTGTATAGGAAAATTTTTATAATAAAGAACGACCTCTTGCCTATACTAAATTTTATACGCCACTTAATTATAGTATAGGTTAGTAATTCCACAGATAGCTTGGCACTGGAACATCGTAGAGAGTTGTTTAATGGCTCATTTTAAAGCAAATTAATGGGGTTAAAAACTTTTTGCAGTTATAAAACAAATTATTTTTAAATAGAATCATTTTTCTTACGAAATTACATTAAAAGAAGATCATTACAATAACAAACCATTGCATACATTGGACTTAGTTAGTTATAATAAAGAACGAACCCTCGCTTATACTAACTCAAATCTTTAATATATTCCGGGTTGCAATGGTAGTCACATTAAAAGACAATCGTTGGAATAACAAACTATTGCATACATTGGACTTAGTTAGCTGCCTGATTTTTTAAGAGTCGTCTCTTACTACACCAGAGAAGAAAAAGCCGTAGGCTTTTTCCTGTTTATAATCAGAGTTTACATAATCTGATTTATCAATCTCGGTTGCAGCGGTATCCGGGTTGCAGCGGTAGCTAGCAACCTAGTAAGAGACGATCCGGGTTGCAGCGGTAGCTAGCAACCTAGTAAGAGACGTCACCTCCAATGTCAAGAAATATAAAAACCCGTAGCTCCTAAAAAAAGAGTCAGATCAAAACAAAAAGTACACCATTAGAACCGCCTTGTCCAAATCCTCCATAAAGGAAACTTACCGCCCTTTGGCTTGAATAATAAAGAAAATATATTGGCTTGAAAATCAAGAAAATAGACTTTTACCACGTTATTCTCCCCAAACGGGATATTTTTTTCTTTTTTTTTTCTTTTTCTTTTCCACAGATAGCTTGGCACTGGAACATCGTAGAGGGTTGTTCAATAGCTCATTTTAAAGGAAATTAATTGGGTTAAAAACCTTTTGTAACTAAAATAAATTATTTCTAAAAGAGAATAAATTTTTCCAATAAAAACTGTATTTTTGATGCAGTGACGTCATAATTACTATATAAGAATTATAATAAAGAACGACCTCTTACCTATACTAAATTTTATACGCCACGTAATTATAGTATAGGTTAGTAATTCAACAGATAGCATGGCACTGGAATATTGTAGAGAGATGTTCAATGGCTCATTTTGAAGCAAATTAATGGGGTTAAAAACATTTTGTAATTAAAACAAATTATTTTACAATAAATTACAGTAAAGAACGATCTCTCTCCCATAGTAACTGATATAAAAGACGATCATTGGAATAAAATCTTATTGCATGCATTGGAGTTAGTTAGCTACTTGATCGTTCGAGGTTCGTCTCTTACTATTTCAAAGAAGAAAAAGCCGAAGGCTTTTTCCTGTTTGTAATATTTTCCTGTTTGTTATCAGGGTTTTTATAATTAAGAACGACTTCTTGCCTATACTAAATTTTATACGCCATTTAATTATAGTACAGGTTAGTAATTCAACAAGGTTTGCGAAAGCATAGGTTGGCTGGCCCCCAGCCCCCCATTGCACTTCCTGGCTGAAGGGCCACGAAACGGAGATCAGCACCGCCGGTTTGGACCTTAAGGGTCTAGTGCCGCATCCTTTACCTTTTTACCTCTTTAGTAATTCAACAGTTAGCTTTGCACTGGAACATCGTAGAGTTGTTCAATGGCTCATTTTAAATTATAATAAAGATCGAACTCTTCCTTATACTAACTTGCATACGCAACTTCACTATAGTTAAGATTACAGTATTTATATTATACATCATTATAAATTATAAAAGGTTCAAATGTTCGAAGATTATAGAGTTAAAAATTTTCCACCACCGGGAATCGAACCCGAACCTGTTAAGTGGAAGTTAACTATCCTAGCCACTAGACCATATGGAACAATAATGAAGCATGATTTAAGAGCCATATGCATATTATTATTTCACCATACCAATTATAATAAGGCCAAAACAAATCATCGACTTGCAACCTTACTTTTGACACATTAGTTAAATCTTCATCAAGCTTAAAAAATGTTTTGCTAGTTTTACATGAAAGAACGAACCTTAGCCCATAGTAGCAGAAATAAGATTATCTAGGTTGCAGCGGTAGCTAGCAACCTATTACATAATCCGGGTTTAAGTGGTAGCTAGCAACCTAGTATATAATAAAGAACGACCTCTTGTCTATACTAAATTTTATACGCCACTTAATTATAGTATAGGTTAGTAATTCCACAGATAGCTTGGCACCGGAACATCGTAGAGAGTTGTTCAATGTCTCATTTTAAAGGAAATTCATGGGGTTAAAAATATTATTTTAAAATTATAATAAAGAACGTCTTCTTGCCTGTACTAAATTTTATACGCCACTTAATTATAGTATAAGTTAGTAATTCAACAGATAGCTTTGCACTGAAACATCGTAGAGAGTTGTTCAATGGCTCATTTTAAAGGAATTAATGGGGTTAAAAACCTTTTGTAATTAAAACCAATTATATTTATTACATAAGGAAATTCTAATTACATTCCTTAAGAAATCATCATAAGTAAAAGTTTCTCATACGGAAATTGAACTCAAGCCAACTGGGTGAGAGCTATTCCAACTTCTAGACCACATAGGATATATTAAAATATCCGATTAATGAATTATTACATAAAGGACCGATATAGCTCATCATAAATGGTGTTTGTCAATTATTATATTAAAAGTATAATAAAGAACGATCTCTTGGCTATGCTAAATTTTATAGGCCACTTAACTATAGTATAGGCTAGTACAGTTATATTTAAAGTCAATATATTAAAAGTTATAATAAAGACTAGATAAAGGATCGATGTGTATAATAAAGAACGACCTCTTGCCTATACTAAATTATATAGGCAACTTCACTATAGTCTTGGTTGCAGCGGTAGCTAGCAACCTAGTAAGAGACGATCACGTCCAATGTTAAGAAATATAAAATTATAATAAAGAACGACCTCTTGCCTATACTAAATTTTATACGCCACTTAAATATAGTATAGGTTAGTAATTCAATAGATAGTTTGGCACCGGGACATCGTAGAGAGTTGTTCAATGGCTCATTTTAAAGCAAAATTAATGGGGTTAAAAATGTTTTGTAATCCGGGTTGCAGCGGTAGCTAGCAACCTAGTAAGAGACGATCACGTCCAATGTTAAGAAATATAAAAACCCATAGTTCCTAACAAAGGAGTCAGATCAAAACAAAAAGTACACCATTAGAACCGCCTTGTCCGAAACCCCTGTATAGGAAACTTTCTGTCCCTTGGCTTGAACAGCAAGGGAAATATATTGGCTTGAAAATCAAGAAAATTGACTTTAACCACGTTATTCTCCCCAAACGGGATATTTTTTTCTTTTTTCTTTTTTTTCTTTTCCACAGATAGCTTGGCACTGGAACATCGTAGAGGGTTGTTCAATAGCTCATTTTAAAGGAAATTAATTGGGTTAAAAATCTATAATAACTAAAATAAATTATTTCTAAAAGAGAATAAATTTTTCCACCAAAAACTGCATTTTTGATGTCTTTTCACACTGCTGTCTTTCAAACATAATCGTATACCAGCGGTAAGATTTGAACCCACGCCTCCGAAGAGACTGGTGGCTAACATCAGTGTCTTGGACCACTCGGCCAGGCTGCCTCTCATAAATAAATATAGATGTGAATTTACATTAAGGGATTACATAAAGGCTCGATCATCGAATTTAAGCTGAAACTAAGTAAAGGACAATTATGCCTCCATATATTCACAGTGATGTTTAAGGTTTCCCATTACATCTGTAAACTATTCCACAGTTGCCGGTCCATACCTTGGAAGCTTTTCACTAAGCATGGAACATTTCTTTTGGATATTACTATGAAGTTTTGCGAAAGCATTTCTAGCTGACTTTTCAACAAATCCGGGTTGCAGCGGTAGCTAGCAACCTGGTAAGAGACGATCACCTCCAATGTTAAGAAATATAAAACCCCCCAACTCCTAAAAAAAGAGTCAGATCAAATAAAAAGTACACCATTAGAACCACCTTGTCCGAATCCTCTATAAAGGAAACTTACCGCCCTTTGGCTTGAATAACAAAGAAAATATATTGGCTTGAAAGTCAAGAAAATAGACTTTTACCACGTTATTCTCCACATTATAATAAAGAACGACCTGTTGCCTATACAAAATTTTATACGCCACTTAATTATGGTATAATCCGGGTTGCAGCGGTAGCTAGCAACCTAGTGAGAGACGATCACGTCCTATGTTATGAAATATAATAACCCCTAACTCCTAAAAAAGAGTCAGATCAAAACAAAAAGTACACCATTAGAACCGCCTGATCCGAAACCCCTATAAAGAAAACTTACCGCCCTTTGGCTTGAATAACAAAGAAAATATATTGGCTTGAAAATAAAAAAAATTGACTTTAACCACGTTATTCTCAACAAACGGGATATTGTTTCTTTCCGCTATTTCTTCCTCTTCAGCTAGCTGGGCACTGGAAAATCATAGAGCTGTATAATAGCTCATTTTAAAGGAAATTGCTACATCTAGTAACTTTTGTAATTAAAAATGATTTACTTTTTAAAGTAGAATCAATTTTGTCAAAAAAATTGCATTTGTATGTATTTTATGTATTTTTTTTTATGTATTTTCATATTGCATTCTTTTCAAAGATATTTGAATTTTGAAGCAATCAAACACTCCATGGTAAAAAACTCTATAGTAATAATAGCTACTTGTCTCAATAGTAACCGAAACTCTAAAGAACGAAATTTGATACCAATAGATACATCAAAGCAAACAGTTCGTGATAAAGAACTGTATGTTGTATAGTAAGAGCGACTCGTATCAATAGTAAAACTTGCTACATCTAGTTCCTTTTGTAATTGAAGATAAAATATTTTTTTATTTATAATAAAGAACGGCCTCTTGCCTAAACTAAATTTTATACTCCACTTAATTATAGTATAGGTTAATAATTCAACAGATAGCTTGGCACTGGAACATCATAGAGAGTTGTTCAATGGCTCATTTTAAAGAAAATTAATGGGGTTAAAAACTTCTTGTAATTAATTATAATAAAGATCGAACTCTTCCCTATACTAACTTGCATACGCAACTTCACTATAGTTAAGATTACAGTATTTATATTATACATCATTATAGATTATAAAAGGTTCAAATGTTCGAAGATTATAGAGTTAAAAATTTTCCCACACCGGGAATCGAACCCGAGCCTGTTAAGTGAAAGTTAACTATCCTAGCCACTAGACCATATGGAACCATAAAGAATTACAAAAAGACGATCATTAGGATATCATACATAAGGCATTATAGTATGGTAAAGATCGACCTCTAGCCTATTTAAATTTTTACTATAGAGTTCATTACCATGAACTGTTTGATTGGTTCAAAATTCAAATATCTTTGAAAAGACTGCAGCATGAAAATACATCCAAAATGCAGTTTTTTGACAAAATTGATTCTACTTTAAAAACTATTTTATTTTTAAATATATTACATTAAAGGACGATCATTTGAATAACAAACCATTGCAAACATTAGACTTTGTTTACGTTAATTATAATAAAGATCGAACTCTTCCCTATACTAACTTGCATACGCAACTTCAGTATAGTTAAGATTATATAATAAAGAACGACCTCTTACCTATACTAAATTTTTTATGCAATTTAATTATAGTATAGGTTAGTAATTCAACATTACATTAAAGGACGATCATTTGAATAACAGACCATTGCATACATTAGACTTTGTTTACATTAAAGAACAAACTTCCAGCCCATTGTAGCTAAAATAAGATTATAATTAATGTTAAAGATTAATCATTGTTACATTATAATAAAGATCGAACTCTTCCTTATACTAACTTGCATACGCAACTTCACTATAGTTAAGATTACAGTATTTATATTATACATCTTTATAAATTAAAAAAGGTTCAAATGTTCGAAGATTATAGAGTTAAAAATTTTCCACCACCGGGAATCGAACCCGAACCTGTTAAGTGGAAGTTAACTATCCTAGCCACTAGACCATATGGAACAATAATGAAGCATGATTTAAGAGCCATATGCATATTATTATTTCACCATACCAATTATAATAAGGCCAAAACAAAATCATCGACTTGCAACCTTACTTTTGACACATTAGTTAAATCTTCATCAAGCTTAAAAAATGTTTTGCTAGTTTTACATTTATAATAAAGATCGATCTCTTCCCTATAATAACTTGCATAGTCAACTTCACTATAGTGAAGATTATAGTATTTATATTATACATCATTATAAATTATAAAATTACCCAACATAGTAAGAGACGATCACGTCCAATGTTAAGAAATATAAGAACCCCTAACGCCTAAAAAAAAGTCAGATCAAAACAAAAAGTACACCATTAGAACCACCTTGTCTGAAACCCCTGTTTAGGAAACTTCTCTGTCATTTGGCTTGAACAGCAAGGGAAATATATTGGCTTGCAATCCGGGTTGCAGCGGTAGCTAGCAACCTAGTAAGAGACGATTACCTCCAATGTTAAGAAATATAAAACACCCCAAAACCTAAAAATAGAGTCAGATCAAAACAAAAAGTACACCATTAGAACCGCCTTGTCCGAATCCTCTGTAATCCGGGTTGCAGCGGTAGCTAGCAACCTAGTAAGTATAATAAAGATCGAACTCTTCCCTATACTAACTTGTATACGCAACTTCACTATAGTTAAGATTACAGTATTTATATTATACATCATTATAGATTATAAAAGGTTCAAATGTTCGAGATTATAGAGTTAAAAATTTTCCCACACCGGGAATCGAACCCGAGCCTGTTAAGTGAAAGTTAACTATCCTAGCCACTAGACTATATGGAACCATAAAGAAGTATGATTTAAGAGCCATATGCATATTATTATTTCACCATACCAATTATAATAAGGCCAAAACAAAATCGTCGACTTGCAACCTTACTTTTGACACATTAGTTAAATCTTCATCAGGCTTAAAAAATTTTTTGCTAGTTAATTTGTAAATTGTTAATTTGTAAAGACATCCATTTAGCAAAAGAAAAGTAATATTTTTTATAATAAATTATAGTAAAGAACGAACTTCAGTCCATAGTAACTAAAACAAGATTATAATCAGCTTTGGTATAAAATACTGTCAGCGGTGGGATTCGAACCCATGCCTCCGAATTGAAGAGTGGCTAACACCAGCACCTTAAACCGCTCGACCACGCTGCCTCACATAACTATGCCGTTATAATGCCATTATAAACGCCATAATACTCTAAATTAAAACTCTAAACTAAATCTTAAACTCTTCTTTGTGTTATGCTATCAGGCTACCTTTCTATGAAGCTGTCACTGAATATGATGCTATAGAAAAATCAAAACTCTATGATCATTTAGTTTTAGTTGAAAATCCGGGTTGCAGCGGTAGCTAGCAACCTAGTAAGAGACGATCACGTCCAATGTTAAGAAATATAAAAACCCATAGCTCCTAAAGCAGGAGTCAGATCAAAACAAAAAGTACACCATTAGAATCGCCTTGTCCGAAACCCCTGTATAGGAAACTTTCTGTCCCTTGGCTTGAACAGCAAGGGAAATATATTGGCTTGAAAATCAAGCAAAGTGGCAGCTACTACAACATTCTTCCTAAACGGGATATTTTTTTCTTTTTTTTTTCTTTGTTTCCAGAGATAGCTTGGCACCGGGACATCATAGAGGGTTGTTCAATAGCTCATTTTAAAGGAAATTAATTGGGTTAAAAACCTTTTGTAACTAAAATAAATTATTTCTAAAAGAGAATAGATTTTTCCACCAATATCACAATAAGAGACGATCACGTCCAATGCTAACATAACAATAAAGAACGAACTCTAATTAAATTTTGTTATTATTATATACTAAACATCATTATAGATTATAAAAGGTTCAAATGTTCGAAGATTATAGAGTTAAAAATTTTCCCACACCGGGATTATAATAAAGATCGAACTCTTCCCTATACTAACTTGCTTAGGCAACTTCACTATAGTTAAGATTACAGTATTTATATTATACATCATTATAAATTATAAAAGGTTCAAATGTTTGAAGATTATAGAGTTAAAAATTTTATAATAAAGAACGACCTCTTGCCTATACTAAATTTTATCGGCCACTTAACTATATTATAGGTTAGTAAAGTTTACCTAAAGGACCGATATTGTTCATCATAAATTCATAAAGGACCGATTCAGTTCATTATAAATACATAAAGGATCGATCTGAAAATTAATGAATAACAAACAACAGCATGTAATTGAATAGCTTAGTTGCCTGATTCTCTGTGGTTTTTTAATTTAAAACACGAGACAGAGTACAGTTGAAAACAAAGGTGATAAAAAATTCCTTCAACCTGGATTTGAATTATAATAAAGAACGAACGCTTGCTCATAGTAACTGAAATATTAATTAAAAGTAGTATATACATAAATCCGGGTTGCAGCGGTAGCTAGCAACCTAGTAAGAGACGATCACCTCCAATGTCAAGAAATATAAAACCCCCCAACTCCTAAAAAAAGAGTCAGATCAAAACAAAAAGTACACCATTAGAACCGCCTTGTCCAAATCCTCTATAAAGGAAACTTACCTCCCTTTGGCTTGAATAACAAAGAAAATATATTGGCTTGAAAATCAAGAAAATTGACTTTTACCACGTTATTCTCCACAAACGGGATATTTTTTTCTTTCCGCTTTTTCTTTCTGCTCAGCTAGCTGGGCACTGGAAAATCATAGAGAGCTGTATAATAGCTCATTTTAAAGGAAATTGCAACATCTAGTCACTTTTGTATTTAAAAATAAAATACTTTTTAAAGTAGAATCAATTTTGTCAAAAAATTGCATTTTTGATGTATTTTCATACTGCAGTCTTTTCAAAGATATTTGAATTTTGAAGCAATAAAACAGTCCATGTAATGAACTCTATAGTAATAATAGCTACTTGTCTCAATAGTAACCGAAACTCCTGGAACCAAAATTTTCTTTTTGGCTTAATCGCTAAAATTATTATGTAACTGCAAAAATATTTATGATGCCTAATCAGTAATAGTAATTTTTTAATTTAAACAACAAAAATACATGAAAATTCTAAAATTAGTTTTGCTTTTTGTCTCCTGGAAGAAATTTTTTTTTCATCTCAGTTCAAATTTATTATTGTATCCTGTAACCCGTAAGTACATATCTCCATATTATTGTCTCATAATTGCAATTATTTTAGTTTTCAGTCCAGAATCACTAAACTTATTATTTATTACTATATAAGAAGCGTCAGAACTGTAAATGTTCTCATTCATAATTACATAATGGTTTCAATCAAGCAAGCTATACGCAAGTTGAATAAACAGTACTACACAAACAACAGAGATAGTAACTTGAAAAGAAAAAAGCAAAGGTATTCAACCGACCAGGCGTATCGAGAAGTAATAATTGAGAGAGCAAAACAAAACAGCAAGATGTTATAATAAAGATCGAACTCTTCCCCATACTAACTTGCATACGCAACTTCACTATAGTTAAGATTACAGTATTTATATTATACATCATTATAGATTATAAAAGGTTCAAATGTTCGAAGATTATAGAGTTAAAAATTTTCCCATACCGGGAATCGAACCCGTGCTTGTTAATTGAAAGTTAACTATCCTAGCCACTAGACCATATGGAACCATAAAGAAGTATGATTTAAGAGCCATATGCATATTAATATTTCACCATACCAATTATAATAAGGCCAAAACAAAATCGTCGACTTGCAACCTTACTTTTGACACATTAGTTAAATCTTCATCAGGCTTAAAAATTTTTTTGCTAGTTTTACATGAAAGAACGAACCTTAGCCCATAGTAGCAGAAATAAGAATATCTAGGTTGCAGCGGTAGCTAGCAACCTATTACATAATCCGGGTTTAAGTGGTAGCTAGCAACCTAGTAAGAAACGCCAAATTAAAGATGATCATTAGAAGAACAAACAATTGCTTATATTGGACTTAGTCCGGGTTGCAGCGCTAGCTAGCAACCTAGTAAGAGACGATCACGTCCAATGTTAAGAAATAAAAAAACCTATAGCTCCTAAAAAAGGAGTCAGATCAAAACAAAAAGTACACCATTAGAACCGTCTTGTCCAAAACCCCTTTATAGGAAACTTTCTGTCCCTTGGCTTGAACAGCAAGGGAAATATATTGGCTTGAAAATCAAGAAAATTGACTTTAACCACGTTATTCTCCCCAAACGGGATATTTTTTTCTCTTTTCTTTGTATCCAGAGATAGCTTGGCACTGGAACATCGTAGAGGGTTGTTCAATAGCTCATCCTAAAGGAAATTAATTGGGTTAAAAATCTATAGTAACTAAAATAAAATATTTCTAAAAGAGAATAAATTTTTCCAATAAAAACTGTATTTTTGATGCAGTGACGTCATAATTACTATATAAGAAACTTCAAAACTGTAAATGGTCTCATTCATGAATACATAATGGTTAGATCAAAGCAAGCTACACGCAAGTTAAAAAATCAGTACTAAAAAATCAAGAAAAGTGGCAGCTACTACAACATACTGCCTAAACGGGATATTTTTTTTTCTTTTCTTTGTTTCCAGAGATAGCTTGGCACTGGAACATCGTAGATAGTTGTTCAATAGCTCATTTTAAAGGAAATTAATTGGGTTAAAAATCTATAGTAACTAAAATAAATTATTTCTAAAGAGAATAAATTTTTCCACCAAAAACTGCATTTTCGATGTCTTTTCATTATAATAAAGAACGATATACTAAATTTTATACGCCACTTAATTATAGTATAGGTTAGTAATCCAACAGATAGCTTTGCACTGGAACATCGTAGAGAGTTGTTCAATGGCTCATTTTAAAGGAAATTAATGGGGTTAAAAACGTTTTGTAATTAAAACAAATTATTTTTATTACATTAAGAAATTCTAATCATATTCCTTAAGAAATCATCATAAGTAAAATTTCCCATACGGAAATTGAACTCAAGCCAACTGGGTGAGAGCTATTCCAACCTCTAGACCACATAGGATATATTAAAATTATAATAAAGAACGACCTCTTACCTATGCTAAATATTATACGCCACTTAATTATAGTATAGGTTATCTGGGTTGCTACAGTAAAGAACGATCTCTCATCCATAGTAACTAATAAATGGTGTTCCAGGGGTAGTACACTTGAGGTTCGTCTCTTACTATTTAAAAGAAGAAAAAGCCGTAGGCTTTTTCCTGTTTGTAATGATATAACATAAAAGAAAACCCAAGTGGTAACTGATTACAGTAAAGAACGATCTCTCGCTCATAGTAACTGATTTGTCAATTATTACGATAAAAGACGATCATTGGAATAACAAACAATTGCATACAATGGAATTAGCTGGCTACTTGATTTTTTGAGACTCGTCTTTCCGGGTTGCAGCGGTAGCTAGCAACCTAGTAAGAGACGATCACGTCCAAGTTGCAGCGGTAGCTAGCAACCTAGTAAGAGACGATCACCTCCAATGTCAAGAAATATAAAACCCCCCAACTCCTCAAAAAAGAGTCAGATCAAAACAAAAAGTACACCATTAGAACCGCCTTGTCCGAATCCTCTATAAAGGAAACTTACCTCCCTTTGGCTTGAATAACAAAGAAAATATATTGGCTTGAAAATCAAGAAAATTGACTTTTACCACGTTATTCTCCACAAATTATAATAAAGATCGAACTCTTCCCTATACTAACTTGCATACGCAACGTTCACTATAGTTAAGATTACAGTATTTATATTATACATCATTATAAATTATAAAAGGTTCAAATGTTTGAAGATTATAGAGTTAAAAATTTTCCCACACCGGGAATCGAACCCGAGCCTGTTAAGTGAAAGTTAACTACCCTAGCCACTAGACCATATGGAACCATAAAGAAGTATGATTTAAGAGCCATATGCATATTATTATTTCACCATACCAATAATAAAAGGCCAAAACAAAATCGTCGACTTGCAACCTTACTTTTGACACATTATTTAAATCTTCATCAGGCTTAAAAAATGTTTTGCTAGTTTTACATGAAAGAACGAACCTTAGCCCATAGTAGCAGAAATAAGAATATATAGGTTGCAGCGATAGTTACAATAAAGAACGACACCTAGCCCATGTTAACTGAAACATAAATAGGATATGCAATTTCCATCAGTATCATCTTGCCTATACTAAATTATATAGGCCACTTAACTATAGTATAGGTTAGTAAATCCGGGTTGCAGCGGTAGCTAGCAACCTAGTAAGAGACGATCACCTCCAATGTCAAGAAATATAAAACCCCCCAACTCCTAAAAAAAGAGTCAGATCAAAACAAAAAGTACACCATTAGAACCGCCTTGTCCGAATCCTCTATAAAGGAAACTTACCTCCCTTTGGCTTGAATAACAAAGAAAATATATTGGCTTGAAAATCAAGAAAATTGACTTTTACCACGTTATTCTCCACAAACGGGATATTTTTTTCTTTCCGCTTTTTCTTTCTGCTCAGCTAGCTGGGCACTGGAAAATCATAGAGAGCTGTATAATAGCTCATTTTAAAGGAAATTGCAACATCTAGTCACTTTTGTATTTAAAAATAAAATACTTTTTAAAGTAGAATCAATTTTGTCAAAAAAATTGCATTTTTGATGTATTTTCATACTGCAGTCTTTTCAAAGATATTTGAATTTTGAAGCAATAAAACAGTCCATGTAATGAACTCTATAGTAATAATAGCTACTTGTCTCAATAGTAACCGAAACTCCTGGAACCAAAATTTTCTTTTTTGGCTTAATCGCTAAAATTATTATGTAAACTGCAAAAATATTTATGATGCCTAATCAGTAATAGTAATTTTTTAATTTAAACAACAAAAATACATGAAAATTCTAAAATTAGTTTTGCTTTTTGTCTCCTGGAAGAAATTTTTTTTTCATCTCAGTTCAAATTTATTATTGTATCCTGTAACCCGTAAAGTACATATCTCCATATTATTGTCTCATAATTGCAATTATTTTAGTTTTCAGTCCAGAATCACTAAACTTATTATTTAAACTGCAAAAATATTTATGGTGTCTAACCAATAATACTAATTTTGTAATTCAAACAAGATAAATACCTGAAAATTTTAAAATTAGTTTTGTTTTATGCTAGGTTTTAGATACTCGACACGGGATTTTGTGTGCTTAATAATTTTAAATCTTGAAAAAATATGGTCTCACGCGAGTGGAAAAAAGAAAGAATAACCAAAAACAATATCAAAATAGAACAATCCAAATTTCTACTAATAGAAAACTTTACTACACAAAAAATAAAGCTAACATCCTGAAATATAAGAAAAGTTTATTTAAAAGAGATAAAAATGCCACCAAACGCAATAAAGCTCGAGCACGCGTAAGGATTGCTACTAAGATGTCTTGTGATCCAGGATTTAAGAAAATGAAATATGACAGAGCAAAACAGAGGTATCTTACGGATCAGGGGTATCGAGAAGGGAAAATTGAGACAGCGAAACAAAAGAGCAAGGAACGGTATGATAACGATATAGATTACCGAAACAAACATAAGAAAAAAGTTGCTACCAGAATAATGGGTAGATACTGGGGTGACAAAAGCTATAATGAAAAAATTAAATTCTCTGCGAGGTTGTACCGAAGAACGCATAAGGACAAAGGGAAAAATTACATTCAGAAATACAAGAAGATGGCAAAAATGCAGGCTGATCTTTGTAAATTGAGAAACATTTTACGCATGTTTTATCGGGATCACGAAAAGTATTCGAAATTACAGATTAAAATTCTCTTTGAAAGAGCGGATGCTGTTGAAAAGTCGGCTAGAAATGCTTTGGCAAAGCTTCATGGCAATATCCAAAAGAAATGTTGTCAGTTTAACGAAAAGCTTCCAAGGTATGGATTGGCAACTGCGGAACAGTTTATAGATGCAATGGAAAATGTTCGACAACACAGTGAATATACGGAGGCGTACTTCTTAGAAAATTCGTATATTAATTTTGGAAGGAGCAATTGCAGTTTATGTAGCAGCAATAAAAATATATATACAAGCATACCTATCAACAGCGAAGGAAAAGCAATGTTTTTCAATTATGGCGAAAACGAGCCTGTTAGGGTTATTAGTAAATGTGTTTGTAAGACTAATGATTTAGAACAAATTCCTGGAACACCGACTCAAGAAAAAAGCATTTCTAACTGTGTTTTAAACAGTTCGTTTAGTTCTACTGAATATTTGGCAAAAAATTCTCTGTGTAGTAGAACACACTGTCCTGAAAAGTACGAGACAACTATTGAAAAATGCTCTAAAACTAGATCTGACAAGGAAATTATGATGGCTGAAGTCACCTATAACAATCTGAGTAAAAATTCAAAACCAAAAATTGGGCAGCAGGTTACTTGGCAATGTCACCCTGATATCTGCAAGCTCTATCCGACGGATATTGAATTATGTCAAATTCTTTTTGATATCCTTGAAAACAATATAGCATTAAAATTTTCAACTGACAAAGTGGTTAATTTCTACCTTGGCGGCTTGGATTATTGTGAAATCAATTACAGGGACACAAGAAAGCATGGGCATTCGTTATACTGTAGCCCAAATGAGGGATGTCAGAGCTATTTGCGTTCTCTAAGGGCACTAGCTCCACATTTTCCTGTCTTGAACTGTTTCATTAATAGCGTATATAAGGCAGTATCAAAATGTAAGATTATACAACATATTAATCTACTAAAAGTCGAGGGCTCGTACAAGGAACTAAGTCATCACATAGAAGAAGTGTCAAGTAGACTCTGTCGTAATAATAGTCAAGACTTCATTTACGGTGATGGCAATATTAGAGTTTCTGTGGATGAAAATACAATAATAAAATTATTTGGTGAGAGCCTTGATAAGGTAGCTAACATTAGGGATGTATACCCCACAATGCATTGTGACAGTTGTGAGCAGATAAAGACAAAATACCAATTGAAGAGTCTAAGATCCCTTTCAAATAAGAAAGGTTTTGATGTAATGATGGCCACGATTTTAGAACACCTACAACAGGACATACCCAAAGATGACAGAGAAGAACTAATTCAATGTACAGGTTGGAAAGAGGATGTCATAGATTCATTCTTTGTCTGTGATTACTGTGCTGGGAAAATGTTGAAAAGTCAGGAGAATGTCCGATCAGTATTAAATAACCTTCATATAGACTGTACACCGGAATGTATAAAGTGTTTAAATAATTTTGAAATGGCAATGATTCGATTTGTAATGCCTTGTCTTACGATCGTCAGATTAGGGCAAGTAACTGCATTGAAGAGACCTAGAACAGAACTTGTTGACGCTCTTAAGGGGAGAATAGTATATCTACCTGTTGATGTGCAAGCAAATGCAGATATTCAGCCTGAAAAACTTCTTAACATTGATAGTTTTGTAGTCATTGTCAATGGTCAGCCTACTTACAACAAGAATGTTTGGACTGCACTAATAGATCTGAGAAAAGTCCATGAAGCACTGTTGTGGTTAAGAGAGAACAACAGTCTCTATAAAACAATACATGCATACACCCTAGAAGATTTAAAAAAAATACTTGAAGCCCGTCTTGCTGAAAAAGCGGTTGGTATTGATAATTTACCTGAAATACCGGAAGCTGCAATCCTTCAGAAACTGACACAAAGTGCAAAATCTACATTGGTTGAACATTTTTCTGTCCAGCCTCTCAATTCAGCGGTTCCAAAAGACTTCATTGAAGATTTTAAGCAAATGAAAGATCCGGGTTGCAGCGGTAGCTAGCAACCTAGTAAGAGACGATCACCTCCAATGTCAAGAAATATAAAACCCCATAACTCCTAAAAAAAGAGTCAGATCAAAACAAAAAGTACACCATTAGAACCGCCTTGTCCGAATCCTCTATAAAGGAAACTTACCTCCCTTTGGCTTGAATAACAAAGAAAATATATTGGCTTGAAAATCAAGAAAATTGACTTTTACCACGTTATTCTCCACAAACGGTATATTTTTTTCTTTCCGCTTTTTCTTTCTGCTCAGCTAGCTGGGCACTGGAAAATCATAGAGAGCTGTATAATAGCTCATTTTAAAGGAAATTGCAACATCTAGTCACTTTTGTATTTAAAAATAAAATACTTTTTAAAGTAGAATCAATTTTGTCAAAAAAATTGCATTTTTGATGTATTTTCATACTGCAGTCTTTTCAAAGATATTTGAATTTTGAAGCAATAAAACAGTCCATGTAATGAACTCTATAGTAATAATAGCTACTTGTCTCAATAGTAACCGAAACTCCTGGAACCAAAATTTTCTTTTTTGGCTTAATCGCTAAAATTATTATGTAAACTGCAAAAATATTTATGATGCCTAATCAGTAATAGTAATTTTTTAATTTAAACAACAAAAATACATGAAAATTCTAAAATTAGTTTTGCTTTTTGTCTCCTGTTTATAATAAAGAACGAACACTTGCTCATAGTAACTGAAATATTAATTAAAAGTAGTATATACATAAAGGATCGATCTGAAAATTAGTAAATAACAAACAACAGCATGTAATTGAATAGCTTAGTTGCCTGATTTTCTGTGGTTTTTTAATTTATCCGGGTTGCAGCGGTAGCTAGCACCTAGTAAGAGACGATCACGTCCAATGTTAAGAAATATAAAAACCCATAGTTCCTAACAAAGGAGTCAGATCAAACAAAAAGTAGACCATTAGAACCGCCTTGTCCGAAACCCCTGTATAGGAAACTTTCTGTCCCTTGGCTTGAACAGCAAGGGAAATATATTGGCTTGAAAATCAAGAAAATTGACTTTAACCACGTTATTCTCCCCAAACGGGATATTTTTTTCTTTTTTCTTTTTTCTTTTTTTTTTTCTTTTCCACAGATAGCTTGGCACTGGAACATCGTAGAGGGTTGTTCAATAGCTCATTTTAAAGGAAATTAATTGGGTTTAAAAATCTATAGTAACTAAAATAAATTATTTCTAAAAGAGAATAAATTTTTCCACCAAAAACTGCATTTTTGATGTCTTTTCACACTGCAGTCTTTCAAACATAATCGTATACCAGCGGTAAGAATTGAACCCACGCCTCTGAAGAGACTGGTGGCTAACACCAGTGTCTTGGATCACTCGGCCAGGCTGCCTCTCATAAATAAATATATATGTGAATTTGGGTTGCAGCAGTAGCTAGCAACCTAGTAAGAGACAATCAGTCCCATGCTAAGAATCACAATAAGAGACGATCACGTCCAATGCTAACATAACAATAAAAACGAACTCTAATTAAATTTGTTATTATTATAATAAAGATCGAACTCTTCCCTATACTAACTTGCATACGCAACTTCACTATAGTTAAGATTACAGTATTTATATTATACATCATTATAGATTATAAAAGGTTCAAATGTTCGAAGATTATAGAGTTAAAAATTTTCCCACACCGGGAATCGAACCCGAGCCTGTTAAGTGAAAGTTAACTATCCTAGCCACTAGACCATATGGAACCATAAAGAATTACAAAAAGACGATCATTAGGATATCATACATAAGGCATTATAGTATGGTAAAGATCGACCTCTAGCCTATTTAAATTTTTACTATAGAGTTCATTACCATGAACTGTTTGATTGGTTCAAAATTCAAATATCTTTGAAAAGACTGCAGCATGAAAATACATCAAAAATGCAGTTTTTTTGACAAAATTGATTCTACTTTAAAACTATTTTATTTTTTAAATATAAAGACACTAGATGTAGCAATTTCCTTTAAAATGAGTTTACAGTAAAGAACGATCACTTATACATAGTAACTGATATATGGTGAATCCAGGGGTAGTTACTTTTGGTTCGTCTCTTACTATTTCAAAGGAGAAAAAGCCGTAGGCTTTTTCTGTTTGTAATGATATAGTATAAAACGAATTCCAAGTTGTAACTGACGTCATCCTGGTTGTTATATAGTAAAGAACGAACTCTTGCCCTTAGTTACCTACTATGTCATGCCAAATTAGCTAATTAAATTCATTTAATTTTGTTTATCCGGGTTGCAGCGGTAGCTAGCAACCTAGTAAGAGACGATCACGTCCAATGTTAAGAAATATAAAAACCCATAGTTCTTAAAAAAGAGTCAGATCAAAACAAAAAGTACACCATTAGAACCGCCTTGTCCGAAACCCCTGTATAGTAAAGTTTCTGTCCCTTGGCTTGAACGGCAAGGGAAATATATTGGCTTGAAAATCAAGAAAATTGACTTTAACCACGCTATTCCCCCCAAACGGGATATTTTTTTCTTATTTTCTTTTTTTTTCTTTTTCACAGATAGCTTGGCACTGGAACATCGTAGAGGGTTGTCCAATAGCTCATTTTAAAGGAAACTAATTGGGTTAAAAATCTATAGTAACTAAAATAAATTATTTCTAAAAGAGAGTAAATTTTCCACCAAAACTGCATTTTTGATGTCTTTTCACACTGCAGTCTTTCAAACATAATCGTATACCAGCGGTAAGATTTGAACCCACGCCTCCGAAGAGACTGGTGGCTAACACCAGTGCCTTGGACCACTCGGCCAGGCTGCCTCTCATAAATAAATATATATATAATATATATATATATATATATATATATATATATATATATATATATATATATATATATATATATGTGAATTTGGGTTGCAGCAGTAGCTAGCAACCTAGTAAGAGACGATCAGTCCAATGCTAAGAAATATAACAAAACTCCTAAAAATAGAGTAAGATCAAAACAAAAGTACATCATTGCTTTTTTCATACTGGAACTCATACTGGAACTTTAGTCGATGTACCGTGTATTCACGTATTGATTCAATTGCTTTTTCATACTGGAACTCCAAGTTTTGCTTCTCAAAACGTTGGTCGTCACCAGAGATTTGGAATTCTTGAAGAAATCTCAAAGCATTTTGTATGTCTAGTCGAGCTCTTCTTACTTTAACTAACATTTCAGGATAATATGTGCTTAGAATATCTTTATCCAGTGAATCTCGAATTGTTTCTAATTCTGTCATTTTCTTGTATATATTCAAGAATGGCTTGTTTTCTGTGGGTTTAACTTTCCTATCTTTCGAAATTGTAGTGGTAGCTGTAGTACCAAGTGTAGCAGTTGATGCAGCAGTAGGGATGGGTGAAGTAGTGTTAGCCAAAGTGGTGGTAGCTGTAGTAGTAGGTGCACTAGTGATAGTGGTAGTAGTAGGTGCACTAGTAGTTGTAGTAGGAAGTGTAGTTGTAGACGGGGTAGCTGGAGTAGTGGTAGCAGCAGCAGGAGTAGTAGGAGTTGTAGACGGGGTAGTTGAAGTAGTGGTAGCTGCTGTAGAAGTAGGTACACTAGTACTTGTAGTAGATGAAGACGGGGTAGCTGAAGTAGTGGTAGCAGCAGCAGTAGTAGCAGTAGCAGTAGTTGGAGCAATAGAAGTCAGAGTAGTTGCAGGACTAGTCGAAGAAGCAGTAGAAGGAATAGAAGGACTACTCATTCTAGGAGGAGTAATCACAGGAGAAGGTTTAATTCTCAACCTTGCTAATTTATTATTGTCACATATTTTAATTTTTTCCCCTATCTTTTTCCTCTCCCAGTTTTAAATTACAGGCAAATCTATGTTTGGAGTTGCACTTTGTTGATTTCACATCGCAAGATGTTGAACGAAAGAATTCTGGCCATGTTTTCTGTCTGGCAATTTTGAAATATTCAACATTCCGCTGGTTATAACATTCCGCTGACATACAATTAGATGGTTGTTTTAAGTCTTGATCTTTAACCCAAAGAATTTTGTTCTCCTGCGGAAATTTTTTGAGTAGTTCTGCGTTATTCTTCCGTGATGTTTTCATGAACAAATAATATGTGTAATTTAAGAACAAATTTATAGAACTTCTATCTATAAGAGAACCTGGACCATGTGCCTTACAATGCTCAGAGGCTTCTTTGTGAGTCTTTGTTATGTTATAATGGATGAAACAATGACATGAATATATTCCTCCTGGTTTTTCAACAGAATCTGATTTTTCCATCTTCTTTTACACATAACTCTAATTTTCTTTGATCAAAGTGGGCAATCACAACATTTATAGTAAAAGCTAAATACAATAATAGTCTCATTTGTTCTGTAAAAACTTAGTGTAAGACGGTATCAAATGCAAGTATCGCAGTTCCTTTTCTTTGCGTTTTGTTTTTTAGTTTTCTTTCGAATTTTTTAAGACTGAAAAAATGAGAAACACTGACTGTTTTCCTGAATATTTTTGCAATTTTGGAACATAATTGTAAATTTTTATAGGAAAATGAAAAAACAACGAATATTTTTCTGAATGCTTAATAACCATATATGACGTAATGACTGACATAATGTAAAGATTGAAAAAATCAATTTTTATTTAATTTTAGTTTTAGTTCAGCATCGAAAAAATTATAAACTGTAAATATATTTATTGTATCTGAGGAATAATTTTAATCTTGTAATTTAAACTGGTTTACATACCCCAACATCTAGCAATACTTTTCAAAAGGCTTTATTATATCTTTTCAGAACAAGTTCTTTTCTTAATATCCTTCATAAACCAATTTTACAACTTGAAGTACTCATCTTTTTCACCCACAACTTTACTTTTCAGTTCCGATTTTTCTCAAAGAGATGCAAAAATTTAAAGTTCTGTTCCAAATTTCTCCGTAGAAGATAGGAAAAGTTATACTTTGATCGTGAATATTCGTCATGAAGATAAGGAACTCCACTTTAATTCTGAGTTTTCTCGAATAAGTGCAAAATATTAAATTGTGATAGCTCAATTGTGAATTTTACCAATGAAAACGAAAAAAGCTTCCATTTCAGTTCTTAATTTTTCAAAGAAATACAAAATTTAAAGTTCAGTTCTAACTTTTTCCGTAGAAGATAAAAAAAATTATACTTTGATCGTGAATATTTGCGATGAAGATAAAAAGTTTCACTTTGATTCTAAATTTTCTTAAATTCAGTTCCGATTTTTCTCAATAAATAATTTCTGAGACCACACTGGCTAATCATGATAAAACAAAAATAGCGAAGAAAGGAAGTATACGAGGACAATTAACATCCTGTGAAAAAATTGAAAAATTATGCAAATATTTCGGTCAAGACCTCCGCTTGACCGTCATTTTTCTCAAAGAGATGAAAAAATTTAAAGTTCTGTTCCAAATTTTTCATAGAAGATAGAAAAAGTTATACTTTGATCGTGAATATTTGCCATGAAGATAAGGAGCTCCACTTTAATTCTGAGTTTTCTCGAAGAAGTGCAAAATGTTCAAGCGCTCTTCTGAATTTTCTTAAAGAAGAGAAAAAAAGTTAGCTCAATCACTATTAGAACCGTTGTCTATAGTCCCTTGTCTAAGTATATGCAAATATTATATATAATAATTTAATATAAATTCCTCCATGCATGAAATCTTCAATTTTTCCACATAATTGTGACAAGGGTCATGACGTCATTACAATATTTACTGCATGATCCGGGTTGCAGCGGTAGCTAGCAACCTAGTAAGAGACGATCACGTCCAATGTTAAGAAATATAAAAACCCATAGTTCCTAACAAAGGAGTCAGATCAAAACAAAAAGTACACCATTAGAATCGCCTTGTCCGAAACCCCTGTATAGGAAACTTTCTGTCCCTTGGCTTGAACAGCAAGGGAAATATATTGGCTTGAAAATCAAGCAAATTGACTTTTACCACGTTATTCTCCCCAAACGGGATATTTTTTTCTTTTTTCTTTCTTTTCCAGAGATAGCTTGGCACTGGAACATCGTAGAGGGTTGTTCAATAGCTCATTTTAAAGGAAATTAATTGGGTTAAAAACCTTTTGTAACTAAAATAAATTATTTCTAAAAGAGAATAAATTTTTCCAATAAAAACTGTATTTTTGATGCAGTTACGTCACAATTACTATATAAGAAACGTCAAAACTGTAAATTTACAATAAGGAACGAACTTTAACCCATTGTAACTTAAGTATTAAATCAAACGGTTCGTTGTCATAGTAAAGAGCTGTGTAATGGCTTATTTTTAAGGAAACTGCTGTATATAGAAACCTTTTGTAATTAGCAAAATTAATTATTATTATAAAACAAATTATTACGATGTGGTAAAGAACTAACTCTAGGCGATAGCAACTAATTTAATTTTGAAAAGAAAGAATTACAGCAGAAACCTAAATGGTAGTATAAGTAAGCTACATTTAATAACAACCGTCCACCAGGATTTGAACTCGGATCGCAGGATTCAAAGTCTTAAGTGCTAACCACTACACCAAGAAATGTTCATATAAGAAAGAATTTTAACAGTATATGATAACTTAAAGACCAAACTCTAACCATCAGTTTTGTCTATCAGATCGTTTTATCCGGGTTGCAGCAGTAGCTAGCAACCTAGTAAGAGACGATCACGTCCAATGTTAAGAAATATAAAAACCCCTAACTCCTAAAAACAGAGTCAGATCAAAACAAAAAGTACACCATTAGAACCGCCTTGTCCGAAACCCCTATAAAGGAAACTTACCGCACTGCGTCTTGAATAACATAGAAAATATATTGGCTTGATAATCAAGAAAATTGACTTTAACCACGTTATTCTCCACAAACGGGATATTTTTTTCTTTCTTTCTTTTCCACAGATTGCTTGGCACTGGAACATCGTAGAGAGTTGTTCAATGGCTCATTTTAAAGGAAATCTCTAGATCTAGCGCTATTTGTACTTAATTTTTTTTTAATTAATTTTTTTTACGAAAAACTTAATTTCTTATATACAATATTAATCAATGACGTCATAGTCTTCGGATGTAGTTAGTACATAAAGTCTGGATCATCGAATTAAAGCTGAAACTAAGTAAAGAACAATTATGCCTCCATATATTCACAGTGATCTATAAAATTTCCCATTACATCTATAAACTGTTCCACAGTTGCCGGTTCATACCTTGGAAGCTTTTTACTAAACATGCAACATTTCTTTTGGATATTACTATGATTATAATAAAGGACGACCTCTTGCCTATACTAAATTTTATACACCACTTAATTATAGTATAGGTTAGTAATTCAACAGATAGCATGGCACTTAAACATTGTAGAGAGTTGTTCAATGGCTCATTTTAAAGGAAATTAATGGGGTTAAAAACCTTTTGTAATTAAAACAAATTATTTTTATTACATTAAGGAATTTTAATTATGTTCCTTAAGAAATCATCACAAGTAAAAATTTCTCATACGGAAATTGAACTCAAGCCACTGGGTGAGAGCTAGCCCAACCTCTAGACCATATCGCATATATTAAACTATCCGATTAATGAAGTTTATGTTAAAGAACAAATTATAAACCTAGTTAGCTGCCTGATTATTTGAGGATCGTCTCTTACTATTCCAAAGAAGAAAAAAGCCGTAGGCTTTTTCCTGTTTGTAATTTATTTTATAATAAAGAATGAACTTAAGGCCTTACTAACTGAAAAGTTTAATATTTTTATCAAGGAGGATTATCCGGGTTGCAGCGGTAGCTAGCAACCTAGTAAGAGACGATCACCTCCAATGTTAAGAAATATAAAACCCCCAACTCCTAAAAAAACAGTCAGATCAAAACAAAAAGTACACCATTAGAACCGCCTTGTCCGAAAACCCTATAAAGGAAACTTACCGCCCTTTGGCTTGAATAACAAAGAAAATATATTGGCTTGAAAATCAAGAAAATTGACTTTAACCACGTTATTCTCCACAAACGGGATATTTTTTTCTTTCCGCTTGATCTTTCTGCTCAGCTAGCTGGGCACTGGAATTATAATAATCCGGGTTGCAGCGGTAGCTAGCAATCCGGGTTGCAGCGGTAGCTAGCAACCTAGTAAGAGACGATCACGTCCAATGTTAAGAAATATAAAAACCCATAGTTCCTAAAAAAGGAGTCAGATCAAAACAAAAAGTACACCATTAGAACCGCCTTGTCCGAAACCCCTGTATAGGAAACTTTCTGTCCCTTGGCTTGAACAGAAAGGGAAATATATTGGCTTGAAAATCAAGAAAAGTGGCAGCTACTACAACATTCTTCCTAAACGGGATATTTTTTTCTTTTTTTTTTCTTTGTTTCCAGAGATAGCTTGGCACTGGAACATCGTAGAGGGTTGTTCAATAGCTCATTTTAAAGGAAATTAATTGGGTTAAAAACCTTTTGTAACTAAAATAAATTATTTCTAAAAGAGAATAAATTTTTCCACCAAAAACTGCATTTTCGATGTCTTTTCACACTGCAGTCTTTCAAACATAATCGTATACCAGCGGTAAGATTTGAACCCACGCCACCGAAGAGACTGGTGGCTAACACCAGTGCCTTGGACCACTCGGCCAGGTTGCCTCTCATAAATAATATATATGTGAATCCGGGTTGCAGCAGTAGCTAGCAATCTAGTAAGAGACGATCAGTCCAATGCTAAGAAATATAACAAAACTCCTAAAAATAGAGTCAGATCAAAACAAAAGACATCATTAGAATTACCTTGTCTGAAACCCTACTAGATAAATATTGAATGTCGTCATAGTTTTACAATAAAGAACGACCTCTTGCCTATACTAAATTTTATACGCCACTTAATTATAGTATAGTTACATTAAAAGACGATCATTGGAATTACATTAAAAGACGATCATTGGAATAACAAACAATTGCATACATTGGAATTAGTTAGCTACTTGATTGTTTGAGGTTCGTCTCTTACTATTTCAAAGAAGAAAAAGCCTTAGGCTTTTTCCTGTTTGTAATCAGTTTATTATCCGGGTTGCAGCGGTAGCTAGAAACTTACATAAAGGATCTATAATAAAGAACCACCTTTTGCCTATACTAAATTTTATACGCCACTTAATTATAGTATAGGTTAGTAGTTCCACAGATAGCTTGGCAATGGAACATTGTAGAGAGTTGTTTAATGGCTCATTTTAAAGAAAATTAATGGGGTTAAACACCTTATGTAATTATAAAATAAATTATTTTTAAAATTACACGAAAAGACGATCATTCAAAGAACTTACCATCGCATATGTTGGACTTTGTTAGCTGCCTGATTCCTTGTAAAAGATCTTTTTGTCAAATAAAACTAGATTAATTCCTGAAAAATTTAAACTAAATAATTTTATCTAACTGCAAAATGCAAAAATAATTATGGTGTCTCATCGAAAATTTTCATTTTTTAATTAAACCCAGAAAAAAAAATTATAATAAAGAACAACATCTTGCCTATATTAATTTTTATTAGAATTATTATATTTAGCTAGGAGGTAGCTAAATTACATTAAAAGACGATCATTGGAATAAAAATTACAGTAAAGAACAAACTTCCAGCCCATAGTATTACATAAAGGACCGATATAGCTCATCATAAATGGTTTCTTGTCAATACGTTACAATATAAGAAGCGTCAAAACTGTAAATGTTCTCCTTCATAATTAGATAATGGTTAGATCAAAGCAAGCTACACGCAAGTTAAAAAAACAGTACTACACAAACAACAGAGATAGTATCTTGAAAGAAAAAGCAAAGGTATTCAACCGACCAGGCGTATCGATAAGTTATAACAAAGAACGACTTTTATTTGCCTATACTAAATTTTACAGGCCACTTAACTATAGTATTGGTTTTTTCCGGGTTGCAGCGGTAGCTAGCAACCTAGTAAGAGACGATCACGTCCAATGTTAAGAAATATAATCCGGGTTGCAGCGGTAGCTAGCAACCTAGTAAGAGACGATCACGTCCAATGTTAAGAAATATAAAAACCCATAACTCCTAAAAAAGAGTCAGATCAAAACAAAAAGTACACCATTAGAACCGCCTTGTCTGAAACCCCTGCATAGTAAAATTTCTGTCCCTTGGCTTGAACAGCAAGGGAAATATATTGGCTTGAAAGTCAAGAAAAGTGGCAGCTACTACAACATTCTGCCTAAACGGGATATTTTTTTCTTTTTTTTTTTTTTTTTTTTATAATAAAGAACGACCTCTTACCTATGCTAAATATTATACGCCACTTAATTATAGTATAGGTTATCTGGGTTGCTACAGTAAAGAACGATCTCTCATCCATAGTAACTAATAAATGGTGGTTCCAGGGGTAGTACACTTGAGGTTCGTCTCTTACTATTTAAAAGAAGAAAAAGCCGTAGGCTTTTTCCTGTTTGTAATGATATAACATAAAAGAAAACCCAAGTGGTAACTGATTACAGTAAAGAACGATCTCTCGCTCATAGTAACTGATTTGTCAATTATCCGGGTTGCAGCGGTAGCTAGCAACCTAGTAAGAGACGATCACGTCCAATGTTAAGAAATATAAAAACCCATAGTTCCTAACAGAGGAGTCAGATCAAAACAAAAGTACACCATTAGAACCGCCTTGTCCGAAACCCCTGTATAGGAAACTTTCTGTCCCTTGGTTTGAACAGCAAGGGAAATATATTGGCTTGAAAATCAAGAAAAGTGGCAGCTACTACAACATTCTGCCTAAACGGGATATTTTTTTTTTTTTTTTTTCTTTGTTTCCAGAGATAGCTTGGCACTGGAACATCGTAGAGGGTTGTTCAATAGCTCATTTTAAAGGAAATTAATTGGGTTAAAAATCCATAGTAACTGAAATAAATTATTTCTAAAAGAGAATAAATTTTTCCACCAAAAAACTGCATTTTCGATGTCTTTTCACACTGCAGTCTTTCAAACATAATCGTTTACCAGCGGTTAGATTTGAACCCACGCCTCCGAAGAGACTGGTGGCTAACACCAGTGCCTTGGACCACTCGGCCAGGTTGCCTCTCATAAATAATATATATGTGAATCCGGGTTGCAGCAGTAGCTAGCAATCTAGTAAGAGACGATCAGTCCAATGCTAAGTTACATTAAAGAATTACATTAAAGAACGAACTTTCATCCATAGTAATTGATGTATTATAAGAAATCATTATATAGATAATGCATTTTCCTTAATGATTAATATTAGACATAAATTAAAATCTTGTTTGGGGTAAAAGAGCAGTGATTAGATTTTAAACCATCCGGGTTGCAGCGGTAGCTAGCAACCTAGTAAGAGACGATCACCTCCAATGTTAAGAAATATAAAAACCCGTAGCTCCTAAAAAAAGAGTCAGATCAAAACAAAAAGTACACCATTAGAACCGCCTTGTCCAAATCCTCCATAAAGGAAACTTAACGCCCTTTGGCTTGAATAATAAAGAAAATATATTGGCTTGAAAATCAAGAAAATAGACTTTTACCACGTTATTTCTCCCCAAACGGGATATTTTTTTTCTTTTTTTTTTCTTTGTTTCCAGAGATAGCTTGGCACTGGAACATCGTAGAGGGTTGTTCAATAGCTCATTTTAAAGGAATTAATTGGGTTAAAAACCTTTTGTAACTAAAATAAATTATTTCTAAAAGAGAATAAATTTTTCCAATAAAAACTGTATTTTTGATGCAGTGACGTCATAATTACTATATAAGAAACGTCAAAACTGTAAATGGTCTCATTCATGAATACATAATGGTTAGATCAAAGCAAGCTACACGCAAGTTAAAAAATCAGTACTAAAAAATCAAGAAAAGTGGCAGCTACTACAACATTCTGCCTTAACGGGATATTTTTTTCTCTTTTCTTTGTTTCCAGCATAATAAAGATCAAACTCTTCCCTATACTAACTTGCATATATAATAAAGATCAAACTCTTCCCTATACTAACCTGCATACGCAACTTCACTATAGTTAAGATTACAGTATTTATATTTTTACATTATATAATAAAGAACGACCTCTTGCCAATACTAAATTATACGCCACTTAATTATAGTATAGGTTAGTAATTCAACAGATGGCTTGGCACTGGAACATCGTAGAGAGTTGTTCATTGGCTCATTTTAAAGGAAATTAATTGGGTTAAATCCGGGTTGCAGCGGTAGCTAGTAACCTAGTAAGAGACGATCACCTCCAATGTTAAGAAATATAAAAACCCGTAGCTCCTAAAAAAAGAGTCAGATCAAAAACAAAAAGTACACCATTATTACCGCCTTGTCCAAATCCTCCATAAAGTTATAATAAAGAACGACCTCTTGCCTATACTAAATTTTATAGGCCACTTAACTATAGTATAGGCTAGTACAGTTATTATATTTAAGGTCAATATATTAAAATTTTCCACTAAAAGACGGTCATTGGAATAAAAACCCAATACATACATTTGATTTAGTTAGCTACTTGATTGTTTGAGGCTAGTCTCTTACTATTTAAAGGAAGAAAAAGCCGTAGGCTTTTTCCTGTTTTGTAATCCGGGTTGCAGCGGTAGCTAGCAACCTAATAAGAGACGATCACGTCCAATGTTAAGAATTATAAAAACCCATAGTTCCTAAAAAAGGAGTCAGATCAAAACAAAAAGTACATTACTATAAAGAACGAACTCATGCCTATACAAACTTGTATAGTGGGACATAAGGATCGATCATAAATGATGCTAGCTAAGAGGATCTCACGTAGTAGTTATCCGGGTTGCAGCGGTAGCTAGCAACCTAGTAAGAGACGATCACCTCCAATGTCAAGAAATATAAAACCCCCCAACTCCTAAAAAAAGAGTCAGATCAATAGTAACCGAAACTCCTGGAACCAAAATTTTCTTTTTTGGGTTAATCGCTAAAATTATTATGTAAACTGCAAAAATATTTATGATGCCTAATCAGTAATAGTAATTTTTTAATTTAAACAACAAAAATACATGAAAATTCTAAAATTAGTTTTGATTTTTGTCTCCTGGAAGAAAAATTTTTTTCATCTCAGTTCAAATTTATTATTGTATCCTGGAACCAAACTTTTTTTGGTTTGTAACCCGTAAAGTACATATCTCCATATTATTGTCTGCTAATTGTTATAATAAAGAACGACCTCTTGCCTATACTAAATTTTATACGCCACTTAATTATAGTATTGGTTAGTAATTCAACAGATAGCTTGGCACCGTAACATCGTAGAGAGAAAAATCTATAGTAACTAAAATAAATTATTTCTAAAAGAGAATAAATTTTTTCACCAAAACTGCATTTTTGATGTCTTTTCACACTGCAGTCTTTCAAACATAATCGATATACCAGCGGTAAGATTTGAACCCACGCCTCCGAAGAGACTGGTGGCTAACACCAGTGCCTTGGACCACTAGGCCAGGCCTGCCTCTCATAATTTGGGTTGCAGCAGTAGCTAGCAACCTAGCAAGAGACGATCAGTCCAATGCTAAGAAATATAAAAACCCAAAACTCCTAAGAATACAGTCAGGTCAAAAAAAAAGTACATCATTAGAACTACCTTTTCTGAAACCCTACTAGATAAATTAGAGCTATGACGTGAATAGAAATACACGAAATTATCCGGGTTGCATCGGTAGCTAGCAACCTAGTAAGAGACGATCACCTCCAATGTTAAGAAATATAAAACCCCCCAACTCCTAAAAAAGAGTCAGATCAAAACAAAAAGTACACCATTAGAACTGCCTTGTCCGAATCCTCTACAAGGAAACTTACCGCCCTTTGGCTTGAATAACAAAGAAAATATATTGGCTTGAAAATCAAGAAAATTGACTTTTACCACGTTATTCTCCACAAACGGGATATTTTTTTCTTTCCGTTTTTTTTTCTGCTCAGCTAGCTGGGCACTGGAAAATCATAGAGAGCTGTATAATAGCTCATTTAAAGGCAATTGCAAAATTTAGTGCCTTTTGTAATTAAAAATAAAATACTTTTTAAAGTAGAATCAATTTGTCAAAAAAATTGCATTTTTGATGTATTTTCATACTGCAGTCTTTTCAAAGATATTTGAATTTTGAAGCAATCAAACAGTTCATGGTAATGAACTCTATAGTAATAATAGCTACTTGTCTCAATAGTAACCGAAACTCCTGGAACCAAAATTTTTTATAATAAAGATCGAACTCTTCCCTATACTAACTTTATACGCAACTTCACTATAGTTAAGATTACAGTATTTATATTTTTTTAGATTAAAAGACGATCACTGAAATAACAAACCATTCCATACATTGGACTTAGTTAGCTACTTGATTGTTTGAGTTTTCGTCTCTTACTATTTTAAAAGAAGAAAAAGCCGTAGGCTTTTTCCTGTTTGTATTTATAGTTAAAAAACGAACTCAAGTCCAAAGAAACTGAACACTGTGGTTCATTCATATTATCTTCATTATTTTAGCTAGAATGTAAATAAACAAGTTTCTTTTTTAAATTTTAAATTGAAAAGATATTGCTTTTAATTCAACATATTAAAAGTTCTCCCCGACGGGGAATCAAACCCCCTTCTCCCAGGTAACAAGTGGGCATACTTATCATTAGACTATCGAAGACTTATAAAGTCAAAGTTACATATAAGATATGATAATAATTTTTTAATCCGGGTTACATAAAGGCTTGATCATCCGGGTTGCAGCGTTAGCTAGCAACCTAGTAAGAGACGATCACGTCCAATGTTAAGAAATATAAAAACCCATAGTTCCTAAAAAAGGAGTCAGATCAAAACAAAAAGTACACCATTAGAACCGCCTTGTCCGAAACCCCTGTAGAGGAAACTTTCTGGCCCTTGCTTGAACAGCAAGGGAAATATATTGGCTTGAAATCAAGAAAATTGACTTTAACCACGTTATTCTCCCCAAACGGGATATTTTTTTCTCTTTTCTTTTTTTCTTTTCCACAGATAGCTTGGCACTGGAACATCGTAGAGGGTTGTTCAATAGCTCATTTTAAAGGAAATTAATTGGGTTAAAAATCTTTTGTAACTAAAATAATTATTTCTAAAAGAAAATAAATTTTTTCCATCAAAAACTGCATTTTCGATGTCTTTTCACACTGCAGTCTTTCAAACATATTCGTATACCAGCGGTAAGATTTGAACCCACGCCTCCGAAGAGACTGGTGGCTAACACCAGTGCCTTGGACCACTCGGCCAGGCTGCCTCTCATAAATAAATATATATGTGAATCACATAAAAGCTTGATCTAGTTTATTAAAACTGGGGATTAAGTTTTATTGATATCATGGTTGCAGATATAGATGAAACTAGTAAAGAAAAAACCATGTCATAGGAATTATAATAAAGAGCAAACTCTTGCGTATAGTAACCAAAATATTAAAATTAATAATTACATAAAAGCTTGATTTAGTTCATTATAATTACATTAATAGAATGTACTGTAGCCCTTGGTAACTGAAGTATTAAAAGGAATCATTATATAGAGGATGACGCAACACATACTAATCTTTAGATAAGGTAATATAGCATAAATTAATTTGATTAGTTTCCTTAAGTAGTCATCATAGGTAAAAGTTTCCCATACCGGGAATGGAATTAATTTTATAATAAAGAACGAATATTCTACCGATTGTCTACTAATAACCGTATATGACGTATTAAGTGACATAACGTAATAGCTAACACCGATTGTGTACTAATAACAATATATGTGATGAGTGACGTGACTTAAATTACATTTACGAACGAACTGTCTTCCATAGTAATTATAATAAGGATTGATTCCGGGTTTGAACGGTAGCTAGCAACCTAGTAAGAGACGATCACGTCCAATACTAAGAAATAAAATGACCCAAAACTCCTAGAAATGATTTCGGATCGAAACACAAAGCGCGCTATTAGGACCACCTTGTCCGAAACTCCTATATAGGAAACTTACACTCTTTTGGCTTGAACAACAAAGAAAACATGTTGCTTGAAAAACAAGAAAAATGGCTTGAACTGCCACTGTTCTTTATTGACATCATCATTTTTCCTTTTTTTCTCCTGGGCTAGTTCAACACAGGAAAATCAGAGAGAACTGTTTGATGGTTCATTTTAAAGTAAATTGCTGTATCTAGTGCATTTTGTAATTAAACAGAAAATAGTTTTTAAAATGGAATCATTTAAAAAAAACTGTATTTTCATGTACAAGCTTGAGGAATGACATAATCGTAGGTTAAAACCGTATAATAAGTAATATCTGGATATTATAAATTACGGTCTCCTTTCATGATTATAGTCTCCTTTCATAACGTTTTAATTGTTTTTGGAATTGTGTGGCATTATTGCTGAAAAAAATTAGAGGGGGCTGTATCACTAGCAGAAGAACATTTTGACTGGTGAATGGAGGAATTTACGGCTACGATTTCGATGCTACAACAAGAAATAAGGGATTGAAGACAGAAAATAAGCTGTTAAAATTGGAAGTGGTTAAGGTGAAATCTTCTGCACTTCAAGTAGGGTTACATACACGGAGAAAGAACATTCTAATTCACGGGATCGAAAAGCCAAATGGATCAAAAATTTTTCATGGAACAATAAAAATTTTGACGGAATAAAACTTGGGATTGCTGATCCTGATCAAATAGGCATCAGTGTCATGTAAAGTTATAATAAAGAACGAACTCTTTCCTATACTAAATTGCATACTCAACTTAATTACAGTTAATGATATAGTAATGATATGGTGTTATTGATAGCTGAATTGCAAATTAAAGTTACAATAAAAGACGATCATTGGAATAACATACCACTGCATACACTAAACTTAGATAGCTACTTGATTGCTTGATTACATAAAGGATCGATACTATATACAGTAATTATGCCAAAGAACGAACTTTAGACCACGTTAAAATTATCGGTAGATGCAACCTAGAAAAAGATGAACACGGCCAATAAAAACCAAATCATGGTTTCAGCAGTTGCTTTATACTGAGAATACAATAACTGAAATATAATAAAGAACGACCTCTTGCTTATAATAAATTTTATAGGCCACTTAACTATAGTATAGGTCTTTTTTTCACATCCGGGTTGCAGCGTTAGCTAGCAACCTAGTAAGAGACGATCACGTCCAATGTTAAGAAATATAAAAACACCTAACTCCTTAAAAAAGAGTCAGATCAAAACAAAAAGTACACTATTAGAACCACCTTGTCCAAAACCCTATGAAGGAAACTTACTGCCCTTTGGCTTGAATAACAAGAAAATATATTGGCTTGAAAATCAAGAAAAGTGGCAGCTACTACAACATTCTGCCTAAACGGGATATTTTTTTTCTTTTGTATCCAGAGATAGCTTGGCACTGGAACATCGTAGATAGTTTTTTCAATGGCTCAGTTTAAAGGAAATTAATTGGGTTAAAAATCTATAGTACATAAAATGAATTATTTCTAAAAGAGAATAAATTTTTCTACCAAAACTTCATTTTGATGTCTTTTCACACTGCAGTCTTTCAAACATAATCGTATACCAGCGGTAAGATTTGAACCCACGCCTCCGAAGAGACTGGTGGCTAACACCAGTGCCTTGGACCAGTTGGCCAGACTGCCTCTCATAATTTGGGTTGCAGCAGTAGCTAGCAACCTAGTAAGAGACGATCAGTCATATGCTAAAAAATATAAAAACCCAAAAAACCGACATAAGCCGACCAGAAAAAAAACAGATATAAAAACCGACCAGACGTATCGAGAAGTAATAATTGAGAGAGCAAAACAAAACAGCAAGATGTGTTATCACAATGATGAAGATTATAGACATGTGAAAATTGAGACAGTCAAACAAAAGATCGAGGAGCGTTATCACAATGATGAAGATTATAAACATCCGAAAAGACTGGTGGCTAATACCAGTGCCTTGGACCAGTTGGCCAGACTGCCTCTCATAATTTGGGTTGCAGCAGTAGCTAGCAACCTAGTAAGAGACGATCAGTCATATGCTAAGAGATATAAAAACCCAAAACTCCTAAAAATAGAGTCAGATCAAAACAAAAGTACATCATTTAGAACTACCTTGTCTGAAACCCTACTAGATAAATAATGAATTTCATCATAGTTTTATATTAGAGCTATGACGTGAATAGAAAAACACGAAATTATATTGTTGTTTCTGAAGACGTCATGAAATAATACAATTGCGCCATGACGTCATGAAATAAAATCATTACGCCTTGACTTCATAATTACTATATAAGAAACGTCAAAACTGTAAATGGTCTCATTCATGAATACATAATGGTTAGATCAAAGCAAGCTACACGCAAGTTAAAAAAATCAGTACTACAAAAAAAAAAACTGAGATAGTAACTTGAAAAGAAAAAAAGCAAAGGTATTCAACCGACCAGACGTATCGAGAAGTAATAATTGAGAGAACAAAACAAAACAGCAAGATGTGTTATCACAATGATGAAGATTATAGACAAGTGAAAATTGATACAGCCAAACAAAAGATCAAGGAGCGTTATCACAATGATGAAGATTATAGACATGCGAAAGTTGAGACAGCCAAACAAAACATAATAAATTTTATAGGCCACTTAACTATAGTATAGGTCTTTTTTTCCACATCCGGGTTGCAGCGTTAGCTAGCAACCTAGTAAGAGACGATCACGTCCAATGTTAAGAAATATAAAAACACCTAACTCCTTAAAAAAGAGTCAGATCAAAACAAAAAGTACACCATTAGAACCGCCTTGTCCAAATCCTCCATAAAGGAAACTTACCGCCCTTTGGCTTGAATAACAAAGAAAATATATTGGCTTGAAAATCAAGAAAAGTGGCAGCTACTACAACATTCTGCCTAAACGGGATATTTTTTTTCTTTTGTATCCAGAGATAGCTTGGCACTGGAACATCGTAGATAGTTTTTCAATGGCTCAGTTTAAAGGAAATTAATTGGGTTAAAAATATACAATAAAGAACGACACCTTGCCCATGTTAACTAAAACATAAATAGGGATTATGTAATTTCCAATAGTATAATGGCTGTAGAGATGGCTGAAACCTAGTTACAATAAAAAACGATCATTGGAATAACAAAAATTGCATACCTTTGGAATTAGCTAGCTACTTGATTATTTGAGACTCGTCTCTTACTATTTAAAAGAAGAATTTACAGTAAAGAACGATCTCTCATCCATAGTAACTGATAAATGGTGGTTCCAGGGGTAGTTGCTTGAGGTTCGTCTCTTACTATTTCAAAGAAGAAAAAGCCGTAGGCTTTTTCCTGTGTGTAATGATATAGCATAAAAGAAAACCCAAGTGGTAACTGATTCACAGTATCCGGGTTTTACATTAAAAGACGATCACTGAAATAACAAACCATTCCATACATTGGACTTAGTTAGCTACTTGATTGTTTGAGTTTCGTCTCTTACTATTTAAAAGAAGAAAAAGCCGTAGGCTTTTTCCTGTTTGTATTTATAGTTAAAAACGAACTTAAGTCCAAAGAAACTGAACACTGTGGTTCATTCATATTATTTATAATAAAGAACGACCTCTTGCCTATACTAAATTTTATAGGCCACTTAACTATAGTATAGTTTACATTAATCCGGGTTGCAGCGGTAGCTAGCAACCTAGTAAGAGACGATCACGTTCAATGTTAAGAAATATAAAAAACCATAGTTCCTAACAAAGGAGTCAGATCAAAACAAAAATTACACCATTAGAACCGCCTTGTCCGAAACCCCTTGAAAGGAAACTTACCGCCCTTTGGCTTGAACAGCAAGGGAAATATGTTGGCTTGAAAATCAAGAAAATTGACTTTAACCACGTTATTCTCCCCAAACGGGATATTTTTTTTTATAATAAAGAACAAACTCTAGCCAATAGTAACTTAAATATTTATATAAACATGTTATAGTAAAGAATGAACTCAAGTCCAAAGGGACTGAACCCTGTGGTTCATTTATATAATCTTCATTATCAAATCTAGGGGGTAACTAAACGAGTTTCTTTTTTAAATTTGAAATTTAAAAGACATTGTTTTAAATTAAATATTTTTAGAATTCCGTTCTCCCGCATGACAAGTGTGTATAGTAAAGAATGAACTCAAGTCCAAAGGGACTGAACCCTGTGGTTCATTTATATAATCTTCATTATCAAATCTAGGGGGTAACTAAACGAGTTTCTTTTTTAAATTTGAAATTTAAAAGAAATTGCTTTAAATTAAATATTTTTAGAATTCCGTTCTCCCGCATGACAAGTGTGTATGCTTACATTGTACCATCAGAGACCCAAAAATACAAGTTACATATAAAATATGATAATAAATTCGCTAATAAACTAAACAATATAATATAAGGATAGGTCTGGTTAATTATAAATAGCGAATACGTAGGTTTCATCGGTATCATAGCTGTAGAAATGGCTTGAAACCTAGTATAGAACAAATCATGGCACATATTGGGATTAGTTTGATGCCTCATTCTCCGAAGATCGTCTCTTACTATTCCAAGTAAGAAAAGGCCATAGGCTTTTTTCTGTTTTTACAGTAAAGAACGATCTCTCACCCATAGTAACTGATATACTGTGGTTCCAGGGGTAGCTGCAATTACATAAAGGACCGATATAGTTCATCATAAATGGTATTTGTCAATTACGTTTTTTTTATATGATTATCCGTTATTATGTAAAACTTAGTAATTTTTGAGGGGTTTTAACAAATCCGGGTTGCAGCGGCAGCTAGCAACATAGTAAAAGACGATCACGTCCAATCTTAAGAAATATAATAACCCATTACTTCTAAAAAAAAGTCAGATCAAAACAAAAAGTACACCATTAGAACCGCCATGTCTGAAACCCTTATATAGGAAACTCTCTGTACCTTGTTAACTATAGTTTGTCCTTTAATGTATTAATGTAATTACACCCGATAAAATGGCGTAGCTAGCACTTTAAGCGCAAGAAAAACCAAACTTAATTTAAAAATTTCATGTATTATTCTGTTTTGAACTCAAAAATTAAAATTATTGCTCAGACATCATAAATATTTTTGCAGTTTGCAGTTTAATAAGGTTATTTTATTTAAAATTTTCAGGAATTTTACATTAAGGACGATCATTGGAATAACAAACAATTGAATACATACAGTAAAGAACGATCTCTCATCCATAGTAACTGATAAATGGTGGTTCCAGGGGTAGTTACTTGAGGTTCGTCTCTTACTATTTCAAAGAAGAAAAAGCCGTAGGCTTTTTCCTGTTTGTAATAGCTGGGCACTGGAAAATCATAGTATACAGTAAAGAACGATCTCTCTCCCATACTAACTGATATATGTTTGTTCCAGGTGTAGTTACATAAAGAACGAATATAGCTCATCATAAATGGTGTTTGTCATCTATCCGGGTTGCAGCGGGAGCTAGCAACTTAGTCTGGGTTGCAGCGGTAGCTATTATAATAAAGAACGAATATTTTACCGATTATCTACTAATAACCATATATGACGTAATAAGTGACATGACGTAATATCTAAAACCTATTGTGTACTAATGACCATACATGATTTAATAAGCGACGTGACGTAAAAAATGAAGAAATTAATTTTTACTTTATTTTCGTTTTTAGTTAAGAATCGATAAAGTTATAAACTGCTAAAATATTTATGGTGTCTTAGCAATAGTTTTAATCTTTTATTTAGACTAGAAAAATCTGGGTTGCAGCGGTAGCTAGCAACCTAGTAAGAGACGATCACGTCCAATGTTAAGAAATATAAAAACCCATATTTCCTAACAAAGGAGTCAGATCAAACATTACAA
Source organism: Artemia sinica (assembly GCA_027921565.1). Classification (NCBI taxonomy): domain Eukaryota; kingdom Metazoa; phylum Arthropoda; class Branchiopoda; order Anostraca; family Artemiidae; genus Artemia; species Artemia sinica. Next base: position 1,464,569 of record JAPEVW010000034.1, on the reverse strand, counting down.
TAAAGATCGAACTATTCCCTATACTAACTCGCATAGGCAACTTCACTCTAGTTAAGATTACAGTATTTATATTATGACATCCGGGTTGCAGCGGTAGCTAGCAACCTAGTAAGAGACGATCACGTCCAATGTTAAGAAATATAAAAACCCATAGTTCCTAACAAAGGAGTCAGATCAAAACAAAAAGTACACCATTAGAACCGCCTTGTCCGAAACCCCTGTATAGGAAACTTTCTGTCCCTTGGCTTGAACAGCAAGGGAAATATATTGGCTTGAAAATCAAGAAAAGTGGCAGCTACTACAACATTCTGCCTAAACGGGATATTTTTTTCTCTTTTCTTTTGTATCCAGATAGCTTGGCACTGGAACATCGTAGAGGGTTGTTCAATAGCTCATTTTAAAGGAAATTTATAATAAAGAACGACCTCTTGCCTATACTAAATTTTATAGGCCACTTAACTATAGTATAGGCTAGTACAGTTATTATATTTAAGGTCAATATATTAAAATTTTCCACTAAAAGACGGTCATTGGAATAAAAACCCAATACATACATTTGATTTAGTTAGCTACTTGATTGTTTGAGGCTAGTCTCTTACTATTTAAAAGAAGAAAAAGCCGTAGGCTTTTTCCTGTTTGTAATCCGGGTTGCAGCGGTAGCTAGCAACCTAGTAAGAGACGATCACGTCCAATGTTAAGAATTATAAAAACCCATAGTTCCTAAAAAAAGGAGTCAGATCAAAACAAAAAGTACACCATTAGAACCGCCTTGTCCGAAACCCCTGTATAGGAAACTTTCTGTCCCTTGGCTTGAACAGCAAGGGAAATATATTGGCTTGAAAATCAAGAAAATTGACTTTAACCACGTTATTCTCCCCAAACGGGATATTTTTTTCTTTTTTTTTTGTATCCAGAGATAGCTTGGCACTGGAACATCGTAGAGGGTTGTTCAATAGCTCATTTTAAAGGAAATTAATTGGGTTAAAAACCTTTTGTAACTAAAATAAATTATTTCTAAAAGAGAATAAATTTTTCCAATAAAAACTGTATTTTCGATGTCTTTTCACACTGAATTACAGTAAAGAACGATCTCTCTCCCATACTAACTGATATATGGTGGTTCCAGGTGTAGTTCACAGTATTTTATAGTAAAGAACCAACTCTACTGAATTAATAATAATTCATTCAATCTTGAAAACAAGGAATTACAGCAGAGACTTATATGTTATTATAAGTGAGCTAAAAGTTTAAAAAAAAGTCCACCAAGATTTGAACTCGGATCTCAAGATTCATCGTCAGGAGTGCTAGCCGTTACACCATAAAAACTTAATATCAGAAATTGTTCAAACAGTATATGATGCAGACATATTTTATGCTGAGCCATGTGTATGTATAATAAAGAACGACTTCTTGCCAATACTAAATTTTATACGCCACTTAATTATAGTTTAGGTTAGTGATTCAACAGATAGTTTCACAAAAGACATAAAGAAATTTTACATAAAGGGCCGATACAGTTCATTATAAATGGGCACTATCTAAGTTTTATTGAATATAGCTAAAACCTAGTGCAGAACATACCACGGCACATGGTAACTAAAAGCTAAGATACCAAAAGCATCGTCTCTTGCTATTCCAACTAAGAAAAAGCCATAGGCTTTTTCGTATTTCTTATTATATAGATTGAATGCAGTCAATAGATTTAATTAATCACATTAAGAAACAAAATTTAGCCCATAGCAACTGAAGTAATAAAAGGAATCAGAATTTAAGTGATTACATCCGGGTTGCAGTGGTAGCTAGCAATCCGGGTTGCAGCGGTAGCTAGCAACCTAGTAAGAGACGATCACGTCCAATGTTAAGAAATATAAAAACCCATAGCTCCTAAAAAAGGAGTCAGATCAAAACAAAAAGTACACCATTAGAACCGCCTTGTCCGAAACCCCTGTATAGGAAACTTTCTGTCCCTTGGCTTGAACAGCAAGGGAAATATATTGGCTTGAAAATCAAGAAAATTGACTTTAACCACGTTATTCTCCCCAAAAGGGATATTTTTTTCTTTTTTTTTTTGTATCCAGAGATAGCTTGGCACTGGAACATCGTAGAGGGTTGTTCAATAGCTCATTTTAAAGGAAATTAATTGGGTTAAAAATCTATAGTAATTAAAATAAACTATTTCTAAAAGAGAATAAATTTTTCCAATAAAAACTGTATTTTTGATTCAGTGACGTCATAATTACTATATAAGATCATCATAGTTTTATATTAGAGCTATGACGTGAATAGAGTGACGTCATAATTAGTATATAAGGAAAGTCAAAACTGAAAATTCTCTCATTCTTGATTAGAATAATGGTTAGATCAAAGCAGGCTATACGCAAGTTGAAGAAAGAGTACTACACAAACAACAGAGATAGTAACTTGAAAAGAAAAAAGCAAAGGTATTCAACCGACCAGGTGTATCGAGAAGTAATAATTGAGAGAGCAAAACAAAGGTATTCAACCGACTAGGCGTATCGAGAAGTAATAATTGAGAGAGCAAAAGAACGGTATGGTAATGATGAACATTACAGAGAAGCAAGAATTGAGCAGGCTAGACAAAAGAGCAGGGAACGGTATGATAATGATGAAGATTACCGAAACAAACATAAGAAAAAAGTTGCTACCAGAATAATGGGTAGATACTGGGGTGACAAAAGCTATAATGAAAAAATTAAATTCTCTGCGAGGTTGTACCGAAGAACGCATAAGGACAAAGGGAAAAATTACATTCAGAAATACAAGAAGATGGCAAAAATGCAGGCTGATCTTCGTAAATTGAGAAACATTTTACGCATGTTTTACCAGGATCACGAAAAGTATTCAAAATTACAGATTCAAATTCTCTTTGAAAGAGCGGATGCTGTTGAAAAGTCGGCTAGAAATTCCTTGGCAAAGCTTCATAGTAATATCCAAAAGAAATTTTGTCAGTTTAATGAAAAGCTTCCAAGGTATGGATTGGCAACTGCGGAACAGTTTACAGATGCAATGGAAAATGTTCGACAACACAGTGAATATACGGAGGCGTACTTCTTTGAAAATTCGTATATTAATTTTGGAAGGAGCAATTGCAGTTTATGTAGCAGCAATAAAAACATATATACAAGCATACCTATCAACAGCGAAGGAAAAGCAATGTTTTTCATTATGGCGAAAACGAGCCTGTTAGGGTTATTAGTAAATGTGTTTGTAAGACTAATGATTTAGAACAAATTCCTGGAACACCGACTCAAGAAAAAAGCATTTCTAACTGTGTTTTAAACAGTTCTTTTAGTTCTACTGAATATTTGGCAAAAAAATCTCTGTGTAGTAGAACAAACTGTCCTGAAAAGTACGAGACAACTATTGAAGAATGCTCTGAATCTAGATCTGACAAGGAAATTATGATGGCTGAAGTCACCTATAACAATCTGAGTAAACATTCAAAACCAAAAATTGGGCAGCAGGTTATTATAATAAAGAACGACCTCTTACCTATACTAAATTTTATACGCCACTTAATTATAGTATAGGTTAGTAATTCAACAGATAGCATGGCACTGGAACATTGTAGAGAGTTGTTCAATGGCTCATTTTGAAGGAAATTAATGGGGTTAAAAACCTTTTGTAATTAAAACATTACATAAAGGATCGATGTCAGTAAAGAGGATCTAATGTATTATAATATCCGGGTTGCAGCGGTAGCTAGCAATCCGGGTTGCAGCGGTAGCTAGCAACCTAGTAAGAGACGATCACGTCCGATGTTAAGAAATATAAAAACCCATAGTTCCTAAAAAAGGAGTCAGATCAAAACAAAAAGTACACCATTAGAACCGTCTTGTTCGAAACCCCTGTATAGGAAACTTTCTGTCCCTTGGCTTGAACAGCAAGGGAAATATATTGGCTTGAAAATCAAGAAAAGTGGCAGCTACTACAACATTCTGCCTAAACGGTATATTTTTTTTCTTTCTTCTTTTCCACAGATAGCTTCGCACTGGAACATCGTAGAAAGTTGTTCAATGGCTCAAATTAAAGGAAATTAATTGGGTTAAAAATCTTTTGTAACTAAAATAAATTATTTCTAAGAGAGAACTAATTTTTCAATTATAAACTGCATTTTTGATGTCTTTTCATACTGCAGTCTTTTCAAAGATATTTGATTTTTGTACATAAATCATAATCGTATACCAGCTGTAAGATTTGAACCCACGCCTCCGAAGAGACTGGTGGCTAACACCAGCACCTTGGATCACTCGGCCACGCTGCCTCTCTTAACTATATATGTGAATCCGGGTTGCAGCAGTAGCTAGCAACCTAGTAAGAGACGGTCAGTCCAATGTTAAGAAATATAAAAACCCCAAACTCCTAAAAAATAGAGTCAGATGAAAACAAAAGTACATCATTAGAACCACCTTGTCTGTAACCCTACTAGATAAATAACGAATGTCGTCATAGTTTTATTAGAGGTATGACGTGAATAGAAAAATACGACATTATGTTGTTGTTTCTGAAGACGTCATGAAATAATATCATTACACCATGACATCATAAAATAAAATCATTACGCCATGACGTCATAATTACTGTATAAGAAACGTCAAAAGTGTAAATAGTCTCATTCGTGATTACATAATGGTTAGATCAAAGCAAGCTACACGCAAGCTAAAAAAACAGTACTACCAAAAAAACAGAGATAGCATCTTGAAAAGAGAAAAGCAAAGGTATTCTACCGACCAGGTGTATCGAGAAGTAAAAATTGATAGTGACAAACAGCGTTATTACAATGATGTAGTTTATAGACATGCGAAAATTGAGACAGCCAAACGAAAGAGTAAGGAACGGTATGATAATGATGAAGATAACAGAGAAGCAACAATTGAGCAGGCAAGACAAAAGATCAAGGAGCGTTATCACAATGATGAAGATTACCGAAAAATATATAAGAAAAAAGTTCCTACCAGAATAATGGGTAGATACTGGGGTGACAAAAGTTAAAATAAAGAACGAACTGTAGCCCATACTAACTGAAATGTTTATTATGTTTACTACGTAACTTTCTGTGCATATAGCCAAAACCTAGTAAAGAATAATCCGACTTGTTATAACAAAGAACGAACTCTAGCTTATTCTAACGGAAATGTTTAATGTAAAGAGCAACTTCAGATATGGATAAATTATATTAAAACTACGTAAAGGATCAAAATAGTTTACTATATTTACGCTAGAGAACAAACTCTAGTCAAGGTAACTGAAGTGTTATAAGGAATCATTAAATAGATTATAATGCAACACACACTTATCTTTAGATAAGATAGTATAACACAAATTTATTTTAATTACTTTCCTCAAGAGATCATCATAGGTAAAAATTTTCCTTACCGGTATAGTATAGAACGAACTCTTGATCATACTAAGTGACATATTAAAAAAATGCAATTTAATTTACCAAACTGATTGAAACCTTGTAAAAAGGCTGTTAATCTTCAAAAAGTATTGGGGCCTCAGCCCACCTGCCCCCCCCCCCACAAAAGCCGCCACTGAATATCTTAATATTATATGTATTCATATAAATGTATAACATAAGATATAAGATAATATTTATTTCAAAAATGAACTATCCCTAGCCTTTAAAGGCTGAATTTGCATTCTGAGTAAAGTAACAAATAACAGACAATAACAAAAAAAAAACTAGAAAAGACAATGTACAAAGACCAAAAAACAGTATACTTTTCAACACATTTTGTATTGCAAGGCAGTACAAGGAATGGGAGATAGGTAGGGATAGGCTGGGAAACAGTTTGTGGAGTACAATTTCTTTCTGGTGCAAAGTATTCAGGGAAAACATGTTTGTTCAAAACAAGTCAAATAACATGTACTGTACATAGCATAAAATATTATGCATGATACCTGTCAAATGAAAAAAAAGTTCAACCTCGATAATGACATTAATTTGCAGAGCCAACGCAGTTGGCCAGTATTGAAAATCATCATTAATCCAATACATTAACAGGACGAATACTTGTCAAGTAGTGACATATTTCTACTGAATAAATCACTTGGAATTAATGTATATAGAGCTATAAATATTTATAGCCAGTAAGTTGAAAATCCAATCAAAGGGAAAAAAAATGGATATAACATATACTTGTTGAAAAATTTACCTGACGGATAAACGTAGTTTAAGTTTAATTTTTCATTATAATAAAGAACGACCTCTTGCCTATACTAAATTTTATACGTCACTTAATTATAGTATAATAAAGATCAAACTCTTCCCTATACTAACTTGCATACGCAACTTCACTATAGTTAAGATTACAGTATTTATATTTTTTTACATTAAAAGACGATCACTGAAATAACAAACCATTCCACACATTGAACTTAGTTAGCTGCTTGATTGTTTGAGTTTCGTCTCTTACTATTTAAAAGAAGAAAAAGCCGTAGGCTTTTTCCTGTTTGTATTTATATTTAAAAAACGAACTAAAGTCCAAAGAAACTGAACACTGTGGTTCATTCATATTATCTTCATTATTTTAGCTAGAATGTAAATAAACAAGTTTCTTTTTTAAATTTTTTACAGTAAAGAACGACCTCTCTCCCATACTAACTGATATATGGTGGTTCCAGGTGTAGTTACATTACATAAAGGATCGATGTGGTTCATTATAAATTATAAAAGGTTTAGAGCTTCTAATGTTCGAAGATTATAGAGTTAAAAATTTTCCAATACCGGGAATCAAACCCGGGCCTTCTAGATGAAAGCCAGCTATCCTATCCGCTACACCATATGGGACCTTAAAACAGCATGATTTAAGAACCATATGCATATTATTATTTCATCGTACCATCCGGGTTGCAGCGGTAGCTAGCAACCTAGTAAGAGACGATCACGTCCAATGTTAAGAAATATAAAAACCCATAGTTCCTAAAAAAGGAGTCAGATCAAAACAAAAAGTACACCATTAGAACCGCCTTGTCCGAAACCCTCTGTATAGGAAACTTTCTGTCCCTTGGCTTGAACAGAAAGGGAAATATATTGGCTTGAAAATCAAGAAAAGTGGCAGCTACTACAACATTCTTCCTAAACGGGATATTTTTTTCTTTTTTTTTTCTTTGTTTCCAGAGATAGCTTGGCACTGGAACATCGTAGAGGGTTGTTCAATAGCTCATTTTAAAGGAAATTAATTGGGTTAAAAACCTTTTGTAACTAAAATAAATTATTTCTAAAGAGAATGAATTTTTCCAATAAAAACTGTATTTTTGATGCAGTGACGTCATAATTTTATAATAAAGATCGAACTCTTCCCTATACTAACTTGCATAGGCAACTTCACTATAGTTAAGATTACAGTATTTATATTATACATCATTATAAATTATAAAAGGTTCGAATGTTCGAAGATTATAGAGTTAAAAATTTTTCCACACCGGGAATCGAACCCGGGCCTGTTAAGTGAAAGTTAACTATCCTAGCCACTAGACCATATGGGACCATAAAGAAGTATGATTTAAGAACCATATGCATATTATTATTTCACCATACCAATTATAATAAGGCCAAAACAAAATCGTCGACTTACAACCTTACTTTTGACACATCAGTTAAATCTTCATCAGCCTTAAAAAATGTTTTAACAATAAAGTTACAATAAAGAAGGACACCTAGCCCATGTTAACTGTGACATAAATAGTTATAATAAAGATCGAACTCTTCCCTATACTAACTTGCATAGGCAACTTCACTATAGTTAAGATTACAGTATTTATATTATACATCATTATAAATTATAAAAGGTTCAAATTGTTCGAAGATTATAGAGTCAAAAATTTTCCACACCGGGAATCGAACCCGGGCCTGTTGAATGAAAGTTAACTATCCTAGCCACTAGACCATATGGGACCATAAACAAGTATGATTTAAGAACCATATGCATATTATTATTTCACCATACCAATTATAATAAGGCCAAAACAAAATCGTCGACTTGCAACCTTACTTTTGACACATTAGTTAAATCTTCATCAGACTTAAAAAATGTTTTGCTAGTTTTACATGAAAGAACGAACCTTAGCCCATAGTAGCAGAAATAAATTACATTAAAGAACGAACTTTCATCCATAGTAATTGAGGTATTATAAGAAATCATTATATAGATAATGCATTTTCCTTAATGATTAATATTAGACATAAATTAAAATCTTGTTTGGGGTAAAAGAGCAGTGATTAGATTTTAAACCATAATTACTTTCTGAAAAATTAGGGCCCGACCGGATTCGAACCGGTGACCTATCGATCTGCAGTCGATGGCTCTACCTCTGAGCTACGAACCCTTTTTGTTAAGAGATTATAATAAAGAACGAACTCTTGCCTATACTAATTTATATTAAAGTTTTGGTTAGGAGGTAGCTAAACTGAGTATCTTTTTAATTTTCAATTTTTACAGTAAAGAACGATCTCTCGCCAATAGTAACTGATATACGGTGTTACAGTAAAGAACGATCTCTCGCCAATACTAACTGATATACGGTGGCTCCAGGGGTAGCTAAATCCGGGTCGCAGCGGTAGTTAGCAACATAGTAAGAGTTACAGTAAAGAACGATCTCTCGCCAATAGTAACTGATATACGGTGGCTCCAGGGGTAGCTACAAGTACATAATGACAGTAAGGAATTAAATTTCTTTGGAGTACCAAAAAAATTCAACTCTTATGATGGTGGATATGCGAGAGTGAGATCTCGTAGAGACGATTGCACTCACAGAGAATTACTATATAAGATCATCATAGTTTTATATTAGAGCTATGACGTGAATAGAGTGACGTCATAATTAGTACAATAAAGAACGACACCTTGCCCATGTTAACTAAAACATAAATAGGGATTATGTAATTTCCAATAGTATCATGGCTGTAGAGATGGCTGATTATAATAAAGAACGACCTTTTGCCTATACTAAATTTTGTACGACACTTAATTATAGTATAGGTTATTATAGTAAAGAGCGAACTATAGCCTATAGTAATTGAACTAAAAAGCGCACCATTACACTAATATGAAGGAGGGGTCTACTTAATTATAGTCTTGCTACAGATTGATCAATGATGTCATAATCGTAGGTTGTAGCCAGGTCGTCTCTTACTATTTCAATTAAGAAAAAGCCAAGGGCTTTTTCCTGTTTGTAATCAAACAGTTCATGGTAACAAACCTTATAGTAAGATCTGGGTTGCATTTTTATAATAAAGAACGACCTCTTGCCTATACTAAATTTTATACGCCACTATTGAATTATAGTATAGGTTAGTAATTCCACAGATAGCTTGGCACTGGAACATCGTAGAGAGTTGTTCAATGGCTCATTTTAAAGGAAATTAACGGGGTTAAAAATATTATATTAAAAGACGATCATTAGAAGAACAAACCATTGCATACATTGAACTTAGTTAGCTCCCTTATTCTTTGAGAGTCGTCTCTTACTACTCCAAAGAAGAAAAAGCCGTAGGCTTTTTCCTGTTTGTAATCAGGGTTTTCATAATCTGGGTTTTCCGGGTTGCAGCGGTAGCTAGCAACCTAGTAAGAGACGATCACGTCCAATGTTAAGAAATATAAAAACCCATAGTTCCTAAAAAAGGAGTCAGATCAAAACAAAAAGTACACCATTAGAACCGCCTTGTCCGAAACCCCTTTATAGGAAACTTTCTGTCCCTTGGCTTGAACAGCAAGGGAACTATATTGGCTTGAAAATCAAGAAAATTGATTTTAACCACGTTATTCTCCCCAAACGGGATATTTTTTTCTCTTTTTTTCTCTTTTCTTTGTATCCAGAGATAGCTTGGCACTGGAACATCGTAGAGGGTTGTTCAATAGCTCATTTTAAAGGAAATTAATTGGGTTAAAAATCTATAGTAACTAAAATAAATTATTTCTAAAAGAGAATAATTTTTCCACCAAAAACTGTATTTTTGATGCAGTGACGTCATAATTACTATATAAGAAACGTCAAAACTGTAAATGGTCTCATTCATGAATATATAATGGTTAGATCAAAGCAAGCTACACGCAAGTTAAAAAATCAGTACTAAAAAATCAAGAAAAGTGGCAGCTACTAAAACATTCTGCCTAAACGGGATATTTTTTCTCTTTTCTTTGTTTCCAAAGATAGCTTGGCACTGGAACATCGTAGATAGTTGTTCAATAGCTCATTTTAAAGGAAATTACAGTAAAAAATGAACCTTAGCCCATAGTAGCAGAAATAAGAATATCTAGGTTGCAGCGGTAGCTAGCAACCTATTAATTACATAGTCCGGGTTGCAGTGGTAGCTAGCAACCTCGTAAGAAACGCCAAATTAAAAGATGATCATTAGAAGAACAAACCATTGCTTATATTGGACTTAGCTGCCTGATTCTGTTAGGTTCGTCTCTTACTATTCCAAAGAAGAAAAAGCCGTAGGCTTTTTCCTGTTTGTAATAATCCGGGTTGCAGCGGTAGCTAGCAATCCGGGTTGCAGCGGTAGCTAGCAACCTAGTAAGAGACGATCACGTCCAATGTTAAGAAATATAAAAACCCATAGTTCCTAACAAAGGAGTCAGATCAAAACAAAAAGTACACCATTAGAACCGCCTTGTCCGAAACCCCTGTATAGGAAACTTTCTGTCCCTTGGCTTGAACAGCAAGGGAAATATATTGGCTTGAAAATCAAGAAAATTGACTTTAACCACGTTATTCTCCCCAAACGGGATATTTTTTTCTCTTTTCTTTTTTTCTTTCTTTTCCACAGATAGCTTGGCACTGGAACATCGTAGAGGGTTGTTCAATAGCTCATTTTAAAGGAAATTAATTGGGTTAAAAATCTATAGTAACTAAAATAAATTATTTCTAAAAGAGAATAAATTTTTCCACCAAAAACTGCATTTTTGATGTCTTTTCACACTGCAGTCTTTCAAACATAATCGTATACCAGCGGTAAGATTTGATAATAATAAATTACAATAAAGAACGACACCTAGCCCATGTTAACTGAAACATAAATAGGGATTATATAATTTCTATCAGTATCATGGCTGTAGAGATGGGTGACACCTAGTAAAGAATAAACCATTACAGTAAAGAACATTTCATGTTAAAGATTGATCAATGATGCCATAATCATAGTTTGTAGCGAGCTTGTCTCTTACTATTCCAATTAAGAAAAAGCCATAGGCTATTTTCCTGTTTGTAATTTCTAATAAAGCATGACCTCTTGCCTATGCTAATCCGGATTGCAGTGGTAGCTAGCAACCTAATAAGAGACGATCACGTCCAATGTTAAGAAATATAAAAACCCTTAGCTCCTTAGAAAAGAGTCAGATCAAAACAAAAAGTACACCATTAGAACCGCCTTGTCCGAAACCCATATATCGGAAAATTTCTGTCCCTTGGGTTGAACAGCAAGGGGAATATATTGGCTTGAAAATCAAGAAAAGTGGCAGCTACTACAACATTCTGCCTAAACAATGTTAACATTTGACTCAGATGAGTTTTCCGAGAACGGTATTACGATGGGAGGAACGAAGTATTTTTACCTCTCAAGGGATCGTGGTGTTGTCCGGGCAAAAAAGGGACAAAGTGGCTTTCATGGAATGAAGCTGAAACAATTGTATATTATAGCTCTGTATGATGTGACAAACTGCCCACCACCTGAAGCTGCAATTAGAGTAGAAAGTTTTGGTGATTATTTATCTAAAATTGGGTATTGAAAAATAAATTTAAGGATACAATTTGATCACGTCCAAACATTCAACTAATGGTTATATAATGGTTTCAATCAAGCAAGCTACACGCAAGTTAAAAAAAAAACCGTACTACCAAAAAAACAGAGATAGCATCTTGAAAAGAAAAAAGAAAAGGTATTCAACCGACCAGGCGTATCGAGAAGTAATAATTGATAGTGAGAAACAGCGTTATTATAATGATGTAGTTTATAGACATGCGAGAATTGAGACAGCCAAACAAAAGAGTAAGGAACGGTACGATAATGATGAAGATTGCAGAGAAGCAACAATTGAGCAGGCTAGACAAAAGATCAAGGAGCGTAATCACAATGATGATGATTACCGAAAAATATATAAGAAAAAAGTTGCTACCAGAATAATGGGTAGATACTGGTGTGACAAAAGCTATAATGAAAAAATTAAATTCTCTGCGAGGTTGTACCGAAGAACGCATAAGGACAAAGGGAAAAATTAAATTCAGAAATACAAGAAGATGGCAAAAATGCAGGCTGATCTTCGTAAATTGAGAAACATTTTACGCATGTTTTACCAGGATCACGAAAAGTATTCAAAATTACAGATTAAAATTCTCTTTGAAAGAGCGGTTACTGTTGAAAAGTCGGCTAGAAATACTTTGGCAAAGCTTCATAGTAATATCCAAAAGAAATGTTGTCAGTTTAATAAAAAGCTTCCAAGGTATGGATTGGCAACTGCGGAACAGTTTATAGATGCAATGGAAAATGTTCAATAACACAATAATGTGGTAGATACTGGGGTGACAAAATCTATAATGAAAAACTTAAATTCTCTGCGAGGTTGTACCGAAGAACGCATAAGGACAAAGGGAAAAATTACATTCAGAAATACAAGAAGATGGCAAATTATAATAAAGAACGAACTCTTCCCTATACTAACTGGTATAGGTCACTTAACTATAGTGTAGGCTTGTAAAGTTATATTTAAAGTCAATAAATTAAAAATTCCCTACAAAGGAGAATCGAACCCCGATCACCCTTGTGACAAGCGGGTATGCTTACCATTGTACTAGTGGAGACTCAACATAATTATGTTACATATAACACATGATAAAAAAAATGGCTAACTTACTAAGAAAATTATATAAGGAATCGGTCTGGTTAATTATAAATGGGGATTATGTAAGTTTCATCGATATCATGGCTGTAGAGATGGCCAAAACCTAGTAAAGAATAAATCATGGCACATATTGGGTTGAGTTTGGTGCCTCATTCTCTGAATCCGGAAGTCAGTGGTAGCTAGACACCTAGTAATAGTCTAACACGCCCCAGAGTAGAAAATAATCCGGGTTGCAGCGGTAGCTAACAACCTAGTAAGAGCTATATTAAAAGACAATCATTAGGATCATCCGGGTTGCAGCGGTAGCTAGCAACCTAGTAAGAGACGATCACGTCCTAGTCGGGGAGCCAAAGTTGAAAAAGTCGTCAAATAACGATTTGTAAAAAACATTTTGGTACATGAGTTCTGACTTTTGGAAACGATGTTTTTGAACATGCTGATTCCATTTATTTCGGGAATTGCGACCACCAATGTGCGCTTCATACTTTAATATGAGGTCAAAGTTTCGACTCAATCATCTATGGTAAACAATTTAAAACTTAACTTGTTCAGTGTTAAGTAGATGACACTGCATCATTCTCGTGGCTTTGTTATGGTTATCTTTACTGCCATCTGTCATGCTGGTGCAAATTGATGGTTAAAAAGCTAATTAACTCTATTATCTGATCCTCAAAGGTTTGTTTTTACCAGTATTTCACTTTTTATTGTTTCGCCTCGTCTTTCAGGAATCCTTGGTATATAAATTTATAATGCATAGGCTAAAAGTCTTACCAGTTTTGGGGTCAAAGGATAGTTTGAGGCTTACTTAAGTGGTTTAAAAGTAGGGTAAAGGTGCAGATTAGTTCCCCCTGATAAAAGCAACTTGTTTCTTACTATTATTCAGTAAATTATAGGGGTGTCCACGGGAAGGGTTTTACGAAATGCTTGGCTCTCTTGTGAGCTAGCCTAGGTGGTACAGGTTTTTTTCAAGCATATTCAAGCAAAGGTGGTACACTGACAATACTTGGCTGTCTTCTCTTTCCTTTTTTGTGTGTCAAGAATCTAACTATTTACCATTGCTCTTCAAGTCACTAACTTTATAGCGCATCCAGACTATCCGCTTTCTGGAAAAATGGGATGGAAATCCGGAAAAAGAAATAGCCCTCCAGACTTGGCGGTTTTTAAAAAAATATCGATACAAGTTTATCAGCCATCCTTATCAAATCTGTTTTTCTGAGCCAAAACCTATAGAAAACAATTTTAGAGCCTCAGTTAGACAATTTACCTTTTTTCTATTTTAAACCACATCAGACAACTATTTTTATTTATCACTTATCATGTTTAACCGTCTCCTTCTTCTGTCATTTTTTCCAGAAAAGCTGTCCACACTACAGTCTTCCGTCCCATTTTTCCATTTTCGGACCCTCTGATCCTTCCTGCCCAGAAAACGGAAAAAGGGGATGGAAGACCTGTCCACATTTCCAGATTTCCGTCCCATTTTTCCAGAAAGCGGATAGTCTGGACGTGCTATTAGGTGGCACAAAAAAATTTTAGGCTAGGTGGAAGAAGGTTTGGTGGTACCTTCTTTTTGGCCAATACTATGCTGCAATGCCCAATACTATGCCACAAAGTTGTAAAATTGTTCAATGGAGCATTATTATTATTATTTAGGGCGGACTCAAATGGGTTGAGACTCAGGCCTCCAAGGCCCATTGCCTCTACAATGGAGCATTAAGAACTGTCATTTTCCATCTTTTGAGGGACCAAGACTGAATATGAGTATGCTTTACAGAGGCGAAAAAATTGAAATTTAGCACTAAGAAGTGTCTTTTTTCTTCCATTTTGGACTTCTTATCACTGCTGGAGGGGGGGGGGGCTTTAATTACTTTCTGGTTTGAAGATTTTTTTTTCACCAGGTCCTTCCACTCCTTATAGCGTCCTATTATAGACTATAATAGTCTGTAGATACTGGAAAATGGATCGGTTATATATCATGAAGAAAATCTTGAATTTTTTTTTCTAAGGTTACCATTAGTACCGTACTAAATTTCTTCTCTATTTGGCAGGATAGCATGGAATCATTTGCCAGAAAAAAATTAGATGCTCTATATAGCCCCCCCCCAAAAAAAAAAAAATATTATGCAAAATCTGCCAAACCGATGGAAAAGGACAGCTTCCCACTGTTAGTGATATAAAACGTGTCCGAGAACTTCTATTGACCAGATGCAAGTGCAATGCTAAGTACCATGCTCTAAGAAAGGACTGTCAGCAACAAAACTTCTTACAAAAAAGGCTTGCTTGGCATAGAACGTACTTTTGCTAACCCTGTAGAAGAACTAGAAGTAGTTAAAAAAGTTCTGCTGAATGTTGGTAAAAATCCAGGATCCCCAACTGACATGCTAAAAAAAAAAATACTTCAGCATGAACTCCTCCAGTATTCCCCGGCATTGTTCGAAGCGCAATCCGAGGGATTCCGATTAAGAACAGGAAAGAAATCTGATCTGATAAACTTTATATAAGGGTTGTCTTGCCTAGATTCTAAGGCCTGCTCTTTGCCAGTGTTTGATGTCAATTCGAGGCTATCTCTCATTCTGGACTTTATACCGCTCTTAAGGACTATGACTCCGTCAAGGGATGAGACATTGTCTGATTTTTCAAGAAGGTTGATGTGCAAGGTTTTTACTCAGCTCCCAGAAAATCTATGCCAACTGCATGTGGTTTCTGACCGGTATGATGGAATTTATGGAATCAAGGACCCAACCGGATCACCAGTGTGCTTAAAAGACAGCAGTGGCTGTCATAGACGAAGGGGTGAGCTGAGTTTGAAGTTCAGTACCACAAATAGTGACAGCATCAAACTCGGTGATTCCTGGCAATCAATTCTTAGAAGTTCTTCCTGGAAAGCTAACTTGGTGGCTTTTATTTATGAGTTTTGGAGCAATGTTGGAAGTAAAAGTAATTACAGTAAAGAACGATCTCTCTCCCATAGTAACTGATATGTTACATTAAAAGACGATCATTGGAATAAAAAGTTATTGCATGCATTGGACTTAGTTAGCTACTTGATCGTTTGAGGTTCGTCTCTTACTATTTCAAAGAAGAAAAAGCCGTAGGCTTTTTCCTGTTTGTAATATTTTACAGCCCATAATTCATAAAAATAGAGTCAGATCGAAACACAATCCGGGTTGCAGCGGTAGCTAGCATCCGGGTTGCAGCGGTAGCTAGCAACGTAGTAAGAGACGCTCACGTCCAATGTTAAGAAATATAAAAACCCATAGTTCCTAACAAAGGATACAATAAAGAACGACACCTAGCCCATGTTAACTGAAACATAAATAGGGATTATGTAATTTTTGTCAGTATCATGGCTGCAGAGGTGTCCCAAACCTAGTAAAGAACAAACCACTACAGTAAAGAACATTTCATGTTAAAGTTACAGTAAGGACCGAAGTATATCTATAGTAACTGATGCAACAGGGAAAAGAAAAAGAGGTCTATGGTGTATATGACGTCATTATAATGATGAATTGACTCTTGCTTGTACTAACTTGCATAGGCAACTTAACTATAGTTAATATCCGGGTTGCAGCGGTAGCTAGCAACCTAGTAAGAGACGATCACGTCCAATGTTAAGAAATATAAAATCCCATAGTTCCTAACAAAGGAGTCAGATCAAAACAAAAAGTACACTATTAGAACCACCTTGTCCGAAATCCCTGTATAGGAAACTTTCTGTCCCTTGGCTTGAACAGCAAGGGAAATATATTGGCTTGAAAATCAAGAAAATTGACTTTAACCACGTTATTCTCCCCAAACGGGATATTTTTTTCTCTTTTCTTTTTTTTTCTTTTCCACGGATAGCTTGGCACTGGAACATCGTAGAGGGTTGTTCAATAGCTCATTTTAAAGGAAATTAATTGGGTTAAAAACCTTTTGTAACTAAAATAAATTATTTCTAAAAGAGAGTAAATTTTTCCACCAAAAACTGCATTTTCGATGTCTTTTCACACTGCAGTCTTTCAAACATAATCGTATACCAGCGGTAAGATTTGAACCTAGGCCTCCGAAGAGACTGGTGACTAACACCAGTGCCTTGGACCACTCGGCCAGGTTGCCTCTCATAAATAACTATATATGTGAATCTGGGTTGCAGCAGTAGCTAGGAATCTAGTAAGAGACGATCAGTCCAATGCTAAGAAATATAACAAAACTCCTAAAAATAGAGTAAAATCAAAACAAAAGTACATCATTAGAATTACCTTGTCTGAAACCCTACTAGATAAATATTGAATGTCGTCATAGTCCGGGTTGCAGCGGTAGCTAGCAACCTAGTAAGAGACGATTACCTCCAATGTTAAGAAATATAAAACCCCCCAACTCCTAAAAAAAGAGTCAGATTAAAACAAAAAGTACACCATTAGAACCGCCTTGTCCGAGTCCTCTATAAAGGAAACTTACCGCCCTTTGGCTTGAATAACAAAGAAAATATATTGGCTTGAAAATCAAGAAAATTGACTTTTACCACGTTATTCTCCACAAACGGGATATTTTTTTCTTTCCGCCTTTTTTTCCTCCTCAGCTAGCTGGGCACTGGAAAATCATAGAGAGCTGTATAATAGCTCATTTTAAAGTCAAATGCAACATCTAGTAACTTTTGTAATTAAAAATAAAATACTTTTTAAAGTAGAATCAATTTTATCAAAAAAATTGCATTTTTGATGTATTTTCTTACTGCAGTCTTTTCAAAGATATTTGAATTTTGAAGCAATCAAACAGTTCATGGTAATGAACTCTTTAGTAATAAAAGCTACTTGTCTCAATAGTAACCGAAACTCCTGGAACCAAAATTTTCTTTTTTGGATTAATCGCTAAAATTCTTATGTAAACTGCAAAAATATATATGATGCCTAATCAGTAATAGTAAGTTCTTAATTTAAACAACAAAAACACATGAAAATTTTATAATTAGTTTTACTTTTTGTCTCCTGGAACCAAAATTTTTTTCATCTCAGTTAAAAGTTATTATTTATCCTGGAACTAAACTTTTTTTGGTTTGTAACCCGTAAAGTACGTATCTCTATATTATTGTCTTATAATTGCAATTATTTTAGTTTTCAGTCCAGAATCGCTAAACTTATTATGTAAACTGCAAAAATATTTATGGTGTCTAACCAATAATACTAATTTTGTAATTCAAACAAGATAAATACCTGAAAATTAAAAAATTATTTTTTTTTTTTATGCTAGGTTTTAGATACTCGACACGGGTATTGTGTACTTAATAATTTTAAACAGTGAAAAAATATGGTCTCACGCGAGTGGAAAAGAAGAAAGAATAACAGAAAACAATATCAAAATAGAGCAATCCAAATTTCTACTAATAAAAAACTTTACTACACAAAAAATAATCCGGGTTGCAGCGGTAGCTAGCAACCTAGTAAGAGACGATCACCTCCAATGTTAAGAAATATAAAACCCCCTAGCTCCTAAAAAAAGAGTCAGATCAAAACAAAAAGTACACCATTAGAACCACCTTGTCCGAATCCTCTATAAAGGAAACTTACCGCCCTTTGGCTTGAATAACAAAGAAAATATATTGGCTTGAAAATCAAGAAAATAGACTTTTACCACGTTATTCTCCACAAACGGGATATTTTTTTCTTTTTTCTTTTTCTTTTCCACAGATAGCTTGGCACTGGAACATCGTAGAGGGTTGTTCAATAGCTCATTTTAAAGGAAATTAATTGGGTTAAAAACCTTTTGTAACTAAAATAAATTATTTCTAAAAGAGAATAAATTTTTCCAATAAAAACTGTATTTTTGATGCAGTGACGTCATAATTACTATATAAGAAACGTCAAAACTACAAATGGTCTCATTCATGAATACATAATGGTTAGATCAAAGTTATAATAAAGATCGAACTCTTCCCTATACTAACTTGCATACGCAACTTCACTATAGTTAAGATTACAGTATTTATATTATGCATCATTATAAATTATAAAAGGTTCAAATGTTCGAAGATTATAGAGTTAAAAATTTTTACAGTAAAGAACGAACTTCAGCCCATAGTAACTAAAACAAGATTATAATTTAAGACTCAAGCTAGTAATTTGTTTGCTTCGGTATAAAATACTGTCATCAGGGATATTCGAACCCATGCCTCCGATGTGACGGGTGGCTAACACCAGCGCCTTAAACCGCTTGACCACGCTACCTCACATAACTATGCCATTATAATGCCATTATAAACGCCGTCATAAATGACGACTATGCAGTTTTCATCGATATCATAGCTGTAGAAATGGCTGAAACCTAGTATAGAACAAATCATGGCATAAATTGGGCTTAGTTTGATGCCTCATTCTCTGAAGATCGTCTCTTACTATTCCAAATAAGAAAAAGCCATTGGTTTTTCTTGTTTGTAATCTGGTACATCGGGTTGCAGAGGTAGCTAGCAACCTAGTAGAGACGATCAAGTCCAATGTTAAGAAATATAAAAACCCATAACTCCTAAAAAAGGAGTCAGATCAAAACAAAAGTACACCATTAGAACCGCTTTGTCCGAAACCCCTATACAGGAGACTTTCTGTTCCTTAGCTTGAACACCAATGGAAATATATTGGCTTGAAAATCAAGAAAAGTGGCAGCTACTACAACATTCTGCCTAAAAGGGATATTTTTTTCTTTCTTTTTCTTTTCCACAGATTGCTTGGCACTGGAACATCGTAGAGAGTTTTTCAATGGCTCATTTTAAAGGAAATTAATCCGGGTTAAAAATCTTTTGTAACTAAAATAAATTATTTCTAAAAGAGAAAAATTTTACATAAAGGACCGATACAGTTCATGATAAATAGGGCCTATGCTAGTTTCATAGCATATAGCTGAAAACGTAGTAAAGAATAAACCACGGCAAATAGCAACTAAAAGTTAGTACAAAAAGGATCAATATGGTTTAAAGTAAGGAACGAACATTAAAACCCATAAGGAGACTAAAAGTTAGTAATAAAAGATAAATTTCCTAGAAACCATCACCATCCATTTGAAATTAATTTAAAATGTTGTCCCTGATGAGGCTCGAAATCACGACCTCAGGATTAAGATATATACACTATACCCACTATGCTACCGACGTTTATGTATTAGGAAAGATTGAACAATTTGAGACAATATTGAAATCCGAGTTACAGCGGTAGCTAGGAACCTAGTAGGAGACGATCAGGTCCAATGCTAAGAAATATTATAATAACTCATAACTCCTGAAAATAGAGGCAAGTCAAAACAAAAAGTGCACCGTTAGAACCCGATTGTCCGATACCCTTATATAGAAAGCTTACCATCCCTTGGCTTGAATAACATGGAAAATATATTTGCTGGAAAATCAAGAAAAATGGCGGCTACTACGATATTCTGCATAAATGGCATCTTTTCGTTTCTCTGTTCTATTCCACAGATAGCTTGGCAGTGGAACATCATAGAGAGTTGTTCAAGGTCAGATTGTAAATAAAATTGATATGGTTAAAAAAAATTTGTATTTAAAAAATATAATAAAGATCGAACTCTTCCCTATACTAACTTGCATACGCAACTTCACTATAGTTAAGATTACAGTATTTATATTATACATCATTATAGATTATAAAAGGTTCAAATGTTTGAAGATTATCAGAGTTAAAAATTTTCCCACACCGGGAATCGAACCCGAGCCTGTTAAGTGAAAGTTAACTATTACATTAAAAGACGATCATTGGAATAACAAACAATTGCATACATTGGACTTAGTTAGCTACTTGATTGTTTGAGGTTCGTCTCTTACTATTTCAAAGAAGAAAAAGCCTTAGGCTTTTTCCTGTTTGTAATCAGTTTATTATCCGGGTTGCAGCGGTAGCTAGAAACTTACATAAAGGATCTATAATAAAGAACCACCTTTTGCCTATACTAAATTTTATACGCCACTTAATTATAGTATAGGTTAGTAATTCCACAGATAGCTTGGCAATGGAACATCGTAGAGAGTTGTTTAATGGCTCATTTTAAAGAAAATTAATGGGGATAAACACCTTTTGTAATTATAAAATAAATTATTTTTAAAATTACATGAAAAGACGATCATTCAAAGATTATAATAAAGAACGACCTCTTTCCTATACTAAATTTTATAGGCCGCTTAACTATAGCATAGGCTAGTACAGTTATTATATTTAAGGCCAATATATTAAAATTTTCCACTAAAATTATAATAAAGAACGACCTCTTGCCTTTGTTAATTTATATTAAAGTTAATATATTTAGCTAAGAGGTAGGGAAACTGAGTTTCTTTTTTAAATTTTAAATTTAAGAGATACTACTTTAAATTCAATATATTAAAAAAGTCCTGACGGAGAATCGAACCCAGGTCTTCCGCATGACAAACAGGCATAGTGACCACTGTACTATCAGAGACTTATAATATATAAATAATATATAAGTCATGATATTAAATTGGTTAATACATCTTTGTACATGTTTTATATTAAAAGACGATCATTAGAAGAACAAACCATTGCATACATTGGACTTAGTTAGCTGCCTGATTCTTTGAGAGTAAATAAAGAACGCCCTCTTGCCTATACTAAATTTTATACGCCAATTAATGATAGTATAGGTTAGTAATTCTACAGATAGCTTGGCACTTGAACATCGTAGAGAGTTGTTTAATAGCTCATTTTAATCCGGGTTGCAGCGGTAGCTAGCAACCTAGTAAGAGACGATCACCTCCAATGTCAAGAAATATAAAACCCCCCAACTCCTAAAAAAAGAGTCAGATCAAAACAAAAAGTACACCATTAGAACCGCCTTGTCCGAATCCTCTATAAAGGAAACTTACCTCCCTTTGGCTTGAATAACAAAGAAAATATATTGGCTTGAAAATCAAGAAAATTGACTTTTACCACGTTATTCTCCACAAACGGGATATTTTTTTCTTTCCGCTTTTTCTTTCTGCTCAGCTAGCTGGGCACTGGAAAATCATAGAGAGCTGTATAATAGCTCATTTTAAAGGAAATTGCAACATCTAGTCACTTTTGTATTTAAAAATAAAATACTTTTTAAAGTAGAATCAATTTTGTCAAAAAAATTGCATTTTTGATGTATTTTCATACTGCAGTCTTTTCAAAGATATTTGAATTTTGAAGCATTACAATAAAGAACGACACCTTGCCCATGTTAACTGAAACATAAATGGGGATTATGTAATTTCCAATAGTATCATGGCTGTAGAGATGGCTGAAACCTAGTTACAATAAAAAACGATCATTGGAATAACAAAAAATTGCATACCTTTGGAATTTGCTAGCTACTTGATTATTTGAGTTTCGTCTCTTACTATTTAAAAGAAGAAAAAGCCGTAGGCTTTTTCCTGTTTGTATTTATAGTTAAAAAACGAACTCAAGTCCAAAGCAACTGAACACTGTGGTTCATTTATATTATCTTCATTATTTTAGCTAGTAGCATTCTAGAACCACTAGGTCAATACGGTCAGCCCTGGGGAAAGAAAACAAATTAACACGCATCCGTGATCTTTCGTTTGGCAAAAAAAATATTTTTTACTAAATTCCACATTTTTGCAGATATCCAGATTGCAGCGGTAGCTAGCAACCTAGTAAGAGACGATCACGTCCAATGTTAAGAAATTTAAAAACCCATAGTTCTTAAAAAAAGAGTCAGATCAAAACAAAAAGTACACCATTAGAACCGCCTTGTCCGAAACCCCTGCATAGTAAAATTTCTGTCCCTTGGCTTGAACAGCAAGGGAAATATATTGGCTTGAAAATCAAGAAAAGTGGCAGCTACTACAACATTCTGCCTAAACGGGATATTTTTTTCTTTTTTTCTTTTTTTTTTTCTTTTTTGTATCCAGAGATAGCTTGGCACTGGAACATCGTAGAGGGTTGTTCAATAGCTCATTTTAAAGGAAATTAATTGGGTTAAAAATCTATAGTAACTAAAATAAATTATTTCTAAAAGAGAATAAATTTTTCCACCAAAAACTGCATTTTGATTATAATAAAGAACGAACTCTTCCCTATACTAACTTGCATACGCAACTTCACTATACTTAAGATTACAGTATTTATATTATACATCATTATAAATTATAAAAGGTTCAATCCGGGTTGCAGCGGTAGCTAGCAACCTAGTAAGAGACGATCATCCGGGTTGCAGCGGTAGCTAGCAACCTAGTAAGAGACGATCACGTCCAATGTTAAGAAATATAAAAGCCCATAGTTCCTAACAAAGGAGTCAAATCAAAACAAAAAGTACACCATTAGAACCGCCTTGTCTGAAACCCCTGTATAGGAAACTTTCTGTCCCTTGGCTTGAACAGCAAGGGAAATATATTGTCTTGAAAATCAAGAAAATTGACTTGAACCACGTTATTCTCCACAAACGGGATATTTTTTTCTTTTTTTCTTTTTTTCTTTTTTTGTATCCAGAGATAGCTTGGCACTGGAACATCGTAGAGGGTTGTTCAATAGCTCATTTTAAAGGAAATTAATTGGGTTAAAAATCTATAGTAACTAAAATTAATTATTTCTAAAAGAGAATAAATTTTTCCACCAAAAACTGCATTTTTGATGTCTTTTCACACTGCAGTCTTTCAAACATAATCGTATACCAGCGGTAGGATTTGAACCCACGCCTCCGAAGAGACTGGTGGGTAACACGAGTGCCTTGGACCACTCCAAAAACTGCATTTTGATGTCTTTTCACACTGCAGTCTTTCAAACATAATCGTATACCAGCGGTAAGAATTGAACCTACGCCTCTGAAGAGACTGGTGGCTAACACCAGTGCCTTGGACCACTCGGCCAGGCTGCCTCTCATAAATAAATATATATGTGAATTTGGGTTGCAGCAGTAGCTAGCAACCTAGTAAGAGATGATCAGTCCAATGCTAAGAAATATAACAAAACTCCTAAAAATAGAGTCAGATCAAAACAAAAGTACATCATTAGAATTACCTTGTCTGAAACCCTACTAGATAAATAATGAATGTCATCATAGTTTTATATTAGAGCTATGATACAATAAAGAACGACACCTTGCCCATGTTAACTAAAACATAAATAGGGATTATGTAATTTCCAATAGTATCATGGCTGTAGAGATGGCTGAAACCTAGTTACAATAAAATATAATAAAGAACGACCTCTTGCCTATACTAAATTTTATACGCCACTTAATTATAGTATAGGTTATCATTAGAAGAACAAACTGTTGCATACAATGGACTTACTTAGCTGCCTGATTCTTTGAGAGTCGTCTCTTACTACTCCAAAGAAGAAAAAGCCGTGGGATATTTCCTGTTTGTAATCAGGTTTACATAATCTGGGTGGTCAATCCGGGTTGCATTACATAGTTCATAGTATCCGGGTTGCAGCGGTAGCTAGCAACCTAGTAAGAGACGATCACGTCCAATGTTAAGAAATATAAAAACCCATAGTTCCTAACAAAGGAGTCAGATCAAAACAAAAAGTACACCATTAGAACCGCCTTGTCCGAAACCCCTGTATAGGAAACTTTCTGTCCCTTGGCTTGAACAGCAAGGGAAATATATTGGCTTGAAAATCAAGAAAATTGACTTTAACCACGTTATTCTCCCCAAACGGGATATTTTTTTCTTTTTTCTTTTTTTTTTCTTTTCCACAGATAGCTTGGCACTGGAACATCGTAGAGGGTTGTTCAATAGCTCATTTTAAAGGAAATTAATTGGGTTAAAAATCTATAGTAACTAAAATAAATTATTTCTAAAAGAGAATAAATTTTTCCACCAAAAACTGCATTTTTGATGTCTTTTCACACTGCAGTCTTTCAAACATAATCGTATACCAGCGGTAATCCGGGTTGCAGTGGTAGCTAGCAACCTAGTAAGAGACGATCACGTCCAATGTTAAGAAATATAAAAACCCATAACTCCTAAAAAAAGAGTCAGATCAAAACAAAAAGTACACCATTAGTATCGCCTTGTCCAAAATTCCTATAAGGGAAACTTACCGCCCTTTGGCTTGAATAACAAAGAATATATATTGGCTTGAAAATCAAGAAAATTGACTTTTACCACGTTATTCTCCACAAAGGGGATATTTTTTTCTTTCTTCTTCTTTTCCACAGATAGCTTGGCACTGGAACATCGTAGAGAGTTGTTCAATGGCTCATTTTAAAGGAAATTAATTGGGTTAAAAACCTTTTGTACTTAAAACAATGTATTTTTAAAATAGAATCAGTTTTTTACGAAAAATCACATATTTCATATTAAAGATTGATCAATGACGTCATAATCGTATACCAGTGGTAGGATTTGAACCCCCATTTCCGAAGAGACTAGTGACTAACACCAGCACCTTGGACCACTCGGCCAAGAAAAATATCCCACAAACGGGATATTTTTTCTTTCTTTCTTCTTCTTCTTCTTCTTTTCCACAGATAGCTTGGCACTGGGACATTGTAGAGAGTTGTTCAATGGCTCATTTTAAAGGAAATCTCTAGATCTAGTGCTATTTTTACTTAATATTCTTTTAAATTAATTATTTTTTACAGAAAACTTAATTTTTTATCCGGGTTGCAGCGGTAGCTAGCAACCTAGTAAGAGACGATCACCTCCAATGTTAAGAAATATAAAACCCCCCAACTCCTAAAAAAAGAGTCAGATCAAAACAAAAAGTACACCATTAGAACCACCTTGTCCGAATCCTCTATAAAGGAAACTTACCGCCCTTTGGCTTGAATAACAAAGAAAATATATTGGCTTGAAAATCAAGAAAATAGACTTTTACCACGTTATTCTCCACAAACGGGATATTTTTTTCTTTTTTCTTTTTCTTTTCCACAGATAGCTTGGCACTGGAACATCGTAGAGGGTTGTTCAATAGCTCTTTTTAAAGGAAATTAATTGGGTTAAAAATCTATAGTAACTAAAATAAATTATTTCTAAAAGAGAATAAATTTTTCCACCAAAAACTGCATTTTTGATGTCTTTTCACACTGCAGTCTTTCAAACATAATCGTATACCAGCGGTAAGATTTGAACCCACGCCTCCGAAGAGACTGGTGGCTAACACCAGTGTCTTGGACCACTCGGCCAGGCTGCCTCTTATAATTTGGGTTGCAGCAGCAGCTAGCAACCTAGTAAGAGACGTTACATTAAAAGACGATCATTGGAATAACAAAAAATTGCATACATTGGAATTAGTTAGCTACTTGATTGTTTGAGGTTCGTCTCTTACTATTTCAAAGAAGAAAAAGCCTTAGGCTTTTTCCTGTTTGTAATCAGTTTATTATCCGGGTTGCAGCGGTAGCTAGAAACTTACATAAAGGATCCAATTTTATAATAAAGAACGACCTTTTGCCTTTACTAAATTTTATACGCCACATAATTATAGTATAGGTTAGTAATTCCACAGATAGCTTGGCAATGGAACATCGTAGAGAGTTGTTTAATGGCTCATTTTAAAGAAAATTAATGGGGTTAAACACCTTTTCTAATTATAAAATAAATTATTTTAAAATTACATGAAAAGACGATCATTCAAAGAACTTACCATCGCATATGTTGGACTTTGTTAGCTGCCTGATTCCTTGTAAAAGATCTTTTTTGTCAAATAAAACTAGATTAATTCCTGAAAAATTTAAACTAAATAATTTCATCTAACTGCAAAATGCAAAAATAATTATGGTGTCTCATCAGAAATTTTCATTTTTTAATTAAACCCAGAAAAAAAACTAAAAGTTATAAAACATTTTACGCATGTTTTATCGGGATCACAAAAAGTATTCAAAATTACAGATTAAAGTTCTCTTTGAAAGAGCGGATGCTGTTGAAAAGTCGGCTAGAAATTCCTTGGCAAAGCTTCATAGTAATATCCAAAAGAAATGTTGTCAGTTTAACGAAAAGCTTCCAAGGTATGGATTGGCAACTGCGGAACAGTTTATAGATGCAATGGAAAATGTTCGACAACACAGTGAATATACGGAGGCGTACTTCTTAGAAAATTCGTATATTAATTTTGGAAGGAGCAATTGCAGTCTATGTAGCAGCAATAAAAATATATATACAAGCATACCTATCAACAGCGAAGGAAAAGCAATGTTTTTCAATTATGGCGAAAACGAGCCTGTTAGGGTTATTAGTAAATGTGTTTGTAAGACTAATGATTTAGAACAAATTCCTGGAACACCGACTCAAGAAAAAAGCATTTCTAACTCTGTTTTAAACAGTTCGTTTAGTTCTACTGAATATTTGGCAAAAAATTCTCTGTGTAGTAGAACAAACTGTCCTGAAAAGTACGAGACAACTATTGAAAAATGCTCTAAAACTAGATCTGACAAGGAAATTATGATGGCTGAAGTCACCTATAACAATCTGAGTAAACATTCAAAACCAAAAATTGGGCAGCAGGTTACTTGGCAATGTCACCCTGATATCTGCAAGCTCTATCCGACGGATATTGAATTATGTCAAATTCTTTTTGATATCCTTGAAAATAATATAGCATTAAAATTTTCAACTGACAAAGTGGTTAATTTCTACCTTGGCGGCTTGGATTATTGTGAAATCAATTACAGGGACACAAGAAAGCATGGGCATTCGCTATACTGTAGCACAAATGAGGGATGTCAGAGCTATTTGCGTTCTCTAAGGGCACTAGCTCCACATTTTCCTGTCTTGAACTGTTTCATTAATAGCGTATATAAGGCAGTATCAAAATGTAAGATTATACAACTTATTAATCTACTAAAAGTCGAGGGCTCGTACAAGGAACTAAGTCATTACATAGAAGAAGTGTCAAGTAGACTCTGTCATAATAATAGTCAAGACTTCATTTACGGTGATAGCAATATTAGAGTTTCTGTGGATGAAAATACAATAATAAAATTATTTGGTGAGAGCCTTGATAAGGTAGCTAACATTAGGGATGTATACCCCACAATGCATTGTGACAGTTGTGAGCAGATAAAGACAAAATACCAATTGAAGAGTCTAAGATCTCTTTCAAATAAGAAAGGTTTTGATGTAATGATGGCCACGATTTTAGAACACCTACAACAGGACATACCCAAAGATGACAGAGAACAACTAATTCAATGTACAGGTTGGAAAGAGGATGTCATAGATTCATTCTTTGTCTGTGATT
This sequence comes from Artemia sinica, assembly GCA_027921565.1. Taxonomy (NCBI): domain Eukaryota; kingdom Metazoa; phylum Arthropoda; class Branchiopoda; order Anostraca; family Artemiidae; genus Artemia; species Artemia sinica. The sequence goes on along the minus strand of JAPEVW010000034.1, from coordinate 1,436,551 downwards.
ACTGTGCTGGGAAAATGTTGAAAAGTCAGGAGAATGTCCGATCAGTATTAAATAACCTTCATATAGACTGTACACCGGAATGTATAAAGTGTTTAAATAATTTTGAAATGGCAATGATTCGATTTGTAATGCCTTGTCTTACGATCGTCAGATTAGGGCAAGTAACTGCATTGAAGAGACCTAGAACAGAACTTGTTGACGCTCTTAAGGGGAGAATAGTATATCTATTATAATAAAGAACGACATTTTGCCTATACTAAATTTTAGTTAATTTAGGTTAGGGTAATTAGGTTAGTTAAAAAAGGTTAGTAATTCCACAGATAGCTTGGCACTGGAACATCGTAGAGAGTTGTTTAATGGCTCATTTTAAAGAAAATTAATGGGGTTAAATTTACATTAAAAGACGATCACTGAAATAACAAACCATTCCATACATTGGACTTAGTTAGCTACTTGATTGTTTGAGTTTCGTCTCTTATTATTTAAAAGAAGAAAAAGCCGTAGGCTTTTTCCTGTTTGTATTTATAGTTAAAAAACGAACTCAAGTCCAAAGAAACTGAACACTGTGGTTCATTCATATTATCTTCATTATTTTAGCTAGAATGTAATCCGGGTTGCAGCGGTAGCTAGCAACCTAGTAAGACACGATCACGTCCAATGTTAAGAAATATAAAAACCCATAACTCCTAAAAAAAGAGTCAGATCAAAACAAAAAGTACACCATTAGTATCGCCTTGTCCAAAATTCCTATAAGGGAAACTTACCGCCCTTTGGCTTGAATAACAAAGAATATATATTGGCTTGAAAATCAAGAAAATTGACTTTTACCACGTTATTCTCCACAAAGGGGATATTTTTTTCTTTCTTCTTCTTTTCCACAGATAGCTTGGCACTGGAACATCGTAGAGAGTTGTTCAATGGCTCATTTTAAAGGAAATTAATTGGGTTAAAAACCTTTTGTACTTCAAACAATGTATTTTTAAAATAGAATCAGTTTTTTACGAAAAATCACATATTTCATATTAAAGAATGATCAATGACGTCATAATCGTATACCAGTGGTAGGATTTGAACCCACATTTTTACAAATTCCCATCAGTATCATGGCTGTTTACATTAAAAGACGATCATTGGAATAACATACCACTGCATACATTGGACTTAGTTAGCTACTTGATTGCTTGAGGCTCGTCTCTTACTATTTCAAAGAAGAAAAAGCCGTAGGTTTTTTCCTGTTTGTAATAATATAGCATGAAATTACATTAAAGGACCATCATTTGAATATCCGGGTTGCAGCGGTAGCTAGCAACCTAGTAAGAGACGATCACCTCCAATGTTAATCCGGGTTGCAGCGATAGCTAGCAACCTAGTAAGAGACGATCACGTCCAATGTTAAGAAATATAAAAACCCATAGTTCCTAACAAAGGAGTCAGATCAAAACAAAAAGTACACCATTAGAACCGCCTTGTCCGAAACCCCTGTATAGGAAACTTTCTGTCCCTTGGCTTGAACAGCAAGGGAAATATATTGGCTTGAAAATCAAGAAAATTGACTTTAACCACGTTATTCTCCCCAAACGGGATATTTTTTTCTTTTTTTTTCTTTTTCTTTTCCACAGATAGCTTGGCACTGGAACATCGTAGAGGGTTGTTCAATAGCTCATTTTAAAGGAAATTAATTGGGTTAAAATCCGGGTTGCAGCGGTAGCTAGCAACCTAGTAAGAGACGATCACCTCCAATGTTAAGAAATATAAAAACCCGTAGCTCCTAAAAAAAGAGTCAGATCAAAACAAAAAGTACACCATTAGAACCGCCTTGTCCAAATCCTCCATAAAGGAAACTTACCGCCCTTTGGCTTGAATAACAAAGAAAATATATTGGCTTGAAAATCAAGAAAATAGACTTTTACCACGTTATTCTCCCCAAACGGGATATTTTTTTCTTTTTTTTTTCTTTTTTCTTTTCCACAGATAGCTTGGCACTGGAACATCGTAAAGGGTTGTTCAATAGCGCATTTTAAAGGAAATTAATTGGGTTAAAATCTATAGTAACTAAAATAAATTATTTCTAAAAGAGAATAAATTTTTCCACCAAAAACTGCATTTTTGATGCAGTGACGTCATAATTACTATATAAGAAACGTCAAAACTGTAAATGGTCTCATTCATGAATACATAATGGTTAGATCAAAGCAAGCTACACGCAAGTTAAAAAATCAGTACTAAAAAATTATATATAGAGGCCAACCACCTGCCTTTAACTTATAAGCAACAAAACTCTCCAGTCCTCCAACGACAGCACGAAAAAGCTCTAGGAAAGTGATAAAATTATCATACCTTTCAAACCACTGTGAGCCGCAAAACCAAAGAAGCTGTTGCTTTTTCTGAATGCAGAAGAAAGGAAATGAACATTGGTACATTTATATATAATATAATAAAGATCGAACTCTTCCCTATACTAACTTTTATACGCAACTTCACTATAGTTAAGATTACAGTATTTATATTTTTTTACATTAAAAGACGATCACTGAAATAACAAACCATTCCATACATTGGACTTAGTTAGCTACTTGATTGTTTGAGTTTCGTCTCTTACTATTTAAAAGAAGAAAAAGCCGTAGGCTTTTTCCTGTTTGTATTTATAGTTAAAAAACGAACTCAAGTCCAAGAAACTGAACACTGTGGTTCATTAATATTATCTTCATTATTTTAGCTAGAATGTAAATAAACAAGTTTCTTTTTTAAATTTTAAATTGAAAAGATAGTGCTTTTAATTCAACATATTTTTTACAATAAAGAACGACCTCTTGCCTATACTAAATTTTATACGCCACTTAATTATAGTATAGGTTAGTAATTCAACAGATAGCTTGACACTGGAACATCGTAGAGAGTTGTTCAATTGCTCATTTTAAAGAAAATTATAATAAAGAACAACTTCTTGCCTATACTAAAGTTTATACGCCACTTAATTATAGTATAGGTTAGTAATTTAACAGATAGCTTGGTTATCCGGGTTGCAGCGGTAGCTAGCAACCTAGTAAGAGACGATCACGTCCAATGTTAAGAAATATAAAAACCCATAGTTCCTAACAAAGGAGTCAGATCAAAACAAAAAGTACACCATTAGAACCGCCTTGTCCGAAAACCCTGTATAGGAAACTTTCTGTTCCTTGGCTTGAACAGCAAGGGAAATATATTGGCTTGAAAATCAAGAAAATTGACTTTAACCACGTTATTCTCCCCAAACGGGAAATTTTTTTCTTTTTCTTTTTTTTTTCTTTTCCACAGATAGCTTGGCACTGGAACATCGTAGAGGGTTGTTCAATAGCTCATTTTAAAGTAAATTAATTGGGTTAAAAACCTTTTGTAACTAAAATAAATTATTTCTAAAAGAGAATAAATTTTTCCACCAAAAACTGCATTTTCGATGTCTTTTCACACTCCAGTCTTTCAAACATAATCGTATACCATCCGGGTTGCAGCGGTAGCTAGCAACCTAGTAAGAGACGATCACGTCCAATGTTAAGAAATATAAAAACCCATAGTTCCTAACAAAGGAGTCAGATCAAAACAAAAAGTACACCATTAGAACCGCCTTGTCCGAAACCCCTGTATAGGAAACTTTCTGTCCCTTGGCTTGAACAGCAAGGGAAATATATTGGCTTGAAAATCAAGAAAATTGACTTTAACCACGTTATTCTCCCCAAACGGGATATTTTTTTTCTTTTTCTTTTTTTTTTCTTTTCCACAGATAGCTTGGCACTGGAACATCGTAGAGGGTTGTTCAATAGCTCATTTTAAAGTAAATTAATTGGATTAAAAACCTTTTGTAACTAAAATAAATTATTTCTAAAAGAGAATAAATTTTTCCACCAAAAACTGTATTTTCGATGTCTTTTCACACTCCAGTCTTTCAAACATAATCGTATACCAGCGGTAAGATTTGAACCCACGCCTCCGAAGAGACTGGTGGCTAACACCAGTGCCTTGGACCACTCGGCCAGGCTGCCTCTCATAAATAAATATATATGTGAATTTGGGTTGCAGCAGTAGCTGGCAACCTAGTAAGAGATGATCAGTCCAATGCTAAGAAATATAACAAAACTCCTAAAAATAGAGTCAGATCAAAACAAAAGTACATCATTAGAACTACCTTGTCTGAAACCCTACTAGATAAATAATGAATGTCATCATAGTTTTATATTAGAGCTATGACGTGAATAGAAAAACATGAAATTATATTGTTGTTTCTGAAGACGTCATGAAATAATATCATTGCTCTATGACGTCAACAAAATCATTACGCTGTGACGTCATAATTACTACTTAAGAACTACAAAGATGAAAATGTTCTCATTCATAATTACATAATGGTTTCAATCAAGCAAGTCGCACGCAAGTTGAAAAAACAGTACTACACAAACAACAGAGATATCCGGGTTGCAGCGGTAGCTAGCAACCTAGTAAGAGACGATCACCTCCAATGTCAAGAAATATAAAACCCCCCAACTCCTAAAAAAAGAGTCAGATCAAAACAAAAAGTACACCATTAGAACCGCCTTGTCCGAATCCTCTATAAAGGAAACTTACCTCCCTTTGGCTTGAATAACAAAGAAAATATATTGGCTTGAAAATCAAGAAAATTGACTTTTACCACGTTATTCTCCACAAACGGGATATTTTTTTCTTTCCGCTTTTTCTTTCTGCTCAGCTAGCTGGGCACTGGAAAATCATAGAGAGCTGTATAATAGCTCTTTTTAAAGGAAATTGCTACATCTAGTCACTTTTGTATTTAAAAATAAAATACTTTTTAAAGTAGAATCAATTTTGTCAAAAAAATTGCATTTTTGATGTATTTTCATACTGCAGTCTTTTCAAAGATATTTGAATTTTGAAGCATTACAATAAAGAACGACACCTTGCCCATGTTAACTGAAACATAAATAGGGATTATGTAATTTCCAATAGTATCATGGCTGTAGAGATGGCTGAAACCTAGTTACAATAAAAAACGATCATTGGAATAACAAAAAATTGCATACCTTTGGAATTAGCTAGCTACTTGATTATTTGAGACTCGTCTCTTACTATTTAAAAGAAGAAAAAGCCGTAGGCTTTTTCCTGTTTGTATTTATAGTTAAAAAACGAACTCAAGTCCAAAGCAACTGAACACTGTGGTTCATTTATATTATCTTCATTATTTTAGCTAGTAGCATTCTAGAACCACTAGGTCAATACGGTCAGCCCTGGGGAAAGAAAACAAATTAACACGCATCCGTGATCTTTCGTTTGGCAAAAAAAATATTTTTTACTAAATTCCACATTTTTGCAGATATCCGGATTGCAGCGGTAGCTAGCAACCTAGTAAGAGACGATCACGTCCAATGTTAAGAAATTTAAAAACCCATAGTTCTTAAAAAAAGAGTCAGATCAAAACAAAAAGTACACCATTAGAACCGCCTTGTCCGAAACCCCTGCATAGTAAAATTTCTGTCCCTTGGCTTGAACAGCAAGGGAAATATATTGGCTTGAAAATCAAGAAAAGTGGCAGCTACTACAACATTCTGCCTAAACGGGATATTTTTTTCTTTTTTTCTTTTTTTTTTTCTTTTTTTGTATCCAGAGATAGCTTGGCACTGGAACATCGTAGAGGGTTGTTCAATAGCTCATTTTAAAGGAAATTAATTGGGTTAAAAATCTATAGTAACTAAAATAAATTATTTCTAAAAGAGAATAAATTTTTCCACCAAAAACTGCATTTTGATTATAATAAAGAACGAACTCTTCCCTATACTAACTTGCATACGCAACTTCACTATAGTTAAGATTACAGTATTTATATTATACATCATTATAAATTATAAAAGGTTCAATCCGGGTTGCAGCGGTAGCTAGCAACCTAGTAAGAGACGATCATCCGGGTTGCAGCGGTAGCTAGCAACCTAGTAAGAGACGATCACGTCCAATGTTAAGAAATATAAAAGCCCATAGTTCCTAACAAAGGAGTCAAATCAAAACAAAAAGTACACCATTAGAACCGCCTTGTCTGAAACCCCTGTATAGGAAACTTTCTGTCCCTTGGCTTGAACAGCAAGGGAAATATATTGTCTTGAAAATCAAGAAAATTGACTTGAACCACGTTATTCTCCACAAACGGGATATTTTTTTCTTTTTTTCTTTTTTTCTTTTTTTGTATCCAGAGATAGCTTGGCACTGGAACATCGTAGAGGGTTGTTCAATAGCTCATTTTAAAGGAAATTAATTGGGTTAAAAATCTATAGTAACTAAAATTAATTATTTCTAAAAGAGAATAAATTTTTCCACCAAAAACTGCATTTTTGATGTCTTTTCACACTGCAGTCTTTCAAACATAATCGTATACCAGCGGTAAGATTTGAACCCACGCCTCCGAAGAGACTGGTGGGTAACACGAGTGCCTTGGACCACTCCAAAAACTGCATTTTGATGTCTTTTCACACTGCAGTCTTTCAAACATAATCGTATACCAGCGGTAAGAATTGAACCTACGCCTCTGAAGAGACTGGTGGCTAACACCAGTGCCTTGGACCACTCGGCCAGGCTGCCTCTCATAAATAAATATATATGTGAATTTGGGTTGCAGCAGTAGCTAGCAACCTAGTAATAGACGATCAGTCCAATGCTAAGAAATATAAAAACCCAAAACTCCTAAAAATAGAGTCAGATCAAAACAAAAGTACATCATTAGAAATACCTTGTCTGAAACCCTACTAGATAAATAATGAACGTCATCATAGTTTTATATTAGAGCTATGATACAATAAAGAACGACACCTAGCCCATGTTAACTAAAACATAAATAGGGATTATGTAATTTCCAATAGTATCATGGCTGTAGAGATGGCTGAAACCTAGTTACAATAAAAAAAGATCATTGGAATAACAAAAATCGAATACCTTTGGAATTAGCTAGCTACTTGATTATTTGAGACTCGTCTCTTACTATTTAAAAGAAGAAAAAGCCGTAGGCTTTTTCCTGTGTGTAATCAGTTTATTATCATAGGCAGCGCGCTAGCACTGCCTGGAACGATGTGGGCACAATGTGTTTTTTTTTCCGGGTTGCAGCGATAGCTAGCAACCTAGTAAGAGACGATCACGTCCAATGTTAAGAAATATAAAAACCCATAGTTCCTAACAAAGGAGTCAGATCAAAACAAAAAGTACACCATTAGAACCGCCTTGTCCGAAACCCCTGTATAGGAAACTTTCTGTCCCTTGGCTTGAACAGCAAGGGAAATATATTGGCTTGAAAATCAAGAAAATTGACTTTAACCACGTTATTCTCCCCAAACGGGATATTTTTTTCTCTTTTCTTTTTTTTTCTTTTCCACAGATAGCTTGGCACTGGAACATCGTAGAGGGTTGTTCAATAGCTCATTTTAAAGGAAATTAATTGGGTTAAAAATCTATAGTAAGTAAAATAAATTATTTCTAAAAGAGAATAAATTTTTCCACCAAAAACTGCATTTTTGATGTCTTTTCACACTGCAGTCTTTCAAACATAATCGTATACCAGCGGTAAGATTTGAACCCACACCTCCGAAGATACAATAAAGAACGACACCTTGCCCATGTTAACTTAAAAATAAATAGGGATTATGTAATTTCCAATAGTATCATGGCTGTAGAGATGGCTGAAACCTAGTTACAATAAAAAAAGATCATTGGAATAACAAAAATTGAATACCTTTGGAATTAGCTAGCTACTTGATTATTTGAGACTCGTCTCTTACTATTTAAAAGAAGAAAAAGCCGTAGGCTTTTTCCTGTGTGTAATCAGTTTATTATCATAGGCAGCGCGCTAGCACTGCCTGAGTAAAGAACGATGTGGGCACAATGTGTTTTTTTTTCCGGGTTGCAGCGATAGCTAGCAACCTAGTAAGAGACGATCACGTCCAATGTTAAGAAATATAAAAACCCATAGTTCCTAACAAAGGAGTCAGATCAAAACAAAAAGTACACCATTAGAACCGCCTTGTCCGAAACCCCTGTATAGTTATAATAAAGAACGACCTCTTGCCTATACTAAATTTATAGACCACTGAACTACAGTATAGGTTAGTAATTTACATAAAGGATCGATATAGTTCATCATAAATAGTGTTAGTCAAGTACTTATTAATAGAAGTTTTGTTAGACATTAATTTGACAAATGTGAAAAAATTATCTGTACCAGGAATTAAACCTACGACCTTCGGAGTAGAACTCCAACACGCTATCTACTGCGCCATGCAGGCTTTCAAGGAGAAAATTTTGAAATGGTTTATGTTGTACTATATCAAACAATTCGTGGTGACGAACTGTAAGCAAGAGAAGACCCGGCTCAATAGTAACCGAAACTCAAAAAACACATTTGAAGGATACATTTTTAAATAGTTTATCATCATATCATGGTCAAGATTGATCCATGACGTCATAATCTTAGGCATTTAATCATCATAATAAAAAAGCTGTATAATGTAGTCCAACAGTTCGTGGTGACGAACTGTATAGTAAGAGCGACTCGTCTCAATAGTAACCGAAACTTTGAAAAACGGAATTTTGATACCAATTGATACATCAAAAGAATGGGATTTTTACGCTGATTTTTACATATAGGATCAATACTAAAAATGGGAGTTTTGTAAGTAATCATACAGTTCGTGGTAACGAACTGTTCAGTAAGAGCGACTCGTCTCAATAGTAACCGAAACTCTAAAAAACTAAATTTTAATATCAATAGATACATCTGGCACAAGCCCTTTTTAGAATTTTGAGGGGGGTGTAGAATAAATGCCTTGGATCACTTATATATGCTTTAGATAATTTATGAATACTTTAGTTGATTTATTATTTTTTACATCACTTATAAGCGCATTGATGGTTTGACCAGTTAGACTTTCTTCTTTATAAAAGACAAGGTCGCAACTTGTCTGCCCTTTTAGCTTCAGAACCCAGATACAAAACACGACTGGGACATTATTCTTGATGTATATCCTTCCTCTTCTAAGCATTCTCCTTCCTCATTTCAGCCTCCTGCATTCGACCTTTCTCTCATAGTGTACGTATAATGTTTAATTGGATCAACATTGAACTGATTTTGTGCGCTTCTTGTACTTGGCAGTGCATCAAGTTGAGGCTCCGATCTTGGCAGTGGATCCAGTTGAGGCTCGTTTAAGGAAGAAATGCAGGATTCTAAAAAAATCATAGTTGTTGTCATAGAAACTTTTAAATGTGTTTTAATCCTTTAGGAGATGCATACCATACCTAGTCCCCATTAACAAGAGTGGAAAACTTTCCGTCCAGTATTGGCATTGTCGTGTACCTTGAAAAACGCAGGCAGGCACGGCGTTCAAGTGGTGAAGGTGGTTCCTTATGCATCTGAGTAAATCAAGTACAAGTCTACCGTTATAGGTTCTAAACTTCTCTAAGTTCTTTAAGACAACTGGGTCCAAGCGCGCTTTCCATTGTTCACCCATTATCTTTGAAGCCCAGCCTTCTAATGGATCAACGATAGATGAATCCCTCGTGTCTCTGTGAAGTCTATCGGAGCCTCTATGCGCTTTGAGTCAAATCTCGCACAAGCCCTTTTTAGAATTTTGAGGGGGATGTTAAAAAAATGCCTTGGATCACTTATAAATAATTTAGATGATTTATCATTTTTTACATCACTTATAAGCGCATTGATGGTTTGACCAGTTAGACTTTCTTCTTTATAAAAGACAGTGTCACAGTTTATCCGCTCTTTTAGCTTCAGAACACAGATAAAAAACAACAATGGGGCATTATTTTTGATACACATACTTCCTCTTCTATGCATTCCTCTTGCTCTTCTTAGCCCTCTGCTTGTCAACTTCTTCCACAAAGCATACGTAATCAAAATAGGGAAGAGTAGGCAATCTGACGGAGAATCAAAATTGAACTGATTTTGTAAACTGCTTATACTTGGCGGTCTATCCAGTTGAATATAAAGAAAGTGGAGAAAGCATTAAAATATGAACTAATGAGGTGTGAAGTGGAGGCCATGGATAAAATTACCGAGGATCTGGAAGATGCAGCTAGACGGCATAATAGTAAAATATTGTACTGGCATGTTAACAAATTGAGAGGGAGTAGTCAATCTGGACTTCGCAAAGTTAAAGATAGAAATGGGGCCGCAATTAGCGATAAGGAAAAAACTAAAGAGAGATGGGCCGAACATTTTGAGAATTTGCTTAACCGAGATAGAGTTGCAGGAAAAGACATAGAGGAAAATGAAAAAGTTTGTGATACCTTGGATGTGAAGGAAGATTTGTTTTGTGAGGAGGAATTAGCAACAGTACTAAAAGGATTAAAAAATAATAAGGCTCCAGGTGCAGATAGGGTGGTAAATGAGTTTCTTAAATATGGTGGCTCTGAGGTTAGAAATAAGTTACTGAAGATTATGAATATGATTATAATAAAGATCGAACTCTTCCCTATACTAACTTGCATACGCAACTTCACTATAGTTAAGATTACAGTATTAATATTTCCGGGTTGCAGCGGTAGCTAGCAACCTAGTAAGAGACGATCACGTCCAATGTTAAGAAATATAAAAACCCATAGTTCCTAAAAGAGGAGTCAGATCAAAACAAAAGTACACCATTAGAACCGCCTTGTCCGAAACCTCTATAAAGGAAACTTACCGCCCTTTGGCTTGAATAACAAAGAAAATATATTGGCTTGAAAATCAAGAAAATAGACTTTTACCACGTTATTCTCCCCAAACGGGATATTTTTTTCTTTTTTCTTTTTTTCCACAGATAGCTTTGCACTGGAACATCGTAGAGAGTTGTTCAATAGCTCATTTTAAAGGAAATTAATTGGGTTAAAATTACATTAAAAGACGATCACTGAAATAGCAAACCATTCCATACATTGGATTTAGCTACTTGATTGTTTGAGTTTCGTCTCTTACTATTTAAAGGAAGAAAAAGCCGTAGGCTTTTTCCTGTTTGTATTTACAGTTAAAAAACGAACTCAAGCCCAAAGAAACTGAACCCTGTGGTTCATTCATATTATCTCCATTATTTTTGCTAGGATGTAAATAAACAAGTTTCTTTTTCAAATTTAAATTTAAAGGATAGTGATTTTAATTCAACAAATTAAAAGTTCTTCCCAACGGGGAATCGAACCCCATTCTCCCATGTAACAAGTTCGCAGTGCTTACCATTAGACTATCGAAGACTTATATAGAGAAAGTTACATATAAGATATGATAATAATTTTATCCGGGTTGCAGCGGTAGCTAGCAATCCGGGTTGCAGCGGTAGCTAGCAACCTAGTAAGAGACGATCACCTCCAATGTCAAGAAATATAAAACCCCCCAACTCCTAAAAAAAGAGTCAGATCAAAACAAAAAGTACACCATTAGAACCGCCTTGTCCGAATCCTCTATAAAGGAAACTTACCTCCCTTTGGCTTGAATAACAAAGAAAATATATTGGCTTGAAAATCAAGAAAATTGACTTTTACCACGTTATTCTCCACAAACGGGATATTTTTTTCTTTCCGCTTTTTCTTTCTGCTCAGCTAGCTGGGCACTGGAAAATCATAGAGAGCTGTATAATAGCTCATTTTAAAGGAAATTGCAACATCTAGTCACTTTTGTATTTAAAAATAAAATACTTTTTAAAGTAGAATCAATTTTGTCAAAAAAATTGCATTTTTGATGTATTTTCATACTGCAGTCTTTTCAAAGATATTTGAATTTTGAAGCAATAAAACAGTCCATGTAATGAACTCTATAGTAATAATAGCTACTTGTCTCAATAGTAACCGAAACTCCTGGAACCAAAATTTTCTTTTTTGGCTTAATCGCTAAAATTATTATGTAAACTGCAAAAATATTTATGATGCCTAATCAGTAATAGTAATTTTTTAATTTAAACAACAAAAGTACATGAAAATTCTAAAAATAGTTTTGCTTTTTGTCTCCTGGAAGAATTTTTTTTTTCATCTCAGTTCAAATTTATTATTGTATCCTGTAACCCGTAAAGTACATATCTCCATATTATTGTCTCATAATTGCAATTATTTTAGTTTTCAGTCCAGAATCACTAAACTTATTATTTAAACTGCAAAAATATTTATGGTGTCTAACCAATAATACTAATTTTGTAATTCAAACAAGATAAATACCTGAAAATTTTAAAATTAGTTTTGTTTTATGCTAGGTTTTAGATACTCGACACGGGATTTTGTGTGCTTAATAATTTTAAATCTTGAAAAAATATGGTCTCACGCGAGTGGAAAAAAAGAAAGAATAACCAAAAACAATATCAAAATAGAACAATCCAAATTTCTACTAATAGAAAACTTTACTACACAAAAAATAAAGCTAACATCCTGAGATATAAGAAAAGTTTATTTAAAAGAGATAAAAATGCCACCAAACGCAATAAAGCTCGAGCACGCGTAAGGATTGCTACTAAGATGTCTTGTGATCCAGGATTTAAGAAAATGAAATATGACAGAGCAAAACAGAGGTATCTTACGGATCAGGGGTATCGAGAAGGGAAAATTGAGACAGCGAAACAAAAGAGCAAGGAACGGTTTGATAACGATATAGATTACCGAAACAAACATAAGAAAAAAGTTGCTACCAGAATAATGGGTAGATACTGGGGTGACAAAAGCTATAATGAAAAAATTAAATTCTCTGCGAGGTTGTACCGAAGAACGCATAAGGACAAAGGGAAAAATTACATTCAGAAATACAAGAAGATGGCAAAAATGCAGGCTGATCTTTGTAAATTGAGAAACATTTTACGCATGTTTTATCGGGATCACGAAAAGTATTCGAAATTACAGATTAAAATTCTCTTTGAAAGAGCGGATGCTGTTGAAAAGTCGGCTAGAAATGCTTTGGCAAAGCTTCATGGCAATATCCAAAAGAAATGTTGTCAGTTTAACGAAAAGCTTCCAAGGTATGGATTGGCAACTGCGGAACAGTTTATAGATGCAATGGAAAATGTTCGACAACACAGTGAATATACGGAGGCGTACTTCTTAGAAAATTCGTATATTAATTTTGGAAGGAGCAATTGCAGTTTATGTAGCAGCAATAAAAATATATATACTAGCATACCTATCAACAGCGAAGGAAAAGCAATGTTTTTCAATTATGGCGAAAACGAGCCTGTTAGGGCTATTAGTAAATGTGTTTGTAAGACTAATGATTTAGAACAAATTCCTGGAACACCGACTCAAGAAAAAAGCATTTCTAACTGTGTTTTAAACAGTTCGTTTAGTTCTACTGAATATTTGGCAAAAAAATTCTCTGTGTAGTAGAACACACTGTCCTGAAAAGTACGAGACAACTATTGAAAAATGCTCTAAAACTAGATCTGACAAGGAAATTATGATGGCTGAAGTCACCTATAACAATCTGAGTAAAAATTCAAAACCAAAAATTGGGCAGCAGGTTACTTCGCAATGTCACCCTGATATCTGCAAGCTCTATCCGACGGATATTGAATTATGTCAAATTCTTTTTGATATCCTTGAAAACAATATAGCATTAAAATTTTCAACTGACAAAGTGGTTAATTTCTACCTTGGCGGCTTGGATTATTGTGAAATCAATTACAGGGACACAAGAAAGCATGGGCATTCGTTATACTGTAGCCCAAATGAGGGATGTCAGAGCTATTTGCGTTCTCTAAGGGCACTAGCTCCACATTTTCCTGTCTTGAACTGTTTCATTAATAGCGTATATAAGGCAGTATCAAAATGTAAGATTATACAACATATTAATCTACTAAAGTCGAGGGCTCGTACAAGGAACTAAGTCATCACATAGAAGAAGTGTCAAGTAGACTCTGTCGTAATAATAGTCAAGACTTCATTTACGGTGATGGCAATATTAGAGTTTCTGTGGATGAAAATACAATAATAAAATTATTTGGTGAGAGCCTTGATAAGGTAGCTAACATTAGGGATGTATACCCCACAATGCATTGTGACAGTTGTGAGCAGATAAAGACAAAATACAATTGAAGAGTCTAAGATCCCTTTCAAATAAGAAAGGTTTTGATGTAATGATGGCCACGATTTTAGAACACCTACAACAGGACATACCCAAAGATGACAGAGAAGAACTAATTCAATGTACAGGTTGGAAAGAGGATGTCATAGATTCATTCTTTGTCTGTGATTACTGTGCTGGGAAAATGTTGAAAAGTCAGGAGAATGTCCGATCAGTATTAAATAACCTTCATATAGACTGTACACCGGAATGTATAATACAATAAAGAACGACACCTTGCCCATGTTAACTAAAACATAAATAGGGATTATGTAATTTCCAATAGTATCATGGCTGTAGAGATGGCTGAAACCTAGTTACAATAAAAAACGATCATTGGAATAACAAAAATTGAATACCTTTGGAATTAGCTAGCTACTTGATTATTTGAGACTCGTCTCTTACTATTTAAAAGAAGAAAAAGCCGTAGGCTTTTTCCTGTGTGTAATCAGTTTATTATCATAGGCAGCGCGCTAGCACTGCCTGAGTAAAGAACGATGTGGGCACAATGTGTTTTTTTTCCGGGTTGCAGCGATAGCTAGCAACCTAGTAAGAGACGATCACGTCCAATGTTAAGAAATATAAAAACCCATAGTTCCTAACAAAGGAGTCAGATCAAAACAAAAAGTACACCATTAGAACCGCCTTGTCCGAAACCCCTGTATAGGAAACTTTCTGTCCCTTGGCTTGAACAGCAAGGGAAATATATTGGCTTCAAAATCAAGAAAATTGACTTTAACCACGTTATTCTCCCCAAACGGGATATTTTTTTCTCTTTTCTTTTTTTTTCTTTTCCACAGATAGCTTGGCACTGGAACATCGTAGAGGGTTGTTCAATAGCTCATTTTAAAGGAAATTAATTGGGTTAAAAATCTATAGTAACTAAAATAAATTATTTCTAAAAGAGAATAAATTTTTCCACCAAAAACTGCATTTTTGATGTCTTTTCACACTGCAGTCTTTCAAACATAATCGTATACCAGCGGTAAGATTTGAACCCACGCCTCCGAAGAGACTGGTGGCTAACACCAGTGTCTTGGACCACTCGGCCAGGCTGCCTCTCATAAATAAATATATATGTGAATTTGGGTTGCAGCAGTAGCTAGCAACCTAGTAAGAGACGATCAGTCCCATGCTAAGAAATATAACAAAACTCCTAAAAATAGAGTAAGATCAAAACAAAAGTACATCATTAGAACTACCTTGTCTGAAACCCTACTAGATAAATAATTAATGTCGTAGCTTTATATTAGAGCTATGACGTGAATAGAAAAACACGAAATTATATTGTTGTTTCTGATGACGTCATGAAATAATATCATTGCGCCTTGACGTCAATAAAATCATTACACTGTTATTCATTATTACTACTTAAGAACGACACAGATGTAAATTCTCTCATTCTTGATTAGAATAATGGTTAGATCGAAGCAAGCTATACGAAATTTGAAAAAACAGTACTACACAAACAACAGAGATAGTATCTTGAAAAGAGAAAAGCAAAGGTATTCAACCGACCAGGCGCATCGAGAAGTAAAAATTGAGAGAGCAAAACAAAGGTATTCAACCGACCAGGCGTATCGAGAAGTAATAATTGAGAGAGCAAAACAAAGGTATTCAACCGACCAGGCGTATCGAGAAGTAATAATTGAGAGAGCAAAACAAAACAGCAAGATGTGTTATCACAATGATGAAGATTATAGACATGCGAAAATTGAGACAGCCAAACAAAAGAGTAAGGAACGGTATGATAATGATGAAGATTACCGAAACAAACATAAGAAAAAAGTTGCTACCAGAATAATGGGTAGATACTGGGGTGACAAAAGCTATAATGAAAAAATTAAATTCTCTGCGAGGTTGTACCGAAGAACGCATAAGGACAAAGGGAAAAATTACATTCAGAAATACAAGAAGATGGCAAAAATGCAGGCTGATCTTTGTAAATTGAGAAACATTTTACGCATGTTTTATCGGGATCACGAAAAGTATTCAAAATTACAGATTAAAATTCTCTTTGAAAGAGCGGATGCTGTTGAAAAGTCGGCTAGAAATTCTTTGGCAAAGCTTCATAGTAATATCCAAAAGAAATGTTGTCAGTTTAACGAAAAGCTTCCAAGGTATGGATTGGCAACTGCGGAACAGTTTATAGATGCAATGGAAAATGTTCGACAACACAGTGAATATACGGAGGCGTACTTCTTAGAAAATTCGTAAATTAATTTTGGAAGGAGTAATTGCAGTTTATGTAGCAGCAATAAAAATATATATACAAGCATACCTATCAACAGCGAAGGAAAAGCAATGTTTTTCAATTATGGCGAAAACGAGCCTGTTAGGGTTATTAGTAAATGTGTTTATAAGACTAATGATTTAGAACAAATTCCTGGAACACCGACTCAAGAAAAAAACATTTCTAACTGTGTTTTAAACAGTTCGTTTAGTTCTACTGAATATTTGGCAAAAAATTCTCTGTGTAGTAGAACAAACTGTCCTGAAAAGTACGAGACAACTATTGAAAAATGCTCTAAAACTAGATCTGACAAGGAAATTATGATGGCTGAAGTCACCTATAACAATCTGAGTAAACATTCAAAACCAAAAATTGGGCAGCAGGTTACTTGGCAATGTCACCCTGATATCTGCAAGCTCTATCCGACGGATATTGAATTATGTCAAATTCTTTTTGATATCCTTGAAAATAATATAACATTAAAATTTTCAACTGACAAAGTGGTTAATTTCTACCTTGGCGGCTTGGATTATTGTGAAATCAATTATCCGGGTTGCAGCGGTAGCTAGCAACCTAGTAAGAGACGATCACGTCCAATGTTAAGAAATATAAAAACCCATAGTTCCTAACAAAGGAGTCAGATCAAAACAAAAAGTACACCATTAGAACCGCCTTGTCCGAAACCCCTGTATAGGAAACTTTCTGTCCCTTGGCTTGAACAGCAAGGGAAATATATTGGCTTGAAAATCAAGAAAATTGACTTTAACCACGTTATTCTCCCCAAACGGGATATTTTTTTTCTTTTTTTTTTCTTTTCCACAGATAGCTTGGCACTGGAATATCGTAGAGGGTTGTTCAATAGTTCATTTTAAAGGAAATTAATTGGGTTAAAAATCTATAGTAACTAAAATAAATTATTTCTAAAAAAGAATAAATTTTTCCACCAAAAACTGCATTTTTGATGTCTTTTCACACTGCAGTCTTTCAAACATTATCTTATACCAGTTATTATAATAAAGATCGAACTCTTCCCTATACTAACTTGCATACGCAACTTCACTATAGTTAAGATTACAGTATTTATATTATGCATCATTATAAATTATAAAAGGTTCAAATGTTCGAAGATTATAGAGTTAAAAATTTTCCCACCCCGGGAATCGAACCCGAGCCTGTTAAGTGAAAGTTAACTATCCTAGCCACTAGACCATATTGAACCATAAAGAAGTATGATTTAAGAGCCATATGCATATTATTATTTCACCATACCAATTATAATAAGGCCAAAACAAATCGTCGACTTGCAACCTTACTTTTGACACATTAGTTAAATCTTCATCAGGCTTAAAAAATGTTTTGCTAGTTTTACATGAAAGAACGAACCTTAGTCCATATACAATAAATTTACATTAAAGAACGATTAAGGTGTCATTGTATAGATGTTCGGGTTGCAGTGGTAGCTAGTAGCCAAGCAAGAGACGATCACGCCACATAACAAAAAACTAAAATAAACAATAACTCCTAAAAATAGATTCAGATTAATCCGGGTTGCAGCGGTAGCTAGCAACCTAGTAAGAGACGATCACGCCCCATAGTAAAAATTAAGTAACCCATAACTCCTGAAAAAAGATTCAGATCAAAACAAGAAGTACACTATTAGAACCGCCTTGTCCAAACCTTATATATAGCAAACTTAATTTCCTTTGGCTTGAATAACAAAGAAAATATATTGGCCTGAAAATCAAGAAAATTGACCCTAATTACATTAAAGGACGATTATTGGAATAACAAACCATTGCATACATTGGGCTTAGTTTATAATAAGGAACGACCTCTTGCCTATACTAAATATTATACGCCGCTTAATCATAGTATAGGCTAGTAATTCCCCAGCCAGGTTGCAGCGGTAGCTAGTAACCTACTAAGAGACGATCACGTCCAACGTTAAAAAATATAAAAAGCCATAGCTCCTAAAAAAGGAATAAGATCAAAACAAAAAGTACACTATTAGAACCGCCTTGTCCAAGACCCTTATTTAGGAAACTTTCCATCCTTTGGCTTAAACAGCAAAGGAAATCCGGGTTGCAGTGGTATTACATTAAAAGACGATCAATGGAATAACTAAAATTTGCATACATTGGAATTAGTTAGCTACTTGATTGCTTAAGGTTCGTCTCTTACTATTTCAAAGAAGAAAAAGCCGTAGGCTTTTTCCTGTTTGTAATCAGTTTATTATCCGGGTAGCAGCGGTAGCTAGCAACTTACATAAAGGACCAATATAGTACATCATAAATGGTATTTGTCAATTATGTTTTCTTATATAATCCAGGTTGCAGCGGTAGCTAGTAACCTAGTAAGAGACGATCATGCCTCAAAGTAAAAACTAAAGTAACCCATAACTCCTGAGAAAAGATTCAGATTAAAATCCAGGTCGCAGCAGTAGCTAGCAACCTAGTAAGAGATTACATTAAAGAACAAACTGTAGTGCATAGTAACTGAAGTATTATAGCACTTGACATAAGTCTTACATTAAGGAACGAAGTGTTGCCCATATTATATGAAGTAATACAAAAAATCATTTTATAGGTGATTATTTTAATTATATTCCTTAAGAAATCATGATAAGTAAAAATTTCAAACACCGGGATTTGAACCTGAGCTAACTCGGCAAGCTATCCCAGCCACTAGACTGTGTAGGATATATTAAAACATATGATTAAGGAAGTTTAAGCTAAAGAACAAATTATGGACCTAGTTCGCTGCCTGATTATTTTTATAAGAGGTTACATTAAAAGACTGTCAGTGGAATCTGACTATTTCAAAGAAGAAAAGCCGTAGATGCTTCCTGTTTACAATCAGTTTTAATAAGGGATTATTGCTTAAAGAGCAAATATCTGGTAATTAAAAAATATGTGTATTTCAAACAGTTCGTGGTAACGGACTGTTTTTTATACTGATTTTAAATAAATAAGTTTCATCAAGTTTAGTCTCAACCATCCAAAGTTACAAAAAGGACCGATACCAGGAATTTATCCCTTTTTTATAGTTTCAAACAGTTCATGGTAACAAATTGTATAGTAAGAGCGAATAGACTTAATAGTGGCCAAAACTCTAAAAAGCGGAATTTTTGATACCAATAGATACAACAAAACAATTTTATTCTAATGCTGATTTTAAATATGTAAGTTACATCAAGTTTAGTCTTTTCCATCAAATGTTACGAGCCTGAGAATTTTTGCCTGTTTAAAAAAACGGAAAAACCTCCCAAAAGTCATAAAATCTTAATGAAAATCACACCATCAGATTCAGCATATCAGACAACCTAACTGGAGAGGTTTCACGCTCCTATTTGTAAAAATGTGGAATTTGGTATTATTTGCCAGAAGACAGATCCCTGGTGCGTGTTTATTTGTTATTTAGTCTGTTTTTTTCTTTAGGGGTGATCGTATCGAAAAGTTTCAGTGCTTTTTTTAAACAAAAACCAAAACATTTAAAAAATAAAATCCCTTTATACAAAAACTGCATTTTTGATGTCTTTTCATACTGCATCTTTTCAAAGATATTTGATTTTTGAAGCAAGTCCGAATGTCGATTAATAACAATGTATGGCATAATAATTGACGTGACGTAATATCTACTACCGATTGTGTACTAATAACCATATAGGACGTAATGAGTGACGTGAAGTAAAAATTGAAAAAAAAATCTATTTATTTTATTTTAGTTTTCAGCTCAGAATCGCTAAAGTTATAAACTATAAAAAAAATATGGTATCTGAGAAATAATTTTAATCTTTTAATTTAAACTAGAAAAATACCTGAAAGTTTAAGAATTAGTTTTATTTTTGTTAGGTTCTTGGTACTCGATAAGTGACTTAAACAAAAACAGTTTGATAATACTTATTTCCATAAGAAAATAATTTATTGTAATGGTTTTACAAGTAAGATATTTATAAGACAACAAATAGTGCATCTAAGCACTATTACAGCAAAATTAAAAATAAGATATATACATAAAGGAGATAACTTACTAGGTAAACAAATAATATGACTAAGAACTCAATAAATAGTGCACTGTTACAGCAACATCACAAATAAGACAATACAACAACACTACAAATAATATTACAAATAACATTCCAAATAACTCAATGCAGCAACATTATTAATAAAACAACAAATAATACAACTAAGACAACCAAAAATCCTAAGACAACAAATAATATAACTAAGACATCTAAGAAAACAAATAGTACAACTAAGCACAAATATTACAGCAACATTAAAAACAAGATTACAAAGAACTCAATATAAAAACATTACAAACAATAAGACAACAAATAGTGCAACTAAGCACTATTACAGCAAAATTACAAATAAGACATATACATAAAGGATCTATATAGTTAATTACGATTTACATTTAGAACATAACACTGGCACATTTATATATAGAACTGAACGTTGATACATTTGCCTATAAAACATAACATTTGTACATTTACACATAGAACTGAACGCTGGTATATTAACACATAGAACTGGGCTCTGGTAAGATTACATGTAGCTTTTATTAGTTTTGCGGATTCATCTATTTCTGAAAAATCCTCTGTTATCACATAAAAGGGATACTTCTGTATCACCATTGTTCATCTGTTTTTGCTTAGTCTTAAAATTTCGACATTTCGCTTTTATTTTTTCTGGCTTATCAAAGCAGGAGGAACTCAATCTCCGAATATGATTGCCAATATAGTTACTGCTAGTTTCTGAAAACTGAAAAGAAATGGGAGAAAATTGTTTATATTGATAAAAAGATTGCATTACATATGAGTCAGTATTTTGACCTCTAAGATGTTTTGCGTTGAATATATGTGCCACCTCATGAATAAGTGTTGTAGCAGTTCTTGCTAGATTGTTTCTTACTAGATCTTTGTATACTTTATTTGTTTCTTTCCAATCGCCATGTGATTCAATAGCAATATAATTACCTTTGCCTTGGCAGAACCTGCCTGCTGCTATTCCATTATAGTGACGACTTCCAGTTGTACTATGGGTATTAGCATATAAAACCGTTATTTGGTTTTCATTTTCAGCATCTTCAGTTTGCAGATCTCTTAAGATACTGAATATTTCAATTTCTTCAAGATTATAAGAAATTGGCCTGGCTCATAAAACAATTCAATAGTTTTGACAACAAAATAAGGATTATCTACATCTGAAAATGACTGAAGTCTATAGGTTTCCTTAAGAGCTGAAAACACCAACATTGAGTAAGACAAGAAATCAGACATACTTTTTGAACTCTCGTATATTGAGTGGTGAAAAATTAATTTGAATGGAACTATGTTTTTTTCTGGTTTAGCCTGTGCAGGTTTTAAAAATATTTTGTTGCGTATGATTATAAGTTCATTATCTTTGTTTTGTAGTAGCATATACAAAGGCAATAATGAATAAAAAGTATAGGTTTTATCGTCTTCTTCAACGACGAAAAAACCCATGCGAATCTTTTTTGCCTCAGCACCCTTATCTGTTTCTAATATAAACGCACCAAAAACACTTTTGATTCCCTGTTTCTCGTCTTTAAATTTGGTACTGTATACGTTAAATTCAAAATTTAGATCGGGCTTCTGAGATTTATGCTTATGGATGATGCGAAGATCGTCGTGAAATATCCTAGATGGCTCTAAATCTAAAATTATGGTCGATGAAAACTTTTTACATACTTCAGTTGGAATATGCACCTGTACTTTCCTGTTGATGGTTGTCAGTTGAATAGAATCAATTCCAAGAAGACAAAACGGTTTTTCTTTTTCACCTACGAGAGCAAGAACTGTTAAGCACAAAAAAACTGTTAAGGTAATGCACAAAGACAGTACACTTATAAATTTAAATTTTCTATTCATTTCTATAAACAGACGACGTATCAATGATGACGTATAAAGATAGCGTATTAAGTCACAAAATTGAACAAAAAACAAACCTAATTTAAAATTTTTTAGGTATTTTCCTAGGCTGAATTAAAAAACCAAAACTATTTCTTGGACACCATAAATATTTTTGCAGTTTACATAATAACTTCTGCGATAATGAGCTGAAAATTAAAATAAAATGAAATTTATTGAGAAATTCTCTTTTTTGCTATGAAAATATAGCCCAACATTAAACAGATGCTCATTTTAAGAGTTAAGCCAAAAAAAGTTTGGTTTCAGGAGAAAATTATAATTTTGAACTGAGAAATGAAACAAAATTATTCTATTGAAAATGTTCAAGAACTACTATAGTTTCAATTTAAAGATCAATTTTTTTGTTAAAACCCTAAACAAATGTCTGCATTTTACATAACTTTTTACATGGTTTTTATGTTTTTAAAAATATTATTTTGATCTTCCTATGCAAGATGATTCTTAATAAAATAATGCTACAGTGTGGTACAAAACGTAATTTTCGGACTAAGGCCCGTGACTCTAGTTTTAGAAGTTATGGGTATTTATAATTATTGGTATTGAACTTGATCTCCTCTTACTAGGATGTTAGCTATCGCTGCAATCCCGATATTCTATCCATTAAATCACGCATCGAGTCTATTTTATTTAACCAAAAATAAAAACAAATTCTAAAATTTATAGGTATAATCTAATTGGAATTTAAATAATTAAATACATAAAGGCTCGATCATCGAATTTAAGCTGAAACTAAGTAAAGGACAATTATGCCTCCATATATTCACAGTGATGTATAAGATTTCCCATTACATCTGTAAGCTGTTCCACAGTTGCCGGTCCATACCTTGGAAGCTTTTCACTAAACATGTTACAGTAAAGAACGATCTCTCGCCCATAGTAACTGATATACGGTGGTTCCAGGGGTATTTTCCGGGTTTTATTACTACTTAAGAACGACAAAGATGTAAATTCTCTCATTCTTGATTAGATAATGGTTAGATCGAAGCAAGCTATACGCAAGTTGAAAAAACAGTACTACACAAACAACAGAGATAGTAACTTGAAAAGAAAAAAGCAAAGGTATTCAACCGACCAGGCGTATCGAGAAGTAATAATTGAGAGAGCAAAACAAAACAGCAAGATGTGTTATCTCAATGATGAAGATTATAGACATGCAAAAATTGAGAAAGCCAAACAAAAGTTCAAGGAGAGTTATCACAATGATGAAGATTACCGCATCAAATATAAGAAAAACCAAAAGCAAAGGTATTCAACCGTCCAGGTGTATCGAGAAGTAAAAATTGAGACAGCCAAACAAAAGATCAAGGAGCGTTACTGGGGTGACACAATCTATAATGAAAAAATTAAATTCTCTGCGAGGTTGTACCGAAGAACGCATAAGGACAAAGGGAAAAATTACATTCAGAAATACAAGAAGATGGCAAAAATGCAGGCTGATCTTCGTAAATTGAGAAACATTTTACGCATGTTTTACCAGGATCACGAAAAGTATTCAAAATCACAGATTAAAATTCTCTTTGAAAGAGCAGATGCTGTTGAAAAGTCGGCTAGAAATGCTTTGGCAAAGCTTCATAGTAATATCAAAAAGAAATGTTGTCAGTTTAATGAAAAGCTTCCAAGGTATGGATTGGCAACTGCGGAACAGTTTATAGATGCAATGGAAAATGTTCGACAACACAGTGAATATACGGAGGCGTACTTCTTAGAAAATTCGTATATTAATTTTGGAAGGAGCAATTGCAGTTTATGTAGCAGCAATAAAAATATATATACAAGCATACCTATCAACAGCGAAGGAAAAGCAATATTTTTCAATTATGGCGAAAACGAGCCTGTTAGGGTTATTAGTATATGTGTTTGTAAGACTAATGATTTAGAACAAATTCCTAGAACACCGACTCAAGAAAAAAGTATTTCTAACTATGTTTTAAACAGTTCTTTTAGTTCTACTGAATATTTGGCAAAAATTTTCTGTGTAGTAGAACAAACTGTCCTGGAAAGTACGAGACAACTATTGAAAAATGCTCTGAAACTAGATCTGACAAGGAAATTATGATGGCTGGAGTCACCTATAACAATCTGAGTAAACATTCAAAACCAAAAATTGGGCAGCAGGTTACTTGGCAATGTCACCCTGATATCTGCAAGCCCTATCCGACGGATATTGAATTATGTCAAATTCTTTTTGATATCCTTGAAAATAATATAGCATTAAAATTTTCAACTGACAAAGTGGTTAATTTCTACCTTGGCGAATTGGATTATTGTGAAATCAATTACAGGGACACAAGAAAGCATGGGTATTCGTTATACTGTAGCCCAAATGAGGGATGTCAGAGCTATTTACGTTATCTAAGGGCACTAGCTCCACATTTTCCTGTCTTGACCTGTTTCATTAATAGCGTATATAAGGCAGTATCAAAATCTAAGAATATGCAACATATTAATCTACTAAAAGTCGAGGGCTCGTACAAGGAATTAAGTCATTATTTAGAAGAAGTGTCAAGTAGACTCTGTCGTAATAGTCAAGACGTCATCTACGGTGATAGCACTATTAGAGTTTCTGTGGATGAAAATACAATAATAAAATTATTTGGTGAGAGCCTTGATAAGGTAGCTAACATCAAGGATGTATACCCCACAATGCATTGTGACAGTTGCGAGCAGATAAAGACAAAATACAAATTGAAGAGTCTAAGATCCCTTTCAAATAAGAAAGGTTTTGATGTAATGTTGGCCACGATTTTAGAACACCTGTGAAAACTTGCCCAATTTTAGAAGAAAGGGGAAAACACCCATCAAAAGTCATAAAATCTTAATCAAAATCACACCATCAGTTTCAGATTATAAGAGAATGTCACAGTAGAGCTTTCAAGCTCCTATCTCCGAAAATGTTGAATTCGGTATTTCTGCCAGAAGAAAGATCACGTACGCGTGTTTATTTTCCCTTTTTTCCATTTACCAGGGGTGAATGTATCGACGCAGTGGTCCTAAAATGTCGCGAGAGGCCTTATTTAAACGGATATTATAAGTTTTAATGCCTTTTTATAAAAAAATAATTTTTCTTTTTATAAAGAAAAATTAAATTTTTTTATAGAAAAAAAATTTAACGCCTTCTAGAAAAAATATAGAAAAGTGGCAGCTACTACAACATTCTGCCTAAACGGGATATTTTTTTTTCTTTTCCACAAAATATCCCCTAAACGGGATATTTTTTTTTTCTTTTCCACAGATAGCTTGGCACTGGAACATTGTAGAAGTTGTTCAATAGCTCATTTTAAAGGAAATTAATTGGGTTAAAAATCTTTTGTAACTAAAATAAATTATTTCTAAAAGAGAATAAATTTTTACACTATAAACTGCATTTTTGATGTCTTTTCATACTGCAGTCTTTGCAATATTTGAGTTTTGTACATATATCATAATCGTATACCAGCGGTAAGATTTGAACCCAAGCCTCCGAAGAAACTGGTGGCTAACACCAGTGCCTTGGACCACTCGGCCACGCTGCCTCTCATAACTATATATTTGAATCTGGATTGCAGCAGTAGCTAACAACCTAGTAAGAGACGATCAGTCCAATGCTAAGAAATATAATAACCCAGAACTAAAAATAGAGTCAGATCAAAACAAAAGTACATCATTAGAACCACCTTGTCTGAAACCCTACTATACATTAAAAGACGATCATTAGAATATCAAGCCATTGCATACATTGGAATTAGTTAGCCACTTGACTGTTAAAGGTTCGTCTCTTACTATTTCAAAGAAGAAAAAGCCGTAGGCTTTTTCCTGTTTGTAATCCGGGTTACAGTGGTAGCTAAGACCCTAGTAAGAGACGATCACGTCCAATATTAAGAAATATAAAAACCCATAACTCCTAAAAAAAGAGTCAAATCAAAACCAAAAGTACACCATTAGAACTGCCTTGTTCGAAACCCCTATATAGGAAGCTTTCTGTCCCTTGGCTTGAACAACAAGGGAAATATATTGGCTTGAAAATCAAGAAAAGTGGAAGCTACTACAACATTCTTCCTAAACGGGATATTTTTATTTCTTTTTTTTACAGTAAAGAACCATCTCTCGCCCATCCGGGTTGCAGCGGTAGCTAGCAACCTAGTAAGAGACGATCACGTCCAATGTTAAGAAATATAAACACCCATAGTTCCTAAAAAAGGAGTCAGATCAAAACGAAAGTACACCATTAGAACCACCTTCCCCGAAACCCCTGTATAGGAAACTTTCTGTCCCTTGGCTTGAACAGCAAGGGAAATATATTGGCTTGAAAATCAAGAAAAGTGGGAGATACTACAACATTCTGCCAAAACGGGTTATTTTTTTTCTTTCTTGTTATCCAGAGATAGCTTTGCACTGGAACATCGTAGAAAGTTGTTCAATGGCTCATTTTAAAGGAAATTAATTGGGTTAAAAACCTTTTGTAACTAAAACAAATTATTTTAAAACACGATAAATTTTTTCACTAAAAACTGTATTTTTGATATCTTTCCATACTGCTGTCTTTTCAAATCCGGGTTGCAGCGGTAGCTAGCAACCTAGTAAGAGACGATCACCTCCAATGTCAAGAAATATAAAACCCCCCAACTCCTAAAAAAAGAGTCAGATCAAAACAAAAAGTACACCATTAGAACCGCCTTGTCCGAATCCTCTATAAAGGAAACTTACCTCCCTTTGGCTTGAATAACAAAGAAAATATATTGGCTTGAAAATCAAGAAAATTGACTTTTACCACGTTATTCTCCACAAACGGGATATTTTTTTCTTTCCGCTTTTTCTTTCTGCTCAGCTAGCTGGGCACTGGAAAATCATAGAGAGCTGTATAATAGCTCATTTTAAAGGAATCCGGGTTGCAGCGGTAGCTAGCAACCTAGTAAGAGACGATCACGTCCAATGTTAAGAAATATAAAAACCCATAGTTCCTAACAGAGGAGTCAGATCAAAACAAAAAGTACACCATTAGAACCGCCTTGTCCGAAACCCCTGTATAGGAAACTTTCTGTCCCTTGGCTTGAACAGAAAGGGAAATATATTGGCTTGAAAATCAAGAAAAGTGGCAGCTACCACGTTATTCTCCCCAAACGGGATATTTTTTTCTTTTTTTTTTTCTTTGTTTCCAGAGATAGCTTGGCACTGGAACATCGTAGAGGGTTGTTCAATAGCTCATTTTAAAGGAAATTAATTGGGTTAAAAACCTTTTGTACTTAAAACAATGTATTTTTAAAATAGAATCAGTTTTTTACGAAAAATCGCATATTTCATATTAAAGATTGATCAATGACGTCATAATCGTATACCAGTGGTAGGATTTGAACCCACATTTTCGAAGAGACTAGTGACTAACACCAGCGCCTTGGACCACTCGGCCAAGAAAAATATCCCACAAACGGGATATTTTTTCTTTCTTTCTTCTTCTTCTTCTTTTCCACAGATAGCTTGGCACTGGGACATTGTAGAGAGCTGTTCAATGGCTCATTTACATAAAGGCTTGATTATAATAAAGAACTACCTCTTGCCTATACTAAATTTTACCACTTAACTATAGTACAGTTATATTTAAGGCCAATATATTAAAACTTTCCATTAAAAGACCATCATTGGAATAAAATCCAATTACATACATTGGATTTAGCTAGCTACTTGATTGTTTGAGGCTAGTCTCTTACTATTTCAAAGAAGAAAAACCCGTAGGCTTTTTCCTGTTTGTAATCAATTATCCGGGTTGCAGCGGTAGTTACATTAAAAGACGATCATTGGAATAACAAAGCATTGCATACATCGGTATTAGTTAGTTACTTGATTGTTTGAGGTTCGTTTCTTACTATTTCAAAGACGAAGAAGCCTTAGGCTTTTTCCTGTTTGTAATCAGGTTATTACTAATGGTTAATGGTTCAGGTTATGTTTAATGGGTCATTTTAAAGAAAATTGCTACATCTAGTACATTATGCAATTAAAAACATAATATTTTTAAAAGTAGAATCATTTTTGACATAAAATCGAACAGTTTGTAGTAACGAACTGTATAGTAAAGAGCGACTCGTCTCAATAGTAACCGAAAATCTAAAAACGAAATAATTTTACCAATAGATACATCAAAAGAATTGAATTTTCATGCTAATTTTAATCCGGGTTGCAGCGGTAGCTAGCAACCTAGTAAGAGACGATCACGTCCAATGTTAAGAAATATAAAAACCCATAGTTCCTAACAAAGGAGTCAGATCAAAACAAAAAGTACACCATTAGAACCGCCTTGTCCGAAACCCCTGTATAGTAAACTTTCTGTCCCTTGGCTTGAACAGCAAGGGAAATATATTGGCTTGAAAATCAAGAAATGTGGCAGCTACTACAACATTCTGCCTAAGCGGGATATTTTTTTTTTTTTTTTTTTTTTTTTTTTTTTTTTTTTTTTTTTTTTGTATCCAGAGATAGCTTGGCACTGGAACATCGTAGATAGTTGTTCAATGGCTCATTTTAAATGAAATTAATTGGGTTAAAAATTTATAGTAACTAAAATAAATTATTTCTAAAAGAGAATAAATTTTTCCACCAAAAACTGCATTTTTGATGTCTTTTCACACTGCAGTCTTTCAAACATAATCGTATACCAGCAGTAAGATTTGAACCCACGCCTCCGAAGAGACTGGTGGCTAACACCAGTGCCTTGGACCACTCGGCCAGGCTGCCTCTCATAAATAAATATATATGTGAATTTGGGTTGCAGCAGTAGCTAGCAACCTAGTAAGAGACGATCAGTCCAATGCTAAGAAATATAAAAACCCAAAACTCCTAAAAATAGAGTCAAATCAAAACAAAAGTACATCATTGAAACTACCTTGTCTGAAACCCTACTAGATAAATAATGAATGTCGTCATAGCTTTATATTAGATTAGAGCTATGACGTGAATAGAAAAAACCATATCAAACAGTTCGTGGTAACGAACTGTAAGTAAGGAGCGACCCGGCTCAATGGTAACCGAAACTCTAGAAAACGGTATTTTGATACAAATAGATACATCAAAAGAATCAGATTTTAATGCTGATTTTAAATATATAAGTTTCATCAAGTTTAATTCTACCCATCAAAAGTTATAATAAAGATCGAACTCTTCCCTATACTAACTTGCATACGCAACTTCACTATAGTTAATATAGTTAAGATTACAGTATTTATATTATACATCATTATAAATTATAAAAGGTTCAAATATTCGAAGATTATAGAGTTAAAAATTTTCCCACACCGGGAATCGAACCCGAGCCTGTTTTATAGTAAAGATATAATAAAGAACGACCTCTTGGCTATACTAAATAATTTATGGCGTTGTAAGAGAATTAGAGCTCTGTCTGGAGTCGTGAGATCGATCCCCATTCCCTACTTAATCTTTATTCATTCTCTTATTCTTGCAAAGGGATTTTTTTAGTAAATACAATTCTTGTCAAACTCATTGTAGAGAGCTAGAGATAAAATTACATTAACATTATAAGAAATCATTATATAGATGATGAATTTTCCTTAATGATTAATATTAGACATAAATTAAAATCTTGTTTAGTACATAAAGGACCGATACTTACAGTAAAGAACGATCTCTCTCCCATACTAACTGATGTATGGTGGTTCCAGGTGTAGTTACATAAAGTATAAATTAAAGAACGAACTATTGCCCATAGTAACTGAAGTATTAAAAGGAACCATTATATAGAGGATGATGCAACACAGACTTATCTTTAGATAAGATAGTATAACACAAATTAATCTTAATTATTTTCCTGAAGAATCTGGGTTGCAACGGTAGATTGCAAACTCCGGGTTGCAGCGGTAGCTTACAGCCTAGTAAGAGACCATCACATCCAATACTGAGAAATACAATAGCCCACAACCCCTAAAAATAGTGTCAGATCGAAACACAAAGTACACTATTAGAATCGCCTTGTCCAAAACTCCTATACGGTATAGGAAACTTACAGTCTCTTTGCTTTAACATAAAAGAAAACATATCGGCTTAAATAACAAGAAAAGTGGCTTGACTACGATATTCTGCATCGACGGCATCTTTTTTTCCGTTTTTTTTCAACTCAGATAGCTGTGCATTGGAAAATCATAGAGAGCTGTTTAATGGCTCGTCTTAAATGAAATTGCTACATCTAGTGCCTTTTGTAATTAAAAAACCAAATAGTTTTTAAAATAGATACATAAAGGACCGATATAGATTATCATAAATGTTGAATTAAAAAATTAAAATCAAAAATTAAAATTATAATAAAGATTGAACTCTTGCCTATACCTACTAAAATAAAAACCCATAAATAATCACAGCATTCTGCCTAAACGGCATCTTTTTTTCCTTTTTCTTCCACAGATGGCTTGGCACTGGAAAATCGTAGAGAGTTGTTCAATGGCGAATTTCTGTCTCAAATAATGCACTAAATCGAGCTTTTGTGTAATGACATCAGTTGCAACTGAGGTTTGTCTTATGCTATATGATTACAAACAGGAAAAAGCCTACGGCTTTTTTCTTTGAAAGACTAAGAGACGAGCCTAAGACAATCAAGTAGCTAACTAATCAAACAGTTCGTGGTAACGAACTGTAAGTAAGGAGCGACCCGGCTCAATGGTAACCGAAACTCTAGAAAACGGGTTTTTTTATACCAATAGATACATCAAAAGAATAAGATTTCAATGCTAATTTCAAATATATATATTTCATCAAGTTTAATCCTACCCATCAAAAGTTACGTGACTGAGAAAATTTGGCTGATTTTTGAAAAAAAGGGGGAAAGACGCCCAAAAACGGCTCTTCATTGGCACTTTAGTCGCAGGTTCTGGAATATCAATTTGGTGGACCGTTAGAAACTATAGAAATTCGAACGCAGAATCAAGAGAAAATAGGAACTCTCCTACTAATGAAAAGAAGGAATTCAGGCTATGTAATGAAGATAAGACGATCAGTCCTCTAACCTCGAAAGAGAAATTCAAATAAAAAAACTCGAAGAAGAGTCAGGTCCAAAGAATGAATTAGAAGAGCCCAGTTTTGTGTAGATACTGGGGTGAGAAAAGCTATAATGAAAAACTTAAATTCTCTGCGAGGTTGTACCGAAGAACGCATAAGGACAAAGGGAAAAATTACATTCAGAAATACAAGAATATAATAAAGATCGAACTCTTCCCTATACTAACTTGCATACGCAACTTCACTATAGTTAAGTTTACAGTATTTATATTATACATCATTATAGATTATAAAAGGTTCAAATGTTCGAAGATTATAGAGTTAAAAATTTTCCCACACCGGGAATCGAACCCGATCCTGTTAAGTGAAAGTTAACTATCCTAGCCACTAGACCATATGGAACCACAAAAAAGTATGATTTAAGAGCCATATGCATATTATTATTTCACCATACCAATTATAATAAGGCCAAAACAAAATCGTCGACTTGCAACCTTACTTTTGACACACTAGTTAAATCTTCATCAGGCTTAAAAAATTTTTTGCTAGTTTTACATGAAAGAACGAACCTTAGCCCATAGTAGCAGGAATTACAGTAAATCCGGGTTGTAGCGGTAGCTAGGAACCTAGTAAGAGACGATCACGTCCAATGTTAAGAAATATAAAAACCCATAGTTCCTAAAAAAGGAGTCAGATCAAAACAAAAAGTACACCATTAGAACCGCCTTGTCCGAAACCCCTGTATAGGAAACTTTCTGTCATTTGGCTTGAATTACTACTTAAGAACCACAAAGATGTAAATGGTCTCATTCGTTAATTAGATAATGGTTAGATCAAAGC
Source organism: Artemia sinica (assembly GCA_027921565.1). Classification (NCBI taxonomy): domain Eukaryota; kingdom Metazoa; phylum Arthropoda; class Branchiopoda; order Anostraca; family Artemiidae; genus Artemia; species Artemia sinica. Next base: position 1,404,475 of record JAPEVW010000034.1, on the reverse strand, counting down.
AAGCTGCACGCAAGTTAAAAAAACAGTACTACACAGACAACAGAGATAGTATCTTGAAAAGAGAATCCGGGTTGCAGCGGTAGCTAGCAACCTAGTAAGAGACGATCACGTCCAATGTTAAGAAATATAAAAACCCATAGTTCCTAACAAAGGAGTCAGATTAAAACAAAAAGTACACCATTAGAACCGCCTTGTCCGAAACCCCTGTATAGGAAACTTTCTGTCCCTTGGCTTGAACAGCAAGGGAAATATATTGGCTTGAAAATCAAGAAAATTGACTTTAACCACGTTATTCTCCCCAAACGGGATATTTTTTTCTTTTTTTCTTTTTTTCTTTTCCACAGATAGCTTGGCACTGGAACATCGTAGAGGGTTGTTCAATAGCTCATTTTAAAGAAAATTAATTGGGTTAAAAATCTATGGTAACTAAAATAAATTATTTATAAAAGAGAATAAATTTTTCCACCAAAAACTGCATTTTTGATGTCTTTTCACACTGCAGTCTTTCAAACATAATCGTATACCAGCGGTAAGATTTGAACCCACGCCTCCGAAGAGACTGGTGGCTAACACCAGTGCCTTGGACCACTCGGCCAGGCTGCCTCTCATAAATAAATATATATATGTGAATTTGGGTTGCAGCAGTAGCTAGCAACCTAGTAAGAGACGATCAGTCCAATGCTAAGAAATATAACAAAACTCCTAAAAATAGAGTAAGATCAAAACAAAAGTACATCATTAGAACTACCTTGTCTGAAACCCTACTAGATAAATAATGAATGTCGTCATAGTTTTATATTAGAGCTATGACGTGAATAGAAAAACACGAAATTATATTGTTGTTTCTGATGACGTCATGAAATAATACCATTGCGCCATGACGTCAATAAAATCATGACGCCGTGACGTCATAATTACTACTTAAGAACGACAAAGATGTACGATATTATTTAGATTTTATTGATAGTACGCAGATAACCAAATCGATAATAAAATCCGTGTTTATAAAGTAAAAATCAAAATATAGAAATTAAGGGGAGTTACAAGTGCATTGAAGAGATAACACCCATGACTTCAGCAATATTGGACTGTATTTCATCAGAGCTTTCCACTATATTGAGACATGAAAGTTTACCCAACAACAACTCTTCTTCCTTATTTCCTGAGCATTTCAAATAGACTTGCATCATCTCAATCAACTAAAATAAAAAGGAACTTGTTAATAACTATGGACTTTCAGGGAGAAGTTACCATTTTGTTTGTGCAGATATATATTGAACTGTTTACGGTTCTGGGTATGAAAATTTCTAAGTACTTGATACGTATAAACATATGATGGAGTATGTTAAATAATTTATGACAAAATTAAGTAACTTTAATAGCAATATTACCCAAATCAGTCGGTAAAAAATGACCAACCAGTCGGCAAAATCCGTTAGTCCACCCCCTATGTTTTGGAAAGTGGTTCATTTGTCAGGAACAACTAAGCATTAATAACTCACTCTTTATCTTGTCCCGAATAGTGCGTACATGTGTAATAAGTGCCAACTTTAACAGTCGAAGGTAATCTTTGTTAGCGGTTTGTAAAGCATGTTGAATCCAAAACATCCTCAAATTGCAGGTAAACATTTAGCAGACACTGTAGCAAAAGGAGTTTCCCAACAGGACCTCATCACTTTTACCAATATTACTGGTCCCGAATTCCTGTATTAAGTCAGTTCAACTTTGATTAAGAAGAGGATTGGTTCCGTTTATCATATACTCAAATCCTAGATCTATATGATAATAAGTAACCTTCAAAAGAGATATAACTCCCATTCCATATCAGAGACGAAGCTCAAGCTTTGCCTATAATGTGTTATAGTAAAGAGCCTTCAGGCTTCAATATATTATTATTATTTTCCTAGAGCGACTTCATTTAGAGGGGCTGGTCATATAAGCTTTAGAAAAGGCCCAATCGACTGAAAATTGAGAGTCAAAAATGATCAGAGGGCAACCAATTCCCCTCCTACACCATTTTCCCCCCAATGACATCCAATCAAAATTTTGAGATAGCCACCTTGTTCAAAATAGTTCAGAGGTCAAATAACTATGCATCCAGGGTTGGTATAGCCCCCCAAAACCCCCGGGACAAAAGCTGTAAGTTATGCAAGTTGCCCATTTTTTACACATAAAGTTTTTTTATTGGGAAAAGGAGGCATGTTTGATCCTGGGTCTCCAAATAGGCTTAGTGTATTAACGTGAAACTTTTAGGAAATCGAGTGGAATATCAAACAAAATAAAAACACTCCATATGCATGCTGGCATTGAAAAGGGCGTATCGGCAGTATCTAAGGAACGGCTGAGGATATTAAGTTGAAATTTCAGGGTATTTTGAGAGGGTTGTTGAAGAATGATCTGGGGTTAAACAGCCCCCGCCCTGCCCTTTTTAAATCCCCCCCTCTCAACACTTATCGAAACTTAGGAAGGATATATCTTTCCAAATAGTTGAAAGGTCTATCAATTATGCCCCCGGGGATGCCATGCCCCCCACAGCCCCATCGGGAATGCATGTAAATCATGCAATTTGTCCATTTTTACGTCCAGGATTTATCATTGAGAAAGGGGAATGTTTGATCTTGGGTGTGTTTGAAAAGACTAAGCGTATTGAAATGAAATTTTTGGGAATGTTGAACTAAATCGAAAGAGATTAAGTGCATCCAGGTTATCAAAACGGCGTATCTTCAATATCTTAAGAACGGGTAAGGGTATTAACTTGAGACTTTTAGGGTACTGCTACTGTGACTGCAACTGCGACTACTTGCTACAGCGACTAAGGTTACTTGCGACGGCGACTACTTGCAACCTCAACTACGAGTGCGACAACTCGTGACTCTGACTCCAATTATTTGCGAACAATTACTTTCAGGAAAGGTTGAGAGGGATATTGAACAAAATCAAAACACATTATGTGCATGCTGGTTGACGAAAAGGCGTGTGAGCAATAGCTCAGGGACTGCTGAGGGTGTTAATTTGAAAATTTCAGGGCAAGTCCAGGGGGATGTTCGGAAATGAGGAGAGACCAGCCCTCTCTCATTTGTCCTCTTTTAATACCCCCTTCCCCTGGCACTGAGTGTAATTAAAGGAAATTTTTTCTTCAAAATATTCAAAAGGTTTAATAAATATGCCTCCGGCGATGTCAAGCCTCCACCAGCCATCAGGGCAAGGGTTGTAAATTATGTAATTTACCCATTGCTTACATTCAGGATTTGTCACTGGGAAAGAGGGAATGTTTTGTTGTGGTTGTCCCCCCCCCCAAAAAAAAAACGAAGGATGTTAAGGTGAAACGTCAGGAAATATTGAGGGGGACGCCGAACTAAACCAAAATACAATATGTGCATCCGGGCTATCAAAATAGGGAATCTACAATATCTTAGGAACGGTTAAGGGTATTAAGATGGAACTTGCAGGGTCACTACTACTACTGCGGCTGCAACTGTGACTACGAGTGTGACTACTTGCGAATACGGCAACTTGCGACTGTGGCTACTTCTTCTTGCGACTACTTTCAGAAAATGTTGAACAAAACCAAAACACGCTATATGAATGCTGGTTGTCAACAGGCCGCATATTCAATGTCTCAGGAAAGGCTGAGGGTATTAAGACTTTAAGGATATGCTGAAAAGTGCCTGGAGGGCAAAGGGTTTTTTCAGATGCCCCCTTCTCTAAACACCAATCAAAATTGTGAAATAGCCACTTTTTTTTCAAAATAGTCAAAAATTTTAATAACCATGCCTCTTGGGATTCCATGCCACCACAGCCCCCAGGGAAAAGGTTTTAAATTATGCAATCTGCCCAATGTTTAGATATGGGATTTATTTCTGGGAAAGGGGGGTATTGTTTGACTCTGGGTGTGTCAGAAAGACTAGGGGTATTCAAGTGAAACTTCAGAGAATGTTGAGGGGGATGTTAAACTAAGTCCAGCAAGTGAACATCACTTGCTGGACTACTTGCGACTACAACTACAACAAATGGAAAGTATTTGCAAGTTAAGTTTGACTACTTGTGACTTCGACTACGACTGGGACCTACGACTACTTGCAAAGGCTGCAATTGCGACTAACTGCTTGCGACTACTGCTGTGACTACAGTCTGCGACTACAACTACTTGCGACTGCGATAATTTGCAACCGTGGCTACTTATAACTGAGACTACTTGAGACTGTAATTACAATAAAGAACGACACCTAGCCCATGTTAACTGAAACATAAATAGGGACTAGCAAGAGACGATCACGCCCCATAGTATAAAATGAAATAGTTACATTAAAAGACGATCATTGGAAAAAAAACCATTGCATACATTGGAATTAGTTAGCTACTTGATATTTTGAGGTTCGTCTCTTACTATTTCAAAGAAGAAATTACATTAAAGAACGAATTGTAGTCCAAAGTAACTGAAGTATTATAAGGAATGATTATATAGATGATAAATTTTCCTTAATCCATGTACAAGATTTTTATAATAAATCTTGTCAACAGGGCGGAACTGTTACCTGTGTAAAAAAATGTGATAATAGAAAGCGAAATTGCAGGACAAATAAAAAAGGCATTGCTAGAAAATATCGCTAGGAAATATAAAGATGAATCAATGAAAAACAAAGTACCAGCAAAAGTTACTATCATTGATCAAACAGTCAATGAGCCAAATAATAGCAAAGATGAAATGCATATTGAACATGTGGATGACCCCCTAGTAAAAATGTGTTCACATGATAGTGTTATTGTAGCATTGAATAATGACAAGGATAAGTATTTGAACTATGAAACAAGTACAACTGGTAGCACTATCGGAAACATATGCGTGCGTTGTCATGACAGTGAGAGTTTTGATTTCTATGGAGTACCCAAGAATTTCCATTATACACGTTCTGGATATGCGAAAGTATCATTTTTAGAGATGACGGCACTCAAAGAGAATGCCAACATAAAAATAATCGTAGATGATAGAGGACAACTCCTTGCTAGTGTTGCTGGTAACACATTACCTATTGATACATCCTATCGTTAGCTTTTGGGTATTACCATTCAACGGAAGGTCAAAAGAAGAAAGACCTACTCTTCTACTAATACCATAAACCATATCTTGTCCACGTGCCGGAGCTGTTACATGTGTAAAAATAATGTTGTAATAGACAGTGATATTGCCGAAAAAATGAAAAGGGCATTGGTAGAAAATATCACTAAGGAATAGAAAGATGAATCAATGGAAGTGCCAGCAAAAGTTACTATCATCATTGATCAAACAGTCAATGAACCAAATAATACCAAAGACGAAACAAATATTGAACCTGTCGTTGATACACCAGTAAAAATTGTGTATGACTCAAAATGGATTAATGATTATTCTACTGATTACGAACTATGAGAAGAGAGTAACTATAGCATCAAGAGAGAACATGATGAATTATTTTATGGAACAGATTCAAAATGTCCAAAGTTGTTCAATGATATTAACAATATGTGATAATGTATTTTTTTACTAACATCCTACATGACATTATTTCATTACAAATATATTATGCATTACATTGTCAAGTGTTCATTATTTTTAGAGTATGCTAGCATATCAGACGTTTAGAATGTTCATTAAAACATCGGAGATGTAAGAAAAGGAATTTGCATATATCATATGTTTAATAGATAGGTTAACATGAAGAAAATTGAAGTATCAGAATGAATAAATTCCTTATCAACACCTTTTGTCGGATAGTTCAGGATAAAATTGATAAAATCTAAGTATCAGAGTGAATATATTCTTTATCCACATTCTTTGCCTAATATGTCCGTTAACATTATCTAAACCTAAGTGTCAGAGTGATGCATTAGCATAAAGAGCCAACTCTATTAATGTATCCTGAATTACAAACCCTAACTGTTAAGCTGGCTTAACCAGTTAAGATTACATATTCGTGCAGAATTCATTGGAACCGACGTCATGATACAGTTTTACTACAGCCTCATTTATGGTTATAATCTATGATTATGACGTCATTTACCATCTTTTATACGAGGATGCAGTTTTTGTAAAACATGGATTTCACTTTTAAATCAAGCTCTGTTAACTACAAAACCATGCAGATGAATTAGTTCTCTTTAAAATTAGTCCTTAAACAGCTCTCAATGATGTCCCAGTGGCCTGCTAGCAGTGAAGTATAAAAGAGGACACATCAGTGCTACCCATGCATTTTCCTTGTTGCCCAGGCCAGGTATGTAAGTCTTCCGAATAGGGTATTCGGCCATGAAAGAATCGACGCCATTTTTGTAGTTTTGGGCTATTTTTTGAAATTCCCTTAAAGTTGTTTTCAAAATAATATTGTACAGTTAAGTCTAATTTAGATTATAATTATAATTCCTAAAATCAACCACAAATCGAAGTTTTTCTGATTAGCCAGCTTTGGTTTAAACGTTTCATTTGCTTTTTAGTTACCATGGACCCTGCTTCGTCCATCACTAGTTTGCAGCTACTGCTGTAACAATCATGAACGGGAAAAAACGTGCTGATTAAGGCAATGTATTCTGAACCATTAAAAATATTGACAATGCTGATTTAAGGTTTTCATTAGTCTCGGTCAATATCAAAAAAATTACTGGCCTAATTTTAAAATTTATGCTGAAAAGTCAGAATAATATATAATCGAGTCAAACTCAAAACGAGCAGAAATTACCATAAGTTGGGCTCAAAACCTCTATGCCTTACCAGGGCCAGAATATAATTTGTAATTCACTGAAAACTTTCAATTTTTTTTACTTTTATAACTGTAATAAATCAAATCATTTTAACATTTTGATTACTAAATATCAGTACATTTATATTAAACTGATAATACACATTCATTGTATTTTTTGTTTCGTAAAGTGCAAATCTTGTTCTGGCCTTGGGAAGGCATAGGGGTTTTGAGTCTAACTTATGTTAATTTCTGCTCGTTTTGGGTTCCATTTATTTATCGATGCTGGTTTTTCGTAGTTTCACGCTTGGTAGATTATTTGATTTTATTTTTGCTCATTTTCTGTTTAATGGAGATCATTACTTTTCTTTGAAAAACTTATTTTGTGGAAAAAGTTTTTTTAATTAATTTCTGTTCGTTTCATATTGACATAGTCTTTTCAGGGAATAAGAAAATAATACTTTAAATATAATAAAGATCGAACTCTTCCCTATACTAACTTGCATAGGCAACTTCACTATAGTGAAGATTACATTATTTATATTATACATCATTATAAATTATAAAAGGTTCGAATGTTCGAAGATTATAGAGTTAAAAATTTTCCCACACCGGGAATCGAACCCGGTCCTCCTAAGTGAAAATTAACTATCCTAGCCACTAGACCAAATGGGACCATAAAGAAGTATGATTTAAGAACCATATGCATATTATTATTTCACCATACCAATTATAATAAGGCCAAAACAAAATCGTCGAATTGCAACCTTACTTTTGACACAACAGTTAAATCTTCATCAGACTTAAAAACTGTTTTAAGGTGTACCTAGTCCAAGTACACCATTGGAACCGCCTTGTCCGAAACCCCTGTATAGGAAACTTTCTGTCCCTTGGCTTGAACAGCAAGGGAAATTATAGTAAGGAACGAAGTCTATCTCATAGTAACTGCTGCAACATAGAAAAGAAAAAAAGAGGTATATGGTGTATATGACGTCATTATAATGATGAAATAACTCTTGGCTATACTAACTTGCATAGTCAAGTTAGTATAGCCATTAGAATACCTTTATCAAAACCAATTTATCCGTATATATACAGTTCTGTGGAAAAATCAATCCGGGTTGCAGCGGTAGCTAGCAACCTAGTAAGAGACGATCACGTCCAATGTTAAGAAATATAAAAACCCATAGTTCCTAACAAAGGAGTCAGATCAAAACAAAAAGTACACCATTAGAACCGCCTTGTCCGAAACCCCTGTATAGGAAACTTTCTGTCCCTTGGCTTGAACAGCAAGGGAAATATATTGGCTTGAAAATCAAGAAAATTGACTTTAACCACGTTATTCTGCACAAACGGGATATTTTTTTCTTTTTTCTTTTGTATCCAGAGATAGCTTGGCACTGGAACATCGTAGAGGGTTGTTCAATAGCTCATTTTAAAGTAAATTAATTGGGTTAAAAACCTTTTGTAACTAAAATAAATTAATTCTAAAAGAGAATAAATTTTTCCACCAAAAACTGCATTTTCGATGTCTTTTCACACTGCAGTCTTTCAAACATAATCGTATACCAGCGGTAAGATTTGAACCTAGGCCTCCGAAGAGACTGGTGGCTAACACCAGTGCCTTGGACCACTCGGCCAGGCTGCCTCTCATAAATAAATATATATGTGAATCTGGGTTGCGGCAGTAGCTAGCAATCTAGTAAGAGACGATCAGTCCAATGCTATGAAATATAACAAAACTCCTAAAAATAGAGTCAGATCAAAACAAAAGTACATCATTAGAATTACCTTGTCTGAAACCCTACTAGATAAATATTGAATGTCATCATAGTTTTATATTAGAGCTATGACGTGAATAGAAAAACACGAAAATTTATTGTTGTTTCTGAAGACGTCATGAAATAATATCATTGCTCTATGACGTCAACAAAATCATTACGCTGTGACGTCATAATTACTACTTAAGAACTACAAAGATGAAAATGTTCTCATTCATAATTACATAATGGTTTCAATCAAGCAAGCTATACGCAAGTTGAAAAAACAGTACTACACAAACAACAGAGATAGTAACTTGAAAAGAAAAAAGCAAAGGTATTCAACCGACCAGGCGTATCGAGAAGTAATAATTGAGAGAGCAAAACAAAACAGCAAGATGTGTTATCACAATGATGAAGATTATTGTATAATAAAGAACGACCTTTTGCCTATACTAAATTTTATACACCACTTAATTATAGTATAGGTTAGTAATTTAACAGATAGCTTGGGACTGGAACATCGTAGAGAGTTGTTCAATGGTTCATTTTAAAGAAAATTAATGGGGTTAAAAACCTTTTGGAATTTAAACAAATTATTTTTATTACATTAAGAAATTTTAATTATATTCCTTAAGAAATCATCATAAATCATCTCTGTTAACAAATCATCTCTGTTAACAAAGGCAGCTCTAAACTTACCGCCTATTTCATGTTAAAGATTGATCATTGATGCCATAATCATAGTTTGTAGCCAGGTCGTCTCTTACTATTCCAAAGAAGAAAAAGCCGTAGGCTTTTTCCTGTTTGTAATCATATAGTAAAGAATGATAAGATGCCTATGGTTTAATAAACGGTTATATAAAGGGGGTGTTAGAATACAATGCTTAATCAGTAATTAAATAAAGGCTCGATCATCGAATTTAAGCTGAAACTAAGTAGGACAATTATGCCCCCATATATTCACAGTAAATGCATAAGATTTTTACAATAAAGAACGAACTCTTGCCTATACTAACTTGCATAGCCAACTATATTATAGGCTTGTACAGTTTTATTTAAAGTTAATATGTTAAAAAATTATAATAAAGAACGAACTCTTGCCTATAATAACTTACATAGGCATCCGGGTTGCAGCAGTAGCTAGCAACCTAGTAAGAGACGATCACGTCCAATGCTAAGAAATATAAAAACCCATAGCTCCTAAAAAAGGAGTCAGATCAAAACAAAAAGTACACCATTAGAACTGCCTGATCCGAAACTCCTGTATAGAAAACTTTATGTCCCTTGGCTTGAACAGCAAGGGAAATATATTGGCTTGAAAATCTAGAAAAGTGGCAGCTACTACAACATTCTGCCTAAACGGGATATTTTTTTTTCTTTTTTTATAATAAAGAACGACCTCTTGCCTATACTAAATCTCATACGCCACTTAATTATAGTATAGGTTAGGATTATAATAATTGGGTTAAAAATCTATAGTAACTAAAATATATTATTTCTAAAAGAGAATAAATTTTTCCACCAAAACTACATTTTTGATGTCTTTTCATGCTGCAGTCTTTTCAAAGATATTTGATTTTGTACATAAATCATCCGGGTTGCAGCGGTAGCTAGCAATCCGGGTTGCAGCGGTAGCTAGCAACCTAGTAAGAGACGATCACCTCCAATGTCAAGAAATATAAAACCCCCCAACTCCTAAAAACAGAGTCAGATCAAAACAAAAAGTACACCATTAGAACCGCCTTGTCCGAATCCTCTATAAAGGAAACTTACCGCCCTTTGGCTTGAATAACAAAGAAAATATATTGGCTTGAAAATCAAGAAAATTGACTTTGACCACGATATTCTCCACAAACGGGATATTTTTTTCTTTCCGCTTTTTCTTTCTGCTCAGCTAGCTGGGCACTGGAAAATCATAGAGAGCTGTATAATAGCTCATTTTAAAGGAAATTGCAACATCTAGTCACTTTTGTATTTAAAAATAAAATACTTTTTAAAGTAGAATCAATTTTGTCAAAAAAATTGCATTTTTGATGTATTTTCATACTGCAGTCTTTTCAAAGATATTTGAATTTTGAAGCAATAAAACAGTCCATGTAATGAACTCTATAGTAATAATAGCTACTTGTCTCAATAGTAACCGAAACTCCTGGAACCAAAATTTTCTTTTTTGGCTTAATCGCTAAAATTATTATGTAAACTGCAAAAATATTTATGATGCCTAATCAGTAATAGTAATTTTTTAATTTAAACAACATTATAATAAAGAACGACTTTTTGCCTATACTAAATTTTAGTTAATTTAGGTTAGGGTAATTAGGTTAGTTAAAAAAGGTTAGTAATTCCACAGATAGCTTGGCACTGGAACATCGTAGAGAGTTGTTTAATGGCTCATTTTAAAGAAAATTAATGGGGTTAAATTTACATTAAAAGACGATCACTGAAATAACAAACCATTCCATACATTGGACTTAGTTAGCTACTTGATTGTTTGAGTTTCGTCTCTTACTATTTAAAAGAAGAAAAAGCCGTAGGCTTTTTCCTGTTTGTATTTATAGTTAAAAAACGAACTCAAGTCCAAAGAAACTGAACACTTTGGTTCATTCATATTATCTTCATTATTTTAGCTAGAATGTAATCCGGGTTGCAGCGGTAGCTAGCAACCTAGTAAGAGACGATCACGTCCAATGTTAAGAAATATAAAAACCCATAACTCCTAAAAAAAGAGTCAGATCAAAACAAAAAGTACACCATTAGTATCGCCTTGTCCAAAATTCCTATAAGGGAAACTTACCGCCCTTTGGCTTGAATAACAAAGAATATATATTGGCTTGAAAATCAAGAAAATTGACTTTTACCACGTTATTCTCCACAAAGGGGATATTTTTTTCTTTCTTCTTCTTTTCCACAGATAGCTTGGCACTGGAACATCGTAGAGAGTTGTTCAATGGCTCATTTTAAAGGAAATTAATTGGGTTAAAAACCTTTTGTACTTCAAACAATGTATTTTTAAAATAGAATCAGTTTTTTACGAAAAATCACATATTTCATATTAAAGATTGATCAATGACGTCATAATCGTATACCAGTGGTAGGATTTGAACCCACATTTTTACAAATTCCCATCAGTATCATGGCTGTTTACATTAAAAGACGATCATTGGAATAACATACCACTGCATACATTGGACTTAGTTAGCTACTTGATTGCTTGAGGCTCGTCTCTTACTATTTCAAAGAAGATTATAATAAAGAACGACCTCTTGCCTATTCTAAATTTTTTATGCCAATTAATTGTAGTATAGGTTAGTAATTCAACAGATAGCATGGCACTGGAACATCGTAGAGAGTTTTTCAATGGCTCATTTTTATAGTAAAGAACGACATTATTAACTGACATAATCTATTGACAAGATGACTTGATGCAAATGTCTTTTAAAAGTTGCTTGCCTACGGTATTTTATACAAATGATCAGTCTAGTTAATCATAGATGGGGACTATGCAGAGCTATTATTAGTCAATCCAGTGAATTTCATTTAGTTGTTAGTAATAAAAGTTTTGTTGAAATTTTAGATTGACTAATTTGCTAAAATTTACATTAAAAGACGATCATTGGAATAACATCCGGGTTGCAGTGGTATCCGGGTTGCAGCGGCAGCTAGCAACCTAGTAAGAGACGATCACGTCCAATGTTAAGAAATATAAAAACGCATATTTCCTAACAAAAAGAGTCAGATCAACACAAAAAGTACACCATTAGAACCGCCTTGTCCGAAATACCTGTATAAGAAATCCGGGTTGCAGCGGTAGCTAGCAACCTAGTAAGAGACGACCACGTCCAATGTTAAGATATATAAAAACCTATATAACTCCTAAGAAAAATAGTCTGATCAAAACAAAAAGTACACCATTAGAACCGCCTTGTCTCAAATCCCTGTATAGGAAACTTTCTATCATTTGACTTGAACAGCAAGGGAAATATATTTGCTTGAAAATCAAGAAAATTGACTTTAATCACGTTATTCTCCAAAAACGGCATATTTTTTTCTTTCTTTTTCTTTTCCACGGATAGCTTGTCACTGGAACATCGTAGAGAGTTGTTCAATGGCTCATGTTAAAGGAAATCTCTAGATCTAGTGCCATTTGTACTTTTTTTTTAATAAAATTCAATTTTTTACGAAAAACTTAATTTTTTATGTACAATATTGATCTATGACGTCATAGTCCTTGGATGTAGTTAGTACATAAAGACTCGATCATCGAATAAAGCTGAAACTAAGTAAAAGACTAAAATGCCTCCATATATCCAAACTGATGTCTAAATATACCTTAAAATTTTAAAATTAGTTTTATTCTTTGTTAGGTTATGGGTACTTGATACGAGACTTAAGACTTGATAATAGGATAATTAAGATAGTAATAAGATGCCTTCTAAGCGAGTTATACGTAATTTAAAAAAAACAGTACTACACAAAAAAAACAGACATAGCATCTTGAAAAGAGATAAGCAAAGGTATTCAACCGACCAGGCGTATCGAGATGCAAAGATTGATAGTCACAAACAGCATTATTATAATGATGAAGTCTATAGACATGCAAAAATTGAAAGTGATAAACAGCGTTATTATAATGATGAAGTTACAATATTGATCGATGACGTCATAGTCGTTTGATGTAGTTAGTACATAAAGGCTCGATCATTGAATAAAGCTGAAACTAAGTAAAGGACTAAAATGCCTCCATATATCCACAGTGATGTCTAAAAATACCTTAAAATTTAAAAATTAGTTTTATTTTTTGTTAGGTTATGGGTACTTGATACGAGACTTAAGAATTGATAAAAGGATATTTAAGATAGTAATAAGATGCCTTCTAAGCGAGTTATACGTAATTTAAAAAAAACAGTACTACACAAAAAAACAGATATAGCATCTTGAAAAGAGATAAGCAAAGGTATTCAACCGACCAGGCGTATCGAGATTCAAAAATTGATAGTCAAAAACAGCGTTATTATAATGATGAAGTTTATAGACATGCAAAAATTGATAGTGACAAACAGCGTTATTATAATGATGAAGTTTATAGACATGCAAAAAATTGATACAGCCAAACAAAAGAGCAAGGAACGGTATGATAATGATAAAGATTACCGAAAAATATATAAGAAAAAAGTTGCTACCAGAATAATGGGTAGATACTGATGTGACAAAAGCTATAATGAAAAAATTAAAACCTCTGCGAGGCTTTTCCAAAGAACGCATAAGGACAAAGTGAAAAATTATATTCAGAAGTCCAAGAAGATGACAAAAATGCATGCTGATCTTCGTAAATTGAGAAACATTTTACGAATTTTTTACCAGGATTACGAAAAGTATTCAAAATTACAGATTAAAATTCTCTTTGAAAGAGCGGATACTGTTGAAAAGTTGGCTAGAAATGCTCTGGCGAAACTTCATAGCAATATCCAAAAGAAATGTTATCAGTTTAATGAAAAGCTTCCAAGCTATGGACTGGCAATATTTTATCAGTTTATAGATGCAATGGAAAATTCTAGACAACACAGTAAATATACGGAGGCATACTTCTTAGAAAACTAGTATATTAATTTTGGAAGGAGAAATTGCAGTTTATGTAGCAGTTCCTGATTGCAGTGGTAGCTAGCAACCTAGTAAGAGACGACCACGTCCAATGTTAAGATATATAAAAAACTATAACTCCTGAAAAAAAGAGTCAGATCAAAACAAAAAGTACACCATTAGAACCGCCTTGTCCGAAACCCCTGTATAGGAAACTTTCTATCATTTGACTTGAACAGCAAGGAAAATATATTGGCTAGAAAATCAAGAAAATTGACTTTAACCACGTTGTGTTAACGTCCAATGTTAAGAAATATAAACGATATATAACATAAGGATATGTTAAGATATATATTGATATATTAAGATATATAACATAAACGATATATTAAGATATATAACATTGGACGTCCGCGTCCAATGTTAAGAAATATAAAAACCCCTAACTCCTAGAAAAAGAGTCAGATCAAAACAAAAAGTACACCATTAGAACCGCCTTGTCCGAAACCCCTATAAAGTAAACTTACCGCCCTTTGGCTTGAATAACAAAGAAAATATATTGGCTTGAAAATCAAGAAATTTAACTTTAACCATGTTATTCTCCACAAACGGGATATTTTTTCTTTCTTCTTCTTTTCCACAGATAGCTTGGCACTGGAAGATCGTAGAGAGTTGTTCAATGGCTCATTTTAAAGGAATTCTCTAGATCTAGTGCTATTTGTACTTAATTTTTTTAAAACTAATTATTTTTTACGAAAAACTTAATTTTTTATATACAATATTGATCAATGACGTCATAGTCGTTGGATGTAGTTAGTACATAAAGGCTCGATCATCGAATTTAAGCTGAAACTAAGGAAAGGACAATTATGCCTCCATATATTCACAGTGATGTATAATATTTCCCATTACATCTGTAAAATGTTCTACAGTTGCCGGTCCATACCTTGGAAGCTTTTCACTAAACATGCAACTTTTCTTTTGGATATTACTATGAAGTTTTGCGATTACATTAAAAGACCATCATTGGAATAACAAACAATTACATACATTTGAATTAGTTTTATAATAAAGATCGAACTCTTCCCTATACTAACTTGCATACGAGTAGTAACCAAGGTACTATTTTGCTTGCAGGTATAGCAATTTCCATGCTATTTGCTTGCAGGTATAGGACCATGCTATTTGCTTGCAGGTATAGGACCATGCTATTTGCTTAGGAAATACTTTTGCGGAGACACATAGCAATTTTTTTTTAATTAAAATCAAGTTGTTGGACCATGATGAAAAAGTTAAGAGCCATGGCTAATTGGAGAAAAAGCCAAGACAGATAGTCTGAGAGAAAGGCAAAGCAGGCATAAGCCTTTTTCAGAATTGTATAAAAATGATGATAAACTATCTATTAACAAGTAAAATGACATCATTTTTATACAATTCTGAAAAAGGCTTATGCCTGCTTTGCCTTTCACTCAGACTATCTGTCTTGGCTTTTTCTCCAATTAGCCATGGCTCTTAACTTTTTCATCATGGTCCAACAACTTGATTTTAATTAAAAAAAAATTGCTATGTGTCTCCGCAAAAGTATTTCCTAAGCAAATAGCATGGTCCTATACCTGCAAGCAAATAGCATGGTCCTATACCTGCAAGCAAATAGCATGGAAATTGCTATACCTGCAAGCAAAATAGTACCTTGGTTACTACTCGTATGCAAGTTAGTATAGGGAAGAGTTCGATCTTTATTATAAAACTAATTCAAATGTATGTAATTGTTTGTTATTCCAATGATGGTCTTTTAATGTAATCGCAAAACTTCATAGTAATATCCAAAAGAAAAGTTGCATGTTTAGTGAAAAGCTTCCAAGGTATGGACCGGCAACTGTAGAACATTTTACAGATGTAATGGGAAATATTATACATCACTGTGAATATATGGAGGCATAATTGTCCTTTCCTTAGTTTCAGCTTAAATTCGATGATCGAGCCTTTATGTACTAACTACATCCAACGACTATGACGTCATTGATCAATATTGTATATAAAAAATTAAGTTTTTCGTAAAAAATAATTAATTTTAAAAAAATTAAGTACAAATAGCACTAGATCTAGAGAATTCCTTTAAAATGAGCCATTGAACAACTCTCTACGATGTTCCAGTGCCAAGCTATCTGTGGAAAAGAAGAAGAAATTTAATAAAGAACGAACTCTTTCCTATAGTAAATAAGCCTATACTAGTTAATGATATAGTAATGATATGATTTTATTGATAGCTGAATTAAAAATTAGAGAAAATGATCTCGATTGGATTTGAACCACCAACCTTTCGGTTAAAGGTCGATCGTGCTTGCCACTTGGACTATGACGTCATTAATTAAAGTTTTAAAATTAACAATATGATACACATGATACGTTTATCAATTTTCTTTTCATGTTGCAGTCTTCTCAAAGATATTTGATTTATTAATCTGGGTTGCAGCGGTAGCTAGCAACCTAGTAAGAGATGATCACTCCATATAGTAAAAATTAAAGTAATCCATAACTCCTGAAAAATGATTCAGATCAAAACAAGAAGTAAACTATTAGAACCGCATTGTCCAAAAATTGTATATAGCAAACTTACCGTCCTTTTGCTTGAATAACAAAGAAAATATATTGGCATGAAAATCAAGAAAATTGACTTTGACCACGATACTCTCCACAAACTGCATCTTTTTTTCTTTCTGCTTTTTCTTCCTCATCAGCTAGTTATAATATACTAATTACAATAAAGAAGGACACCTAGCCCATGTTAACTGAAACATAAATATGGATTATGTAATTTTATATTAAAAGACGATCATTGAAATAACAAACAATTGCATACATTGGAATTAGTTAGCTACTTGATTGTTTGAGGTTCGTCTCTTACTATTTAAAAGAAGAAAAATCCGTAGGCTTTTTCCTGTTTGTAATCAGTTTATTATCCGGGTTGCAGCGGTAGCTAGAAACTTACATAAAGGACCGATATAGTTCATCATAAATGGTATTTCTCAATTAGGTTTTTTTTAACTAATCCTGGTTGCAGCATAAAAGTAAGGGATCTGCATTACTACTTAAGAACGACAAAGATGTAAATTCTCTCATTCTTGATTAGATAATGGTTAGATCGAAGCAAGCTATACGCAAGTTGAAAAAACAGTACTACACAAACAACAGAGATAGTATCTTGAAAAGAAAAAAAGCAAACGTATTCAACCGACCAGGCGTGTCGAGAAGTAATAATTGAGAGAGTAAAACAATGGTATTCAACCGACCAGGCGTATCGAGAAGTAATAATTGAGAGAGCAAAACAAAACAGCAAGATGTGTTATCACAATGTTTATAATAAAGAACGACCTCTTGCCTATACTAAATTTTATACGCCACTTACTTATAGTATAGGTTAGTAATTCCACAGATAGCTTGGCATTGGAACATTGTAGAGAGTTGTTAAATACCTTATTTTAAAGGAAATTAATGGGGTTAAGAACTTTTTGTAATTAAAACAAATTATTTTTAAAATAGAATCATTTTTTATGAAAAACTGCATATTTCATATTAAAGATTGCTCAATGACGTCATATCCGGGTTGCAGCGGTAGCTAGCAACCTAGTAAGAGACGATCACCTCCAATGTCAAGAAATATAAAACCCCCCAACTCCTAAAAAAAGAGTCAGATCAAAACAAAAAGTACACCATTAGAACCGCCTTGTCCGAATCCTCTATAAAGGAAACTTACCTCCCTTTGGCTTGAATAACAAAGAAAATATATTGGCTTGAAAATCAAGAAAATTGACTTTTACCACGTTATTCTCCACAAACGGGATATTTTTTTCTTTCCGCTTTTTCTTTCTGCTCAGCTAGCTGGGCACTGGAAAATCATAGAGAGCTGTATAATAGCTCATTTTAAAGGAAATTGCAACATCTAGTCACTTTTGTATTTAAAAATAAAATACTTTTTAAAGTAGAATCAATTTTGTCAAAAAAATTGCATTTTTGATGTATTTTCATACTGCAGTCTTTTCAAAGATATTTGAATTTTGAAGCAATAAAACAGTCCATGTAATGAACTCTATAGTAATAATAGCTACTTGTCTCAATAGTAACCGAAACTCCTGGAACCAAAATTTTCTTTTTTGGCTTAATCGCTAAAATTATTATGTAAACTGCAAAAATATTTATGATGCCTAATCAGTAATAGTAATTTTTTAATTTAAACAACAAAAATACATGAAAATTCTAAAAATAGTTTTGCTTTTTGTCTCCTGGAAGAAATTTTTTTTTCATCTCAGTTCAAATTTATTATTGTATCCTGTAACCCGTAAAGTACATATCTCCATATTATTGTCTCATAATTGCAATTATTTTAGTTTTCAGTCCAGAATCACTAAACTTATTATTTAAACTGCAAAAATATTTATGGTGTCTAACCAATAATACTAATTTTGTAATTCAAACAAGATAAATACCTGAAAATTTTAAAATTAGTTTTGTTTTATGCTAGGTTTTAGATACTCGACACGGGATTTTGTGTGCTTAATAATTTTAAATCTTGAAAAAATATGGTCTCACGCGAGTGGAAAAAAAGAAAGAATAACCAAAAACAATATCAAAATAGAACAATCCAAATTTCTACTAATAGAAAACTTTACTACACAAAAAATAAAGCTAACATCCTGAGATATAAGAAAAGTTTATTTAAAAGAGATAAAAATGCCACCAAACGCAATAAAGCTCGAGCACGCGTAAGGATTGCTACTAAGATGTCTTGTGATCCAGGATTTAAGAAAATGAAATATGACAGAGCAAAACAGAGGTATCTTACGGATCAGGGGTATCGAGAAGGGAAAATTGAGACAGCGAAACAAAAGAGCAAGGAACGGTATGATAACGATATAGATTACCGAAACAAACATAAGAAAAAAGTTGCTACCAGAATAATGGGTAGATACTGGGGTGACAAAAGCTATAATGAAAAAATTAAATTCTCTGCGAGGTTGTACCGAAGAACGCATAAGGACAAAGGGAAAAATTACATTCAGAAATACAAGAAGATGGCAAAAATGCAGGCTGATCTTTGTAAATTGAGAAACATTTTACGCATGTTTTATCGGGATTACAGTAAAGAACGATCTTTCACCTGTAGTAACTGATATATGGTGGTTCCAGGGGTAGTCCGGGTTGCAGCGGTAGCTAGCAGCCTAGTAAGAGACGATCACCTCCAATGTTAAGTAATATAAAACCCCCCAACTCCTAAAAAAAGAGTCAGATCAAAACAAAAAGTACACCATTAGAACCGCCTTGTCCGAAACCTCTATAAAGGAAACTTACCGCCCTTTGGCTTGAATAACATCCGGGTTGCAGCGGTAGCTAGCAACCTAGTAAGAGACGATCACGTCCAATGTTAAGAAATATAAAAACCCATAACTCATAAAAAAAGAGTCAGATCAAAACAAAAAGCACACCATCAGTATCGCCTTGTCCAAAATTCCTATAAGGGAAACTTACCGCCCTTTGGCTTGAATAACAAAGAATATATATTGGCTTGAAAATCAAGAAAATTGACTTTTACCACGTTATTCTCCACAAAGGGGATATTTTTTTCTTTCTTCTTCTTTTCCACAGATAGCTTGGCACTGGAACATCATAGAGAGTTGTTCAATGGCTCATTTTAAAGGAAATTAATTGGGTTAAAAACCTTTTGTACTTAAAACAATGTATTTTCAAAATAGAATCAGTTTTTTACGAAAAATCGCATATTTCATATTAAAGATTGATCAATGACGTCATTAACGTATACCAGTGGTAGGATTTGAACCCACATTTCCGAAGAGACTAGTGACTAACACCAGCGCCTTGGACCACTCGGCCAAGAAAAATATCCCACAAACGGTATATTTTTTCTTTCTTTCTTCTTCTTCTTCTTTTCCACAGATAGCTTGGCACTGGGACATTGTGGAGAGTTGTTCAATGGCTCATTTTAAAGGAAATCTCTAGATCTAGTGCTATTTTTACTTAATTTTCTTTTAAATTAGTTATTTTTTACGGAAAACTTAATTTTTTATTATAATATTACAATAAAGAACGACACCAAGCCTATGTTAGCTGAATCATAAATAGGGATTATATATTTTCCATCAGTATCATGGCTGTAGAGATCGGTGAAACCTAGTAAATAACAAGCCATCCGGTCTGCAGCGGTAGCTAGCAACCTAGTAAGAGACGATGACGTCCAATGTTAAGAAATATAAAAACCCATAACTCCTGAAAAAATTACAGTAAAGAACGATCTCTCTCCCATCCTAACTGATATATGGTGGTTCCAGGTGTAGTTACATAAAGGGCGAATATAGCTCATCATAAATGGTGTTTGTCAATTATCCGGGTTGCAGCGGTAGCTAGCAACCTAGTCTGGGTTGCAGCGGTAACTAGCAACCTAGTAAGAGACGATCACGTCCAATGTTACGAAATATAAAAACTCATGGTTCTTAAAAAAAGAGTCAAATCAAAACAAAAAGTACACCATTAGAACCGCCTTGTCCGAAACCCCTGTATAGGAAACTTTCAGTCCCTTGGCTTGAACAGCAAGGGAAATCTATTGGCTTGAAAATCAAGATTATATTAAGAGACGATCATTGGAATAACAAACCATTGCATACTTTGGACCTAGTTTTACATTAAAAGACGATCACTGAAATAACAAACCATTCCATACATTGGACTTAGTTAGCTACTTGATTGTTTGAGTTTCGTCTCTTACTATCCGGGTTGCAGCGGTAGCTAGCAACCTAGTAACAGACGATCACGTCCAATGTTAAGAAATATAAAAACCCATAGTTCCTAACAAAGGAGTCAGATCAAAACAAAAAGTACACCATTAGAACCGCCTTGTCCGAAACCCCTGTATAGGAAACTTTCAGTCCCTTGGCTTGAACAGCAAGGGAAATATATTGGCTTGAAAATCAAGAAAATTGACTTTAACCACGTTATTCTCCCCAAACGGGATATTTTTTTCTTTTTTCTTTTTTTTTCTTTTCCACAGATAGCTTGGCACTGGAACATCGTAGAGGGTTGTTCAATAGCTCATTTTAAAGTAAATTAATGGGGTTAAAAACCTTTTGTAACTAAAATAAATTATTTCTAAGAGAGAATAAATTTTTCCACCAAAAACTGCATTTTCGATGTCTTTTCACACTCCAGTCTTTCAAACATAATCGTATACCAGCGGTAAGATTTGAACCCACGCCTCCGAAGAGACTGGTGGCTAACACCAGTGCCTTGGACCACTCGGCCAGGCTGCCTCTCATAAATAAATATATATGTGAATTTGGGTTGCAGCAGTAGCTAGCAACCTAGTCTGGGTTGCAGCGGTAACTAGCAACCTAGTAAGAGACGATCACGTCCAATGTTACGAAATATAAAAACCCATAGTTCTTAAAAAAAGAGTCAAATCAAAACAAAAAGTACACCATTAGAACCGCCTTGTCCGAAACTCCTGTATAGGAAACTTTCAGTCCCTTGGCTTGAACAGCAAGGGAAATCTATTGGCTTGAAAATCAAGATTATATTAAGAGACGATCATTGGAATAACAAACCATTGCATACTTTGGACCTAGTTTTACATTAAAAGACGATCACTGAAATAACAAACCATTCCATACATTGGACTTAGTTAGCTACTTGATTGTTTGAGTTTCGTCTCTTACTATCCGGGTTGCAGCGGTAGCTAGCAACCTAGTAAGAGACGATCACGTCCAATGTTAAGAAATATAAAAACCCATAGTTCCTAACAAAGGAGTCAGATCAAAACAAAAAGTACACCATTAGAACCGCCTTGTCCGAAACCCCTGTATAGGAAACTTTCTGTCCCTTGGCTTGAACAGCAAGGGAAATATATTGGCTTGAAAATCAAGAAAATTGACTTTAACCACGTTATTCTCCCCAAACGGGATATTTTTTTCTTTTTTCTTTTTTTTCTTTTCCACAGATAGCTTGGCACTGGAACATCGTAGAGGGTTGTTCAATAGCTCATTTTAAAGTAAATTAATGGGGTTAAAAACCTTTTGTAACTAAAATAAATTATTTCTAAAAGAGAATAAATTTTTCCACCAAAAACTGCATTTTCGATGTCTTTTCACACTCCAGTCTTTCAAACATAATCGTATACCAGCGGTAAGATTTGAACCCACGCCTCCGAAGAGACTGGTGGCTAACACCAGTGCCTTGGACCACTCGGCCAGGCTGCCTCTCATAAATAAATATATATGTGAATTTGGGTTGCAGCAGTAGCTAGCAACCTAGTAAGAGATGATCAGTCCAATGCTAAGAAATATAACAAAACTCCTAAAAATAGAGTCAGATCAAAACAAAAGTACATCATTAGAATTACCTTGTCTGAAACCCTACTAGATAAATAATGAATGTCATCATAGTTTTATATTAGAGCTATGACGTGAATAGATCCGGGTTGCAGCGGTAGCTAGCAACCTAGTAAGAGACGATCACGTCCAATGTTAAGAAATATAAAAACCCATAGTTCTTAACAAAGGAGTCAGATCAAACAAAAAGTACACCATTAGAACCGCCTTGTCCGAAACCCCTGTATAGGAAACTTTCTGTCCCTTGGCTTGAACAGCAAGGGAAATATATTGGCTTGAAAATCAAGAAAATTGACTTTAACTACGTTATTCTCCCCAAACGGGATATTTTTTTCTTTTTTTCTTTTTTTTCTTTTCCACAGATAGCTTGGCACTGGAACATCGTAGAGGGTTGTTCAATAGCTCATTTTAAAGGAAATTAATTGGGTTAAAACTCTATAGTAACTAAAATAAATTATTTCTAAAAGAGAATAAATTTTTCCACCAAAAACTGCATTTTTGATGTCTTTTCACACTGCAGTCTTTCAAACATAATCGTATACCAGCGGTAAGATTTGAACCCATGCCTCCGAAGAGACTGTTGGCTAACACCAGTGCCTTGGACCACTCGGCCAGGCTGCCTCTCATAAATAAATATATATATGTGAATTTGGGTTGCAGCAGTAGCTAGCAACCTAGTAAGAGACGATCAGTGCAGTAGCTAGCAACCTAGTAAGAGACGATCAGTCCAATGCTAAGAAATATAACAAAACTCCTAAAAATAGGTATAATAAAGATCAAACTCTTCCCTATACAAACTTGCATATGCAACTTCACTATAGTTAAGATTACAGTATTTATATTTTTTTTACATTAAAAGACGATCACTGAAATAACAAACCATTCCATACATTGGACTTAGTTAGCTACTTGATTGTTTGAGTTTCGTCTCTTACTATTTAAAAGAAGAAAAAGCCGTAGGCTTTTTCCTGTTTGTATTATCCGGGTTGCAGCGGTAGCTAGCAACCTAGTAAGAGACGATCACGTCCAATGTTAAGAAATATAAAAACCCATAGTTCCTAACAAAGGAGTCAGATCAAAACAAAAAGTACACCATTAGAACCGCCTTGTCCGAAACCCCTGTATAGGAAACTTTCTGTCCCTTGGCTTGAACAGCAAGGGAAATATATTGGCTTGAAAATCAAGAAAATTGACTTTAACCACGTTATTCTCCCCAAACAGGATATTTTTTTTTTCTTTTTTTTTCTTTTCCAGGTTGCAGCGGTAGCTAGCAACCTAGTAAGAGACTACAGTAAAGAACGATCGCTCATGCATAGTAACTGATATTATAATAAATCCGGGTTGCAGCGGTAGCTAGCAACCTAGTAAGAGACGATCACGTCCAATGTTAAGAAATATAAAAACCCATAACTCCTAAAAAAAGAGTCAGATCAAAACAAAAAGTACACCATTAGTATCGCCTTGTCCAAAATTCCTATAAGGGAAACTTACCGCCCTTTGGCTTGAATAACAAAGAATATATATTGGCTTGAAAATCAAGAAAATTGACTTTTACCACGTTATTCTCCACAAAGGGGATATTTTTTCTTTCTTCTTCTTTTCCACAGATAGCTTGGCACTGGAACATCGTAGAGAGTTGTTCAATGGCTCATTTTAAAGGAAATTAACTGGGTTAAAAACCTTTTGTACTTAAAACAATGTATTTTTAAAATAGAATCAGTTTTTTACGAAAAATCACATATTTCATATTAAAGATTGATCAATGACGTCATAATCGTATACCAGTGGTAGGATTTGAACCCACATTTCCGAAGAGACTAGTGACTAACACCAGCGCCTTGGACCACTCGGCCAAGAAAAATATCCCACAAACGGGATATTTTTTCTTTCTTTCTTCTTCTTCTTCTTCTTTTCCACAGATAGCTTGGCACTGGGACATTGTAGAGAGTTGTTCAATGGCTCATTTTAAAGGAAATCTCTAGATCTAGTGCTATTTTTACTTAATATTCTTTTAAATTAATTATTTTTTACAGAAAACTTAATTTTTTATCCGGGTTGCAGCGGTAGCTAGCAACCTAGTAAGAGACGATCGCCTCCAATGTTAAGAAATATAAAACCCCCAACTCCTAAAAAAAGAGTCAGATCAAAACAAAAAGTACACCATTAGAACCACCTTGTCCGAATCCTCTATAAAGGAAACTTACCGCCCTTTGGCTTGAATAACAAAGAAAATATATTGGCTTGAAAATCAAGAAAATAGACTTTTACCACGTTATTCTCCACAAACGGGATATTTTTTTCTTTTTTCTTTTTCTTTTCCACAGATATCTTGGCACTGGAACATCGTAAAGGGTTGTTCAATAGCTCATTTTAAAGGAAATTAATTGGGTTAAAAATCTATAGTAACTAAAATAAATTATTTCTAAAAGAGAATAAATTTTTCCACCAAAAACTGCATTTTTGATGTCTTTTCACACTGCAGTCTTTCAAACATAATCGTGTACCAGCGGTAAGATTTGAACCCACGCCTCCGAAGAGACTGGTGGCTAACACCAGTGTCTTGGACCACTCGGCCAGGTTACATTAAAAGACGATCATTGGAATAACAAACAATTGCATACATTGGAATTAGTTAGCTACTTGATTGTTTGAGGTTCGTCTCTTACTATTTCAAAGAAGAAAAAGCCTTAGGCTTTTTCCTGTTTGTAATCAGTTTATTATCCGGGTTGCAGCGGTAGCTAGAAACTTACATAAAGGATCTATAATAAAGAACCACCTTTTGCCTATACTAAATTTTATACGCCACTTAATTATAGTATAGGTTAGTAATTCCACAGATAGCTTGGCAATGGAACATCGTAGAGAGTTGTTTAATGGCTCATTTTAAAGAAAATTAATGGGGTTAAACACCTTTTCTAATTATAAAATAAATTATTTTTAAAATTACATGAAAAGACGATCATTCAAAAAACTTACCATTGCATATGTTGGACTTTGTTAGCTGCCTGATTCCTTGTAAAAGATCTTTTTTGTCAAATAAAACTAGATTAATTCCTGAAAAATTTAAACTAAATAATTTTATCTAACTGCAAAATGCAAAAATAATTATGGTGTCTCATCAGAAATTTTCATTTTTTAATTAAACCCAGAAAAAAAACTAAAAGTTATAAAATTAGTCTGGTTTTCCTCTTGCTTCAATTGACTCGTTACGGCATTTCACATTAAAATTTTTCCGGGTTGCAGCGGTAGCTAGCAATCCGGGTTGCAGCGGTAGCTAGCAACCTAGTAAGAGACGATCACCTCCAATGTTAAGAAATATAAAAACCCGTAGCTCCTAAAAAAAGAGTCAGATCAAAACAAAAAGTACACCATTAGAACCGCCTTGTCCAAATCCTCCATAAAGGAAACTTACCGCCCTTTGGCTTGAATAACAAAGAAAATATATTGGCTTGAAAATCAAGAAAATTGACTTTAACCACGTTATTCTCCCCAAACGGGATATTTTTTTCTTTTTTTTTTTTTTTCTTTTCCACAGATAGCTTGGCACTGGAACATCGTAGAGGGTTGTTCAATAGCTCATTTTAAAGGAAATTAATTGGGTTAAAAACCTTTTGTAACTAAAATAAATTATTTCTAAAAGAGAATAAATTTTTCCAATAAAAACTGTATTTTTGATGCAGTGACGTCATAATTACTATATAAGAAACGTCAAAACTGCAAATGGTCTCATTCATGAATACATAATGGTTAGATCAAAGTTATAATAAAGATCGAACTCTTCCCTATACTAACTTGCATACGCAACTTCACTATAGTTAAGATTACAGTATTTATATTATGCATCATTATAAATTATAAAAGGTTCAAATGTTCGAAGATTATAGAGTTAAAAATTTTTACAGTAAAGAACGAACTTCAGCCCATAGTAACTAAAACAAGATTATAATTTAAGACTCAAGCTAGTAATCCGGGTTGCAGCGGTAGCTAGCAACCTAGTAAGAGACGATCACGTCCAATGTTAAGAAATATAAAAACCCATAGCTCCTAAAAAAGGAGTCAGATCAAAACAAAAAGTACACCATTAGAACCGCCTTGTCCGAAACCCCTGTATAGGAAACTTTCTGTCCCTTGGCTTGAACAGCAAGGGAAATATATTGGCTTGAAAATCAAGAAAATTGACTTTAACCACGTTATTCTCCCCAAAAGGGATATTTTTTTTCTTTTTTCTTTTCCACAGATAGCTTGGCACTGGAACATCGTAGAGGGTTGTTCAATAGCTCATTTTAAAGGAAATTAATTGGGTTAAAAATCTATAGTAACTAAAATAAATTATTTCTAAAAGAGAATAAATTTTTCCAATAAAAACTGTATTTTTGATGCAGTGACGTCATAATTACTATATAAGATCATCATAGTTTTATATTAGAGCTATGACGTGAATAGAGTGACGTCATAATTAGTATATAAGGAAAGTCAAAACTGAAAATTCTCTCATTCTTGATTAGAATAATGGTTAGATCAAAGCAGGCTATACGCAAGTTGAAGAAAGAGTACTACACAAACAACAGAGATAGTAACTTGAAAAGAAAAAAGCAAAGGTATTCAACCAACCAGGTGTATCGAGAAGTAATAATTGAGAGAGCAAAACAAAGGTATTCAACCGACCAGGCGTATCGAGAAGTAATAATTGAGAGAGCAAAAGAACGGTATGGTAATGATGAACATTACAGAGAAGCAAGAATTGAGCAGGCTAGACAAAAGAGCAGGGAACGGTATGATAATGATGAAGATTACCGAAACAAACATAAGAAAAAAGTTGCTACCAGAATAATGGGTAGATACTGGGGTGACAAAAGCTATAATGAAAAAATTAAATTCTCTGCGAGGTTGTACCGAAGAACGCATAAGGACAAAGGGAAAAATTACATTCAGAAATACAAGAAGATGGCAAAAATGCAGGCTGATCTTCGTAAATTGAGAAACATTTTACGCATGTTTTACCAGGATCACGAAAAGTATTCAAAATTACAGATTAAAATTCTCTTTGAAAGAGCGGATGCTGTTGAAAAGTCGGCTAGAAATTCCTTGGCAAAGCTTCATAGTAATATCTAAAAGAAATGTTGTCAGTTTAATGAAAAGCTTCCAAGGTATGGATTGGCAACTGCGGAACAGTTTACAGATGCAATGGAAAATGTTCGACAACACAGTGAATATACGGAGGCGTACTTCTTTGAAAATTCGTATATTAATTTGGAAGGAGCAATTGCAGTTTATGTAGCAGCAATAAAAACATATATACAAGCATACCTATCAACAGCGAAGGAAAAGCAATGTTTTTCAATTATGGCGAAAACGAGCCTGTTAGGGTTATTAGTAAATGTGTTTGTAAGACTAATGATTTAGAACAAATTCCTGGAACACCGACTCAAGAAAAAAGCATTTCTAACTGTGTTTTAAACAGTTCTTTTAGTTCTACTGAATATTTGGCAAAAAATTCTCTGTGTAGTAGAACAAAGTGTCCTGAAAAGTACGAGACAACTATTGAAGAATGCTCTGAATCTAGATCTGACAAGGAAATTATGATGGCTGAAGTCACCTATAACAATCTGAGTAAACATTCAAAACCAAAAATTGGGCAGCAGGTTACTTGGCAATGTCACCCTGATATCTGCAAGCTCTATCCGACGGATATTGAATTATGTCAAATTCTTTTTGATATCCTTGAAAGTAATATAGCATTAAAATTTTCAACTGACAAAGTGGTTAATTTCTACCTTGGCGGCTTGGATTATTGTGAAATCAATTACAGGGACACAAGAAAGCATGGGCATTCGTTATACTGTAGCCCAAATGATATAATAAAGAACGACCTCTTGCCTATACTAAATTTTATACGCCACTTAATTATAGTATAGGTTAGTAATTCAACAGATAGCTTGGCACTGGAACCTCTTATCTGGGTTGCAGCGGTAGCTAGCAACCTAAAAAGGGACGATCACGTCCAATGATAAGAAATATAAAACCCCCTAACTCCTAAAAAAAGAGTCAGATCAAAACAAAAGTACACCATTAGAACCGCCTTGTCCAAAACTCCTATAAAGGAAACTTACCGCCCTTTGGCTTGAGTAACAAAGAAAATATATTGGATTGAAAATCAAGAAAATTGACTTTAACCACGTTATTCTCCACAAACGGGATATTTTTTTCTTTTCGCTTTTTCTTTCTCCTCAGCTAGCCTGGCACTGGAAAATCATAGAGAGCTGTAATAGCTCATTTTAAAGGAAATTGCTACATCTAGTGCCTTTTGTAATTAAAAATAAAATACTTTTTAAAGTAGAATCAATTTTGTCAAAAAAATTGCATTTTTGATGTATTTTTATGCTGCTGTCTTTTCAAAGATATTTGAATTTTGAAGCAACCAAACAGTTCATGGTGATGAACTCTATAGTAATAATAGCTACTTGTCTCAATAGTAACCGAATGTCTAAAGAACGAAATTTTGATACCAATAGATACATCAAAGCAAACAGTTCGTCATAACCAACTATATGTTGTATAGTAAGAGCGACTCGTCTCAATACTAAAACTTGCTACATCTAGTTCCTTCTGTAATTAAAGATAAAATATTTTTTTAATAGTTCCGGTTTGCAGCGGTAGCTAGGAACCTAATTAAAAGAGATCATTCGAAGAACATACCATTGTATATAATGGACTTAGTTAGCTGCTCGATTCCTTGAAAAAAAAATCTTATTTGTCAACTGAAACTAGAATAGTTCCTGAAAATTTTAAACAAAATAATTTTATTTAGCTGCAAAGTGCAAAAATATTTACGGTTTCTGAAGAATAATTTCCAATTTTTAATTTTTTACATTAAAAGACGATCATTGGAATAACATACCACTGCATGCATTGGACTTAGTTAGCTACTTGATTGCTTGAGGTTCGTCTCTTACTATTTAAAAGAAGAAAAAGCCGTAGACTTTTTCCTGTTTGTATTTATAGTTAACAAACGAACTCAGGTCCAAAGAAACTGAACCTTGTGGTTCATTCATATTATCTTCATTATTTTAGCTAGAATGTAAATAAACAAGTTTCTTTTTCAAATTTTAAACTGAAAAGATAGTGCTTTTAATTCAACATATTAAAATTTCTCCCCGACCGGGAATCGAACCCCCTTCTCCCAAGTAACAAGTGGGCATGCTTACCATTCGATCCGGGTTGCAGCAGTAGCTAGCAACCTAGTAAGAGACGATCATTACAGTAAAGACCGAAGTCTATCTCATAGTAACTGATGCAATGGGAAAAGGAAAAGAGGTCTATGGTGTATATGACGTAATCATAATGTTGAAATAACTCTTGCTTATACTAACTTGCATAGGCAACTTAACTATAGTTAAGATTACAGTATTTATATTGTGATAAGGCAACAGGTAAGAGAAAAAACTGTAAAACTTTGAAAACTTCAAAAATAATAGGATATAATGTATCACGGTAATTACCTGGCTAAAAAAAAAAAAAAAAAAAAAAAAAAAAAAAAAAAAAAAAAAAAAAAAAAAAAAAAAAAAAAAAAAAACTGTCTTCTTACTTTAGTAACTGAAATAAATGAGCACTTGAACAAGGTTTTGACAATCTAGACCTTACTCATTCATCCAGTTCTCTAGGACAAAACTGTATATCCAATCCGATAATCCGAAAATCAAGTCCAAAATAGAGCAAAATCAACACCAATAAGTATCGGTCAATGTTCCTAAACCAAACTATAGCACCTTAAATCTACAAAACCTTTATATTCCACAGGTGATCACCACATATCGGGGCTCATCAGATGAAAACTCATTGCCTAAATGGGCTTCGTCACTTAAATTTATTACCCAGGCAAAATGAGCGCGCCATGCCATAATCTGGCATACCCTATGTAGTGACACCTATGGAATAACTATAAATAAAATCTAAAATACCCCAAAAATATAAAAATATACCCCCCAAAATTTTTTTTTATCCAAGCATCCTTAACCAACCTTCAATTAACACTGAGAGCCAAACCTTCAGCCAATTTAACTCCAAATAATTACATAGCACTAGCCATCCCCCAGAACATTTTCACTTTCACTCAAATTCTAAGAATTAAATTCCAAATATCATACGTTAATCTTTACCTAGACATGTCGCAACCAACCCTAAACTACCGGGAAGAGAAACCATATTCCTCCGACAGGTTACCACGAAATATCGTTCAAGATATCTTGATAACTTTTATTATACTTATGTAAAAGTTGATTATACTGAAAACAAAGCTTTTTAAATTATCAAGCAAGTTTATTGGCGGAAAGACCTCTTACGATTAGCTTATTTCTAAGTAATTTACATCTGTTTTTAAAATCGATGTAACTAGTACAAATTCTTGCGTATCTAAATAGTTCGGAAAAATACGATGAATATGTTATATCCGAATGTATATTACTTTTAGGAAATGGAAAATTAACTATTTCAAAATTAAAATCGTCTGTTTTATTATGTATTTTAAAAATTATTGTATTATGTTAAAAGACGATCAGTAGAAGAACAAACCATTGCATACATTGGACTTAGTTAGCTGCCTGATTCTTTGAGATTCGTCTCTTACTACTCCAAAGAAGAAAAAGCCGTAGTCTTCTTCCTGTTTGTAATCCGGGTTGCAGCGGTAGCTAGTCCGGGTTGCAGCGGTAGCTAGCAACCTAGTAAGAGGACGATCACGTCCAATGTTAAGAAATATAAAAACCCCTAACTCCTAAAAAAAGAGTCAGATCAAAACAAAAAGTACACCATTAGAACCGCCTTGTCCGAAAACACTATAAAGGAAACTTACCGCCCTTTGGCTTGAATAACAAAGAAAATATATTGGCTTGAAAATCAAGAAAATTGACTTTAACCATTTTATTCTCCACAAACGGGATATTTTTTTCTTTCTTCTTCTTCTTCTTCTTTTCCACAGATCCGGGTTGCAGCGGTAGCTAGCAACCTAGTAAGAGACGATCACGTCCAATGTTAAGAAATATAAAAACCCATAGTTCCTAACAAAGGAGTCAGATCAAAACAAAAAGTACACCATTAGAACCGCCTTGTCCGAAACCCCTGTATAGGAAACTTTCTGTCCCTTGGCTTGAACAGCAAGGGAAATATATTGGCTTGAATATAATAAAGATCGAACTCTTCCCTATACTAACTTGCATACGCAACTTCACTATAGTACACACAGGTACACAAAAACCAACGCAAACATACATACATACACACAGAGATACACACAAAAATATACACAAATACACACACACATACACATATACATACACACACATAGAAACATGCATACACACAAACACACACACACATACACACGTACATACACACACATGCACACACATACTTAAACATGCCCACACACAAACATACTTACACATAAACACATACTTACGCACATATATACACATACACACACATACACACAGACACATACAAATACACATACACACATAAACACTTATACACACAAAGACATACACATAAACATACAAAAACTTACAAACCGATTTGCACGCAAATACACATGCACGAACACACACAGACGTACACACACATATAAACACACATATGCACATACAAACACATACACACACACATACAAATACATACACATGCAAACACAGATAAACACACAAATACAGTCACACATTCACACACATACACACACACAGATACACACACTCACAAACATAGACAAATAAACGCACGGACACACACACACAGATACACACACGCACATACAAACACAGATATACACACACAGCCATACACAAACAGATACACACAGACACACATACACACAGACACACAAACAAACACATATACAAACACAGCTACAAACAGAGATACACAAAAATATATACACACATACACACACACATACACACATACATACACAAGCAGAGACAGACACATACAAACAAACAAACACACACACATACATAGGCACATACACACATGCACACACATACACACACCTACATACACATAAACACACACATACACACACATATATACACATACACACATACATACACAGACACATACACACACACACACACAGATACACATAAATAGACACACCAATGCACACACAAATACACATACTTATACATACACACATAAAAAAACACATACAGACAGACATACACACTCACATACTTATAGACACATCTGGGTTGCAGCGGTAGCTAGCAACCTAGTAAGAGACGATCACGTCCAATGTTAAGAAATATATAAACCCATAGTTCTTAACAAAGGAGTCAGATCAAAACAAAAAGTACACCATTAGAACCGCCTTGTCCGAAACCCCTGTATAGGAAACTTTCTGTCCCTCGGCTTGAACAGCAAGGGAAATATATTGGCTTGAAAATCAAGAAAAGTGGCAGCTACTACAACATTCTGCCTAAACGGGATATTTTTTTCTTTCTTTTTTTCTTTTTTCTTTTCCACAGATAGCTTGGCACTGGAACATCGTAGAGGGTTGTTCAATAGCTCATTTTAAAGGAAATTAATTGGGTTAAAAACCTTTTGTAACTAAATAAATTATTTCTAAAGAGAATAGATTTTTCCACCAAAAACTGCATTTTTGATGTCTTTTCACACTGCAGTCTTTCAAATATAATCGTATACCAGCGGTAAGATTTGAACCCACGCCTCCGAAGAGACTGGTGGCTAACACCATCTGGGTTGCAGTGGTAGCTAGCGACCTAGTAAGAGACGATCACGTCCAATGTTAAGAAATATAAAAACCCATAGTTCCTAACAAAGGAGTCAGATCAAAACAAAAAGTACACCATTACAACCGCCTTGTCCGAAACCCCTGTATAGGAAACTTTCTGTCCCTTGGCTTGAACAGCAAGGGAAATATATTGGCTTGAAAATCAAGAAAATTGACTTTAACCACGTTATTCTCCCCAAACGGGATATTTTTTTCTTTTTTCTTTTTCTTTTCCACAGATAGCTTGGCACTGGAACATCGTAGAGGGTTGTTCAATAGCTCATTTTAAAGGAAATTAATTGGGTTAAAACTCTATAGTGACTAAAATAAATTATTTCTAAAAGAGAATAAATTTTTCCACCAAAAACTGCATTTTTGATGTCTTTTCACACTGCAGTCTTTCAAACATAATCGTATACCAGCGGTAAGATTTGAACCCACGCCTCCGAAGAGACTGGTGGCTAACACCAGCGTCTTGGACCACTCGGCCAGGCTGCCTCTTATAATTTGGGTTGCAGCAGTAGCTAGCAATCTAGTAAGAGACGATCTACCCCATGCTAAGAAATATAAAAACCCAAAACTCCTAAAAATAGATTATAATAAAGAACGACCTCTTTCCTATACTAAATTTTATAGGCCGCCTAACTATAGCATAGGCTAGTACAGTTATTATATTTAAGGCCAATATTTTAAAATTTTCCACTAAAAGACGGTCATTGGAATAAAAACCCAATACATACATTTGATTTAGTTAGCTACTTGATTGTTTGAGGCTAGTCTCTTACTATTTCAAAGAAGAAAAAGCCGTAGGCTTTTTCCTGTTTGTAATCAATTAGATTATCCGGGTTGCAGCGGTAGCTAGCAACCTAGTAAGAGACGATCACCTCCAATGTTAAGAAATATAAAAACCCGTAGCTCCTAAAAAAGAGTCAGATCAAAACAAAATAATAATAAAGAATGACCTTTTGCCTATACTAAATTGTATACGCCACTTAATTATAGTATAGGTTAGTAATTCCACAGATAGACTGGCACTGGAACGTCGTAGAGAGTTGTTTAATGGCTCATTTTAAAGGAAATTAATGGGGTTAAAATATAATAAGGAACGACCTCTTGCTTATACTAAATTTTATATTATATTAAAACTTTTACATTAAGGATAAATGGGAATTTTGTAGGTAACATCAATATCATGGTTTTATTGATAATCAGAAAGTTCGTGGTAACGAACTGTATAGTAAGATGAAGTAGTAAGATGGTTGTAACTGAAGTATTAAAATAAAAGAGCAGTGATGACATTTTAAACCATAATTACTTTCGGAAAAATTAGGGCCCGACCGGATTCGAACCGGTGACCTATCGATCTGCAGTCGATGGCTCTACCTCTGAGCTACGAACCCTTTTTGTTAAGAGAGAATTAAAGATGTTTACATGAATATTAGATATAAATCAAATTACAGTAGAGAACAAACTTCCAGCCCATAGTAACTAAAATAAGATTATAATTAATGTTAAAGATTGATAAATGACATTTTTTTTTGTGAGGAGGAATTAGCAACAATACTAAAAGGATTAAAGAATAATAAGGCTCCAGGTGCTGATAGGGTGGTAAATGAGTTTCTTAAATATGGTGGCTCTGAGGTTTGAAATAAGTTACTGAAGATTATGAATATGATTTTTGAAATAGGGGAAGTACCTAACGATTTTAGGAAAGCCTTAATTAAGCCACTTTATAAGAAAGGTGATAAAAGTGAGTGTGGTAATTATCGAGGCATTAGTCTGGTCTCTGTAGGTAAATTACTTAGTAATATGATACTTTTTAGACTGAGAGATGCTCTAGACAAAGTATTAAGAGAATTATCCGGGTTGCAGCAGTGGTAGCTAGCAACCTAGTAAGAGACGATCACCTCCAATGTTAAGAAATATAAAACCCCCCAACTCCTAAAAAAAGAGTCGGATCAAAACAAAAAGTACACCATTAGAACCGCCTTGTCCGAAACCCCTATAAAGGAAACTTACCGCCCTTTGGCTTGAATAACAAAGAAAATATATTGGCTTGAAAATCAAGAAAATTGACTTTAACCACGTTATTCTCCACAAACGGGATATTTTTTTCTTTCCGCTTTTTTTCTCCTCAGCTAGCTGGGCACTGGAAAATCATAAGCCCATAGCTCCTAAAAAAATTGTCAAATAGAAGCAAAAAGTATACCATTCGAACTGCCTTGTCCAAAATCCTTATATATCCGGGTTGCAGCGGTAGCTAGCAACCTAGTAAGAGACGATCACCTCCAATGTTAAGAAATATAAAACCCCCCAACTCCTAAAAAAAGAGTCAGATCAAAACAAAAAGTACACCATTAGAACCGCCTTGTCCGAATCCTCTATAAAGGAAACTTACCGCCCTTTGGCTTGAATAACAAAGAAAATATATTGGCTTGAAAATCAAGAAAATTGACTTTTACCACGTTATTCTCCACAAACGGGATATTTTTTTCTTTCCTTTTTTTTCCTGCTCAGCTAGCTGGGCACTGGAAAATCATAGAGAGCTGTATAACAGCTCATTTTAAAGGCAATTGCAACATCTAGTGCCTTTTGTAATTAATTACATTAAAGGACGAACTATAGCCCATAGTAATTGGAATCGGGGTTGCAGTGGTAGTTACATCCGGGTTGCAGCGGTAGCTACCAACCTAGTAAGAGACGATAACGTCCAATGTTAAGAATATAAAACCCATAGCTCCTAAAAAAGGAGTCAGATCAAAACAAAAAGTACACCATTAGAACCGCCTTGTCCGAAACCCCTGTATAGGAAACTTTCTGTCCCTTGGCTTGAACAGCAATGGAAATATATTGGCTTGAAAATCAAGAAAATTGACTTTAACCACGTTATTCTCGTCAAAAGGGATATTTTTTTCTTTTTTTCTTTTTTTCTTTTTTTGTATCCAGAGATAGCTTGGCACTGGAACATCGTAGAGGGTT
Source organism: Artemia sinica (assembly GCA_027921565.1). Classification (NCBI taxonomy): domain Eukaryota; kingdom Metazoa; phylum Arthropoda; class Branchiopoda; order Anostraca; family Artemiidae; genus Artemia; species Artemia sinica. Next base: position 1,368,276 of record JAPEVW010000034.1, on the reverse strand, counting down.
GTTCAATAGCTCATTTTAAAGGAAATTAATTGGGTTAAAAATCTATAGTAACTAAAATAAATTATTTCTAAAAGAGAATAAATTTTTCCAATAAAAACTGTATTTTTGATGCAGTGACGTCATAATTACTATATAAGATCATCATAGTTTTATATTAGAGCTATGACGTGAATAGAGTGACGTCATAATTAGTATATAAGGAAAGTCAAAACTGAAAATTCTCTCATTCTTGATTAGAATAATGGTTAGATCAAAGCAGGCTATACGCAAGTTGAAGAAAGAGTACTACACAAACAACAGAGATAGTAACTTGAAAAGAAAAAAGCAAAGGTATTCAACCGACCAGGTGTATCGAGAAGTATATACAATAAAGAACGACACCTAGCCTATGTTAACTGAAACATAAATAAAAATTATTTAATTTCCATTTATAATTAAGAACGAGCTCTTGCCTATACTAAATTTTATATGCCACTTAATTATAGTATAGGTTTTACATTAAAAGACTATCACTGGAATAAAAAACAATTGCATGCATTGGAATTAGTTAGCTACTTGATTGTTTGAGGTTCGTCTCTTACTATTTCAAAGAAGAAAAAACCGTAGGCTTTTTCCTGTTTGTAATTATACATAAGGATCGATACTTTAAATTGGAATTTTGTAAGTATCGTCGGTATCATGGGTTTTATAATAAAGAAAGACCTTTTGCCTATACTAAATTTTATACGCCACTTAATTATAGTATAGGTTAGTAATTCCAAAGATAGCTTGGCACTGGAACATCGTAGAGAGTTGTTTAATGACTCATTTTAAAGGATTTGTAGAAAAAATCGAAAAATCCTTAAGAAATCATCATAAGTTAAAATTTCCCATACAAAATTTGAACTCAAGCCAACTGGGTGAGAGCTATCCCAACCTCTGAACCATATAGGATTTATCAAAATATCCGATTAATAACGTTAATGTTAAAGAACAAATTATAAACCTAGTTAGCTGTCTGATTATTTGAGGATCGTCTCTTACTATTCAAACGAAGAAAAAGCCGTAGGCTTTTTCCTGTTTGTAATTTATAATCCGAATTCAAGCGGTAATTATAGTAACGAACGGATTCAAGCCCAAAGAAACTGAACCCTGTGGTTCATTCATATTATCTTCCCTATTTTAGCTAGGATGTAAATAAAACGAGTTTCTTTTTTATTACAGAAGGATCTAGATGTGGCAAGTTACTATTGAGACGAGTCGCTCTTACAATACAATACAGTTCGTTATCACGAACTGTTTGCTTTGATGTAACTATTGGTATCAAAATTTCGTTCTTTAGAGTTTCGGTTACTATTTTTCCGGGTTGCTATTAATAAAAAAACACATTTACAAATAAGATAACATTTAAGATCGATCGTTACCACAGAGTGTTTTGAACTCAAATCCTTCTTAGTTTTACAGCAAAGAACGACGATCTCTCGCCCATAGTAACTGATAAACGGTGGTTCCAGGGGTAATCCGGGTTGCAGCGGTAGCTATCCGGGTTGCAGTGGTAGCTAGCAACCTAGTAAGAGACGATCACGTCCAATGTTAAGAAATATAAAAACCCATAGTTCCTAACAAAGGAGTCAGATCAAAACAAAAAGTACACCATTAGATTCGCCTTGTCCGAAACCCCTGTATAGGAAATTTTCTGTCCCTTGGGTTGAACAGCAAGGGAAATGTATTGGCTTGAAAATCAAGAAAATTGACTTTAACCACGTTATTCTCCCCAAACGGGATATTTTTTTCTTTTTTTTCTTTTTTTTTTCTTTTCCACAGATAGCTTGGCACTGGAACATCGTAGAGGGTTGTTCAATAGCTCATTTTAAAGGAAATTAATTGGGTTAAAATCTATAGTAACTAAAATAAATTATTTCTAAAAGAGAATAAATTTTTCCACCAAAAACTGCATTTTTGATGTCTTTTAACACTGCAGTCTTTCAAACATAATCGTACACCAGCGGTAAGATTTGAACCCACGCCTCCGAAGAGACAGGTGGCTAACACCAGTGTCTTGGACCACTCGGCCAGGCTGCCTCTCATAATTTGGGTTGCAGCAGTAGCTAGCAACCTAGTAAGAGACGATCAGTCCCATTCTAAGAAATATAAAAACCCAAAACTCCTAAAAATTTACAGTAAAGAACGATCTCTCTCCCATAGTAACTGATATGTTACGTTAAAAGACGATCATTGGAATAAAAATTATTGCATGCATTGGACTTAGTTAGCTACTTGATCGTCTGAGGTTCGTCTCTTACTATTTCAAAGAAGAAAAAGCCGTAGGCTTTTTCCTGTTTGTAATATTTTTATAATAAAGAACGACCTCTTGCATATACTAAACTTTATAGCCCACTTAACTATAGTATAGCTTAGTAACACCGGGTTGCAGCGGTAGCTAGCAACCTAGTAAGAGACGATCACGTCCAATGTTAAGAAATATAAAAACCCATAGTTCCTAACAGAGGAGTCAGATCAAAGCAAAAAGAACACTATTAGAACCGCCTTGTCCAAAACCCCTGTATAGGAAACTTTCTGTCCCTTGGCTTGAACATCAAGGGAATTTAATAAAGATCGAACTCTTCCCTATACTAACTTGCATACGCAACTTCACTATAGTTAAGATTACAGTATTTATATTTTTACATTAAAAGACGATCACTGAAATAACAAACCATTCCATACATTGGACTTAGTTAGCGACTTGATTGTTTGAGTTTCGTCTCTTACTATTTAAAAGAAGAAAAAGCCGTAAGCTTTTTCCTGTTTGTATTTATAGTTAAAAAACGAACTCAGGTCCAAAGAAACTGAACACTGTGGTTCATTCATATTATCTTCATTATTTTAGCTAGAATTATAATAAAGATCGAACTCTTCCCTATACTAACTTGCATACGCAACTTCACTATAGTTAAGATTACTACTTAAGAACGACAAAGATGTAAATGTTCTCATTCTTGATTAGACTCTTACTAGGTTGCTAGCTACCGCTGCAATCCGGATAATGGTTAGATCGAAGCAAGCTATACGCAAGTTGAAAAAACAGTACTACACAAACAACAGAGATAGTATCTGGAAAAGAAAAAAGCAAAGGTATTCAACCGACCAGGTGTATCGAGAAGTAATCAAACAAAACAGCAAGATGTGTTATCTTAATGATGAAGATTATAGACATGCAAAAATTGAGACAGCCAAACAAAAGTTCAAGGAGAGTTATCACATTGTATACTAATAACCATATATGACTTAATTAGCGACTTGACATAAAAATTGAAAAAATTAATTTTTATTTTATTTTCGTTTTTAGTTCAAATAATAAAGAGCGACCTCTTGCCTATACTAAATTTTATACGCCACTTAATTATAGTATAGGTTAGTAATTACACAGATAGCTTGGCACTGGAACATCGTAGAGTTGTTCAATGGCTTATTTTAAAGGAAATTAATGAGGTTGAAAATTTTTTGAAAACTAAAACAAATTATCTTTAAAATAGAATCGTTTTTTTACGAAAATGGGAAATATATTGGCTTGAATTATAATAAAGAACGACATCTAGCCAATGTTAGCTGGAAAATTACATTAAAAGACGATCATTGGAATAACACTGCATATATTAGACTTAGTTAGCTACTTGATTGCTTGAGGTTCGTCTCTTACTATTTCAAAGAAGAAAAAGCCGTAGGCTTTTTCCTGTTTGTAATGATATAGCATAAAACGAAACCCAAGTTGTAACTGACGTCATCCTGGTTGTTACAGTAAAGAATGAACTCTTTCCCTTATTTACCTATGTCTTGTCAAATTAGATAATTAATTTCACCTGAATTTGTTTTAAAAATTATTCCACATCGGGATTCGTACCCAAGCGAATTACTTGAAAACCAACTATCCTAAACCACTAGACCATATGAGATATGTATAAAAAGCTAATTAATTGTTTTATGATATCTTATAGCATAAATTTCATTGGATATAGCTGAAACCTAGTAAAGAACAAACTACGGCACATAGAAACTAAAACTTCTATAATATAGAATGAACTCTTGGCTATACTAGATTAGATACTCAACTAAAAAAGTTCAGCTTCAGTTCTGATTTTTCTCAAAGACATAAAAAATTTCAAGTACTGTTCCAAATTTTTCATAGAAGATAGAAAAAGTTATACATTGATTGTGAAAAGTTAGCTCAATTCGGAATTACCAAAGAACTTACAGATCAATTCTATTTTTCAAGAAATAAAAAGGTTCCACTTCAGTTCTTAATTTCTCAAATGACATAAAAATTTAAAGCTCTGTTCTAAATTTTTCCGTGGAAGATAGGAAAATTTATACTATGATTGTGTATATCTTCCATAAAGATAAAAAGTTTCACTCTAATTCTAAATTTTTATAATTTCACTTCAGATTTTTCTCAAAGAGATGAAGAAATTTAAAGTTCGGTTCTAAATTTTACCCTAGATACAACGATTCTGAATTTTTCCTACAAGAAGAGAAAAAAGTTCAGCTTTAATTACATATTTTTTCAAAGAAGTGAAGAAAACTTCAAGTTCTATTCAAAATGTTTCGTAGAAGATAGAAAAAAGTTATACTTTGATCGTGATTATTCGCCATCACGATAAGGAGCTACACTTAATTCTGAGTTTTCTCGAAGATTTATTACAGTAACGAACTAGCTTCAACACATAGGAACTAATTTACATAAGAATCGACACTTTAAATGAAATTTTGTAAGTATCATCGGTATCACGGTTCTATTTATAGCTTAATTACAAACTAAAAGAAATTGACCCTGGGTGGCCTTGAACTTCCAACCTTTCGGTTAACGGCCGATCGTGCAAGCCACTTGTCCGGGTTGAAGCGGTAGCTAGCAACCTAGTATGAGACGATCCACAGATAGCTTGGCACTGGAACATCGTAGAGAGTTGTTCAATGGCTCATTTTAAAGGAAACTACTAGATCTAGTGCTATTTGTATTAAAAATTATTTTAAATAGAATCAATTTTTCCACTAAAAACTGCATTTTCATTGCCAATCTGGATCAATGACGTCATAATCGTGTGTAGTAACCATATATGAAGAAATAAGCGAATGCAATATTTATCCTCGCTTATTTTTCGACAACCAAACAGTTCGTGGTAACGAACTGTATAGTAAGAGCGAATCCTCTCTATAGTAACCGAAACTCTAATTATAATAAAGAACGACCTCTTGCCTATACTAGATTATATAGGCCACTTAACTATAGTATAGGTTAGTAAATCACTGAAATAACAAACCATTCCATACATTGGACTTAGTTAGCTACTTGATTGTTTGAGTTTCGTCTCTTACTATTTAAAAGAAGAAAAAGCCGTAGGATTTTTCCTGTTTGTATTTATAGTTATCCGGGTTGCAGCGGTAGCTAGCAACCTAGTAAGAGACGATCACCTCCAATGTCAAGAAATATAAAACCCCCCAACTCCTAAAAAAAGAGTCAGATCAAAACAAAAAGTACACCATTAGAACCGCCTTGTCCGAATCCTCTATAAAGGAAACTTACCTCCCTTTGGCTTGAATAACAAAGAAAATATATTGGCTTGAAAATCAAGAAAATTGACTTTTACCACGTTATTCTCCACAAACGGGATATTTTTTTCTTTCCGCTTTTTCTTTCTGCTCAGCTAGCTGGGCACTGGAAAATCATAGAGAGCTGTATAATAGCTCATTTTAAAGGAAATTGCAACATCTAGTCACTTTTGTATTTAAAAATAAAATACTTTTTAAAGTAGAATCAATTTTGTCAAAAAAATTGCATTTTTGATGTATTTTCATACTGCAGTCTTTTCAAAGATATTTGAATTTTGAAGCAATAAAACAGTCCATGTAATGAACTCTATAGTAATAATAGCTACTTGTCTCAATAGTAATCCGGGTTGCAGCGGTAGCTAGCAACCTAGTAAGAGACGATCACCTCCAATGTTAAGAAATATAAAAACCCGTAGCTCCTAAAAAAGAGTCAGATCAAAACAAAAAGTACACCATTAGAACCGCCTTGTCCGAATCCTCCATAAAGGAAACTTACCGCCCTTTGGCTTGAATAACAAAGAAAATATATTGGCTTGAAAATCAAGAAAATTGACTTTTACCACGTTATTCTCCACAAACGGGATATTTTTTTCTTTCCGCTTTTTCTTTCTGCTCAGCTAGCTGGGCACTGGAAAATCATAGAGAGCTGTATAATAGCTCATTTTAAAGGAAATTGCAACATCTAGTCACTTTTGTATTTAAAAATAAAATACTTTTTAAAGTAGAATCAATTTTGTCAAAAAAATTGCATTTTTGATGTATTTTCATACTGCAGTCTTTTCAAAGATATTTGAATTTTGAAGCAATAAAACAGTCCATGTAATGAACTCTATAGTAATAATAGCTACTTGTCTCAATAGTAATCCGGGTTGCAGCGGTAGCTAGCAACCTAGTAAGAGACGATCACCTCCAATGTTAAGAAATATAAAAACCCGTAGCTCCTAAAAAAAGAGTCAGATCAAAACAAAAAGTACACCATTAGAACCGCCTTGTCCAAATCCTCCATAAAGGAAACTTACCGCCCTTTGGCTTGAATAATAAAGAAAATATATTGGCTTGAAAATCAAGAAAATAGACTTTTACCACGTTATTCTCCCCAAACGGGATATTTTTTTCTTTTTTTTTTTCTTTTTCTTTTCCACAGATAGCTTGGCACTGGAACATCGTAGAGGGTTGTTCAATAGCTCATTTTAAAGGAAATTAATTGGGTTAAAAACCTTTTGTAACTAAAATAAATTATTTCTAAAAGAGAATAAATTTTTCCAATAAAAACTGTATTTTTGATGCAGTGACGTCATAATTACTATATAAGAATTATAATAAAGAACGACCTCTTACCTATACTAAATTTTATACGCCACGTAATTATAGTATAGGTTAGTAATTCAACAGATAGCATGGCACTGGAATATTGTAGAGAGATGTTCAATGGCTCATTTTGAAGGAAATTAATGGGGTTAAAAACATTTTGTAATTAAAACAAATTATTTTACAATAAATTACAGTAAAGAACGATCTCTCTCCCATAGTAACTGATATAAAATTATAATAAAGATCGAACTCTTCCCTATACTAACTTGCATACGCAACTTCACTATAGTTAATATAGTTAAGATTACAGTATTTATATTATACATCATTATAAATTATAAAAGGTTCAAATATTCGAAGATTATAGAGTTAAAAATTTTCCCACACCGGGAATCGAACCCGAGCCTGTTTTATAGTAAAGAACGAACTCTTGCCCTTAGTTACCTATGTCTTGTCAAATTAGCTAATTAATTTCACCTGATTTTGTTTTAAAAATAATTCCCACACCGGGATTCGAACCCAAGCCAATTGGTTGAAAGCCAACTATCCTAAACCACTAGACCATATGAGATATGTGTAAAAAGCTAATTAATTGTTTTATGATATCCGGGTTGTTATAATAAAGAACGACCTCTTGCCTATACTAAATTTTATACGCCACTTAATTATAGTATAGGTTAGTACTTCAACAGATAGCATGGCACTGGAACATCGTAGAGAGTTGTTCAATGGCTCATTTTAAAGGAAATTAATGGGGTTAAAAACCTTTTGTAATTAAAACAAATTATTTTTATTACATTAAGAAATTTTAATTATGTTCCTTAAGAAATCATCATAAATAAAAATTTCCCAAACAGAAATTGAACTCAAGCCTACTGGGTGAGAGCTATCCCAACCTCTAGACCATATAGGATATATTAAAATATCCGATTAATGAAGTTTATGTTAAAGAACAAATTATAATCCTAGTTAGCTGCCTGATTATTTGACGATCGTCTCTTACTATTCCAAAGAAGAAAAAGCCGTAGGCTTTTTCCTGTTTGTAATTTATTTCATAATAAAGTATCCGGGTTGCAGCGGTAGCTAGCAACTTAGTAAGAGACGATCACGTCCAATGTTAAGAAATATAAAATTACATAAAGGACCGATATAGCTCATCATAAATGGTTTCTTGTCAATACGTTACAATATAAGAAGCGTCAAAACTGTAAATGTTCTCATTCACAATTAGATAATGGTTAGATCAAAGCAAGCTACACGCAAGTTAAAAAAAACAGTACTACACAAACAACAGAGATAGTATCTTGAAAAGAAAAAGCAAAGGTATTCAACCGACCAGGCGTATCGATAAGTTATAACAAAGAATCCGGGTTGCAGCGGTAGCTAGCAACCTAGTAAGAGACGATCACGTCCAATGTTAAGAAATATAAAAACCCATAGTTCCTAACAAAGGAGTCAGATCAAAACAAAAATTATAATAAAGAACGACCTCTTACCTATACTAAATTTTATACGCCACTTAATTATAGTATAGGTTAGTAATTCAACAGATAGCATGGCACTGGAACATTGTAGAGAGTTGTTCAATGGCTCATTTTGAAGGAAATTAACGGGGTTAAAAACCTTTTGTAATTAAAACAATTATTTTTATTACATTTTATAATAAAGAACGACCTCTTGCCTATACTAAATTATATAGGCCACTTAACTATAGTATAGGTTAGTAAATCACTGAAATAACAAACCACTCCATACATTCGACTTAGTTAGCTACTTGATTGTTTGAGTTTCGTCTCTTATTACATAAAGGCTCGATCATCAAATTTAAGCTGAAACTAAGTAAAGGACAATTATGCCTCCATATATTCACAGTGATGTATAAGATTTCCCATTACATCTGTAAACTGTTCCACAGTTGCCGGTTCATACCTTGGAAGCTTTTCACTAAACATGCAACATTTCTTTTGGATATTACTATGAAGTTTTGCGAAAGCATCTCTAGCTGACTTTTCAACAAAATCCATTCTTTCAGAGATAATTTTAATCTTTAATTTTGAATATTTTTTGTAATCCCAGTAAAACATTCGTAAAATTTTTCTCAATTTACAAAGATCAGCCTGTGCGTTCTTTGCAGCTTGTGTAAACTGTAAAAATATCCATGGTATCCGAGCAATAGTTCGAATACTTCAATTCAAGCTAGAAAAATACCTTAAAATGTTAAAATTAGTTTTATTTTTGGTTAGGTTCTAACTACCCGATGTGGGATTTACTATGTCCGGGTTGCAGCGGTAGCTAGCAACCTAGTAAGAGACGATCACGTCCAATGTTAAGAAATATAAAAACCCATAGTTCCTAACAAAGAAATCAGATCAAAACAAAAAGTACACCATTAGAACCGCCTTGTCCGAAACCCCTGTATAGGAAACTTTCTGTCCCTTGGCTTGAACAGCAAGGGAAATATATTGGCTTGAAAATCAAGAAAATTGACTTTAACCACGTTATTCTCCCCAAACGGGATATTTTTTTCTTTTTTTTTTCTTTTTCTTTCCACAGATAGCTTGGCACTGGAACATCGTAGATAGTTGTTCAATAGCTCATTTTAAAGGAAATTAATTGGGTTAAAAACCTTTTGTAACTAAAATAAATTATTTCTAAAAGAGAATAAATTTTTCCACCAAAAACTGCATTTTCGATGTCTTTTCACACTGCAGTCTTTCAAACATATTCGTATACCAGCGGTAAGATTTGAACCCACGCCTCCGAAGAGATTGGTGGCTAACACCAGTGCCTTGGACCACTCGGCCAGGCTGCCTCTCATGAATAAATATATATGTGAATTTGGGTTGCAGCAGTAGCTAGCAATCTAGTAAGAGACGATCAGTCCAATGCTAAGAAATATAACAAAAGTCCTAAAAATAGAGTAAGATCAGAACAAAAGTACATCATTAGAACTACCTTGTCTGAAACCCTACTAGATAAATAATGAATGTCGTAGCTTTATATTAGAGCTATGAAGTGAATAGAAAAACACGAAATTATATTGTTGTTTCTGATGACGTCATTAAATAATATCATTGCGCCTTGACGTCAATAAAATCATTACGCTGTGACGTCATAATTACTATATAGGAAGCGTCAGAACTGTAAATGTTCACATTCATAATTACATAATGGTTTCAATCAAGCAAGCTGCACGCAAATTGAAAAAACAGTACTACACAAACAACAGAGATAGTATCTTGAAAAGAGAAAAGCAAAGGTATTCAACCGACCAGGCGCATCGAGAAGTAAAAATTGAGAGAGCAAAACAAAGGTATTCAACCGACCAGGCGTATCGAGAAGTAATCAAACAAAACAGCAAGATGTGTTATCACAATGATGATTACAATAAGGAACGAACTTTAACCCATAGTAACTTAAGTATTATATCAAACGGTTCGTTGTCATAGTAAAGAGCTGTGTATTGGCTCATTTTAAAGGAAATTGCTGTATATAGAAACCTTTTGTAATTAACAAAATCAATTATTATTATAAAACAAATTATTATTATGTGGTAAAGAACTAACTCTAGGCGATAGTAACTAATTTAATTTTGAAAAGAAAGAATTACAGCAGAAACCTAAATGGTAGTATAAGTAAGCTACATATAATAACAACCGTCCACCAGGATTTGAACTCGGATCGCAGGATTCAAAGTCTTAGGTGCTAACCACTACACCAAGAAACGCTCATACAAGAAAGAATTTTATAAGTATATGACAACTTAAAGACCAAACTCTAACCATCAGTTTTGTCTATCAGATCGTTTTATCCGGGTTGCAGCAGTAGCTAGCAACCTAGTAAGAGACGATCACGTCCAATGTTAAGAAATATAAAATTATAATAAAGGACGACCTCTTGCCTATACTACATTTTATACACAACTTAATTATAGTATAGGTTAGTAATTCAACAGATAGCATGGCACTGGAACATCGTAGAGATCCGGGTTGCAGCGGTAGCTAGCAACCTTGTAAGAGACGATCACGTCCAATGTTAAGAAATATAAAAACCCATAGTTCCTAACAGAGGAGTCAGATCAAAACAAAAAGTACACCATTAGAACCGCCTTGTCCGAAACCCCTGTATAGGAAACTTTCTGTCCCTTGGCTTGAACAGCAAGGGAAATATATTGGCTTGAAAATCAAGAAAAGTGGCAGCTACTACAACATTCTGCCTAAACGGGATATTTTTTTTCTTTTTTTTCTCTTTTCTTTGTATCCAGAGATAGCTTGGCACTGGAACATCGTAGAGGGTTGTTCAATAGCTCATCCTAAAGGAAATTAATTGGGTTAAAAATCTATAGTAACTAAAATAAATTATTTCTAAAAGAGAATAAATTTTTCCAATAAAAACTGTATTTTTGATGCAGTGACGTCATAATTACTATATAAGAAACGTCAAAACTGTAAATGGTCTCATTCATGAATACATAATGGTTAGATCAAAGCATGCTACACGCAAGTTAAAAATCAGTACTAAAAAATCAAGAAAAGTGGCAGCTACTACAAAATTCTGCCTAAACGGGATATTTTTTTCTCTTTTCTTTGTTTCCAGAGATAGCTTGGCACTGGAACATCGTAGATAGTTGTTCAATAGCTCATTTTAAAGGAAAATAATTGGGTTAAAAATCTATAGTAACTAAAATAAATTATTTCTAAAATTTACAGTAAAGAACGATCTCTCGCCCATAGTAACTGATATATGATGGTTCCAGGGGTAGTTACATAAAGGACCGATATATCTCATCATAAATGGTGTTTGTCAATTATTACATTAAAAGAGGATAATTGGAATAAAAAATTATTGCATACATTAGACTTAGTTAGCTACTTGATCGTTTGAGGTTCGTCTCTTACTATTTCAAAGAAGATCCGGGTTGCAGCGGTAGCTAGCAACCTAGTAAGAGACGATCACGTCCAATGTTAAGAAATATAAAAACCCATAGTTCCTAAAAAAGGAGTCAGATCAAAACAAAAAGTACACCATTAGAACCGCCTTGTCCGAAACCCCTGTATAGGAAACTTTCTGTCCCTTGGCTTGAACAGCAAGGGAAATATATTGGCTTGAAAATCAAGAAAATTGACTTTAACCACGTTATTCTCCCCAAACGGGATATTTTTTTCTTTTTTTCTCTTTTCTTTGTTTCCAGAGATAGCTTGGCACTGGAACATCGTAGAGAGTTGTTCAATGGCTCATTTTAAAGGAAATTAATTGGGTTAAAATCTATAGTAACTAAAATAAATTATTTCTAAAAGAGAATAAATTTTTCCAATAAAAACTGTATTTTTGATGCAGTGACGTCATAATTACTATATAAGAAACGTCAAAACTGTAAATGGTCTCATTCATGAATACATAATGGCTAGATCAAAGCAAGCTACACGCAAGTTAAAAAATCAGTACTAAAAAATCAAGAAAAGTGGCAGCTACTACAACATTCTGCCTAAACGGGATATTTTTTCTCTTTTCTTTGTCTCCAGTATAATAAAGATCAAACTCTTCCCTATACTAACTTGCATACGCAACTTTACTATAGTTAAGATTACAGTATTTATATTTTTTTTTACATTAAAAGATCCGGGTTGCAGCGGTAGCTAGCAACCTAGTAAGAGACGATCACGTCCAATGTTAAGAAATATAATTATAATAAAGAACGACCTCTTGCCTATACTAAATTTTATACGCCACTTAATTATAGTATAGGTTAGTAATTCAACAGATAGCATGGCACTGGAACATCGTAGAGAGTTGTTCAATGGCTCATTTTAAAGGAAATTAATGGGGTTAAAAACCTTTTGTAATTAAAACAAATTATTTTTATTACATTAAGAAATTTTAATTATGTTCCTTAAGAAATCATCATAAGTAAAAATTTCCCGTACGGAAATTGAACTCAAGCCTGCTGGGTGACAGCTATCCCAACCTCTAGACCATATAGGATATATTAAAATATCCGATTAATGAAGTTTATGTTAAAGAACAAATTATAAACATAATTAGCTGCCTGATTATTTGAGGATCGTTAAAGAACAAATTATAAACATAATTAGCTGCCTGATTATTTGAGGATCAAAACCGATACTAAATTATATAGGCCACTTAACTATAGTATAGGTTAGTAAATCACTGAAATAACAAACCATTCCATACATTGGACTTAGCTACTTGATTGTTTGAGTTTCGTCTCTTACTATTCCAAAGAAGAAAAAGCCGTAGGCATTTTCCTGTTTGTAATTTATTTTATAATAAAGGATGAACTTCAGGCTTTACTAACTGAAAAGTTTAGTATTTTTATATAGTAAAGAACGAGCTCTAAATGATAGTTGTAGCTATAGCTGCAATCAAGTGAAAGACAAACCGAAGCATATAGTAACTAATTTATAATAAAGAACGACCTCTTGCCTATACTAAATTTTATACGCCACTTAATTATAGTATAGGTTAGTAATTCAACAGTTATAATAAAGAACGACCTCTTGCCTATACTAAATTTTATACGCCACTTAATTATAGTATAGGTTAGTAATTCAATAGATAGCTTGGTACTGGAACATCGTAGAGAGTTGTTCAATGGCTCATTTTAAAGAAAATTAATGGGGTTAAAAACTTCTTGTAATTAAAACAAATTATTTTTATTATTACATAAAGGACCGATATAGTTCATCATAAATGGTGTTTGTCAATACGGTTTTTTTTTATATAATTATCCATTATTATATAAAATACAGTAATTTTTGGGAGGCTTTAACAAAAAATTCATTTGTTAACTGAAACTAGAATAATCCTGAAAATTTTAAATAAAATAATTTTATTTAACTGCAAACTGTAAAATTATTTATGATGTCTGAGCAGTAAATTTAATTTTTTAATTCAAATTAGAATCATAGGCAACGCAACAGCGCTGCCTAAGTAAAGAACAATGTTTGCACAATGTATTATTTTTTTTATTTTTTTGGGTTTCATGTTAATTACAGTAAAGAACGAACTGCAGCCCATAGTAAATGAACTAAGATTATAATTTATGACTCAAACAAGTAATTTGATTTCTTTTCCGGGTTGCAGCGGTAGCTAGCAACCTAGTAAGAGACGATCACCTCCAATGTTAAGAAATATAAAACCCCCCCACTCCTAAAAAAAGAGTCAGATCAAAACAAAAAGTACACAATTAGAACCGCCTTGTCCGAAACCTCTATAAAGAAAACTTACCGCCCTTTGGCTTGAATAACAAAGAAAATATATTGGCTTGAAAATCAAGAAAATAGACTTTTACCACGTTATTCTCCACAAACGGGATATTTTTTTCTTTTTTCTTTTTCTTTTCCACAGATAGCTTGGCACTGGAACATCGTAGAGGGTTGTTCAATAGCTCATTTTTAAGGAAATTAATTGGGTTAAAAATCTATAGTAACTAAAATAAATTATTTCTAAAAGAGAATAAATTTTTCCACCAAAAACTGCATTTTTGATGTCTTTTCACACTGCAGTCTTTCAAACATAATCGTATACCGTATCGATAAGTTATAACAAAGAATTATAATAAAGAACGACCTCTTGCCTATACTAAATTTTATACGCCACTTTATTATAGTATAGGTTAGTAGTTCAACAGACAGCCTAGCACTGGAACATCATAGAGAGTTGTTCAATGGCTCATTTTAAAGAAAATTAATGGGGTTAAAATATTTTGTAGTTAAAACAAATTATTTTTATTACATTAAGTAAACGAACTGCAGCCCATTGTATATGATTATATTAAAGAACGAACTGTTGCCCATGGTAAATGATAACTTTTCTAGTGAATGCAGTGAAGTATATTAAAAGACGATCATTAGAATACCAAACCATTGCATATATTGGACTTAGTTAGCTGCCTATTTTTTTCAGGTTCGTCTCGTACTATTCCAAATAAGAGAAATCCGTAGGATTTTTCCTGTTTGTAATCAGGGTTTTTATCAAACAGTTCATGGTAAAGAACTGTATAGTAAGAGTGTATAATAAAGAACGACCTTTTGCCTATACTAAATTTTATGCGCCACTTAATTATAGTATAAGTTAGTAATTCCACAGATAGCTTGGCAAGACCAACACGTCCAATGTTAAGAAATATAAAAACCCATAACTCCTGCAAAAAAGGGAGATAAAAAAAAGTACACCATTAGAACCGCCTTGTCCGAAACCCCTGTATAGTAAACTTTCTGTTATTTGGCTTGAACAGCAACGGAAATATATTGGTACAGTAAAGAACAACCTCTTGCCTGTACTAAATTTTATAGGCCACTTAAGTATAGTAGAGGCTAGTAAAGTTATATTTAATGTCAATATATTAAAAATTTTTATTAAAAGACGATCATTGGAATAAAAACCAATTACATACATTGGATTTAGTTAGCTACTTGATTATTTGAGGCTAGTATAATAAAGAACGACCTTTTGCCTATGCTAAATTTTATATGCCACTTAATTATAGTATAGGTTAGTAATTCCACAGATAGCTTGGCAAGACAATCACGTCCAATGTTAAGAAATATAAAAACCCATAACTCCTAAAAAAAAGTTAGATCAAAACAAAAAGTACACCATTAGAACCGCCTTGTCCGAAACCCCTGTATAGTAAACTTTCTGTTATTTGGCTTGAACAGCAAGGGAGATATATTGGTACAGAAAAGATTGACCTCTTGCCTATACTAAATTTTATAGGCCACTTAAGTATAGTATAGGTTAGTACAGTTATATTTAAGGTCAATATATTAAAAATTTTTATTAAAAGACGATCATTGGAATAAAAACCAATTACATACATTGGATTTAGTTAGCTACTTGATTATTTGAGGCTAGTCTCTTACTATTTCAAAGAAAAAAAAGCCTTAGGCTTTTTCCTGTTTGTAATCAATTAGAAAGAGTTCTACTTTTAAAATAAGTTATACATAAAGGACCGATAAAGTTCATCATAAATGGTATATGTCAATTCTGTTTTTTATACATTACAATAAATAACCGAGTCAAACTCAAAACAAGCAGAAATTAACATGAGTAGGGCTCAAAACCCCTATGCCTTCCCAAGGCCAGAACATAATTTGCACTTTACTGAAAAAATAAAAATTAGTGTGAATTGTCAGTTTAATATACATATACTGATATTTAGTAATCAAAATGTTAATATTATTTGATTTATTAAAGTTATGAAAGTAAAAACATTTCTATTTTTTCAATAAACTGCAAATTATGTTCTGGCCTGAAACATAATGGGTGAATGGGAGAGTGGGCGTGGGTGGGGGACTAGTTGCCCTCCAATCACTTTCAACTATTAAAAAGGGCATTAGTCCTTTTTATTTTCAATCGAATGAGCCCTTTTCACAGTTCCTACGACAACTCCTTCGATACAAAGTGCCCTGGTCTAAACAAAAAAAAAATAATAATACATTCTACCCAGATCGATCATTCTATAATTCATAATAGCAAAAGACAAGCCAAGGCAAAAGTTAAAGGTCCAATAAAAAAAATAATTCTATAAGGGCACCACTAGTAATTTAAGGTCATTTTGGATGTCATGACATCAAGAAAAGGCTCAAATTGTCTATGTTTAGAAGAAACGCGGCAGTGAGAATCTATGTATTTATGTTAAAAGACGATCATTAGGAGGTAATAAATAAGAGATTGATACTGTAAATTGGAATTTTGTAAGTATCGTCGGTATCATGGTCAAAATCAGGATTTATCGGAAATAAGGCCTTTCAGGGTTCCGTCTCCAATCCAACCTTGTAGGGAAGAAGAGGTCCCTAAATTCTTATCATTACACTTACCAAAACAAGTTGCCTTATTTCAACCAAACTTTGTTGGGAAGTATGGTTAATTATCTTAGTTGTGTGTTTGAGAAGTTTGCATGTGAAGAGGGGATCCCAAAACTTTAACACCAAGACGTTACCAGAAAAGCTTCCCAAACCTCGGTGGTAAGTAAAAGATGATGTCCTAGTTATGCTGTGCAATTTCATAAAAACAATTCTAAGAACTTTGTTGGTCTCAACCAAGCTTAGTTGGATGTGACATTTGATGTGCCATTCATGCATTATTTTTTAAAGTCAGAGACAGATTTGACCTCATTGGAGAAGAAGCAAGGGCTAGCCTAATCTTTCGCCGACAAAGCACTTAACAGAAGGGTTCATTGAATTTCAACCAAATTCATTAGTGAAGGAGAGCTAGAGATCTAATTACACTTTTGGAGTCTATACAGTAAAGAACGATCTCTCTCCCATACTAACTGATATATGGTTGTTCCAGGTGTAATTATTACATAAAGGACGAATATAGCTCATCATAAATGGTGTTTGTCAATTATCCAGGTTGCAGCAGTAGCTAGCAACCTAGTCTGGATTGCAGCGGTAGCTAGCAACCTAGTAAAAAACCGTCACGTAAAATATTACGAAATATAAAACTCATAGTTCCTAAATCCGGGTTGCAGCGGTAGCTAGCAACCTAGTAAGAGACGATCACGTCCAATGTTAAGAAATATAAAAACCCATAGTTCCTAACAAAGGAGTCAGATCAAAACAAAAAGTACACCATTAGAACCGCCTTGTCCGAAACCCCTGTATAGGAAACTTTCTGTCCCTTGGCTTGAACAGCAAGGGAAATATATTGGCTTGAAAATCAAGAAAATTGACTTTAACCACGTTATTCTCCACAAACGGGATATTTTTTTCTTTTTTACATTAAGGAACGAACTGTATACCATAGTAATACTTCTAGGATCGATACTATATATGATTAGAATAAAGAACGAATATAAAATTATTATACAATTTTATCCGAGTTGCAGCGGTAGCTAGCAACCTAGTAAGAGACGATCACGCCCCATAGTAAATACTAAAGTAACCCAAAATTCCTGAAAAAAAAGTCAGATCAAAACAAAAAGTACACCATTAGTTTACAGTAAAGGACGATCTCTCTCCCATAATAACTGATATGTTACATTAAAAGATGATCATTAGAATAAAAAGTTATTGCATGCATTGGACTTAGTTAGCTACTTGATCGTTTGAGGTTCGTCTCTTACTATTTCAAAGAAGAAAAAGTCGTAGGCTTTTTCCTGTTTGTAATATTTTTACAATAAAGAACGACACTTAGCCCATGTTAACTGAAACATAAATAGGGATTATGTAATTTCCATCATCCAGGTTGCAGCAGTAGCTAGCAACCTAGTAAGAGACGATCACGTCCAATGTTAAAAATATAAAACCCACAGTTCCTAAAAAAGGAGTCAGATCAAAACAAAAAGTACACCATTAGAACCGCCTTGTCCGAAAACCCTGTACAGGAAACTTTCTGTCCCTTGGCTTGAACAGCAAGGGAAATATATTGGCTTGAAAATCAAGAAAAGTGGCAGCTACTACAACATTCTGCCTAGACGGGATATTTTTTTTCTTTTTTTTTTCTTTTTTTCTTTTGTATCCAGAGATAGCTTGGCACTGGAACATCGTAGAGGGTTGTTGAATAGCTCATTTTAAAGGAAATTAATTGTGCTATAATAAAGAACGACCTCTTGCCTATACTAAATTTTATATGCCACTTAATTATAGATATTTATAATAAAGATCGAACTCTTCCATATACTAACTTGCATAGGCAACTTCACTATAGTTAAGATTACAGTATTTATATTATACATCATTATAAATTATAAAAGGTTCGAATGTTCGAAGATCATAGAGTTAAAATTTTCCCACATCGGGAACCGAATCCGGGCCTGTTAAGTGAAAGTTAACTATCCAAGCCACTAGACCATATGGGACCATAAAGAAGTATGATTTAAGAACCATATGCATATTATTATTTTACCATACCAATTATAATAAGGCCAAAACAAAATCGGCGATCCGGGTTGCAGCGGTAGCTTGCAACCTAGTATAACATTCAAGGACGTATCCAAAGGGGCTAGTAAGAGACGATCAGTCCAATGCTAAGAAATATAACAAAACTCCTAAAAATAGAGTCAAATCAAAACAAAAGTACATCATTAGAATTACCTTGTCTGAAACCCTACTAGATAAATATTGAATGTCGTCATAGTTTTATATTAGAGCTATGATAATAAGTATAAAGAGCAACTTCAGATATTAATGAATTATATTAAAGAACTTTTAGGTTCACAATTACACAAAGGATTGATTATAATCACATTAAAAACGGAGTATAGCCTATAGTAATTGAGCAAAGTAAACCATTGGAATTAATAAATGGGATTTATGTAAGTTTTACCGGTATCATGACTGTAGAGATGGCTAAAACCTAGTAAACAACAAACTATGGCACGTGTTGGGGTTAGTTAGCTGTATTATTTTCTGAAGTTTGTCTCTTATTTTTCCAAATAAGAAAAAGCCATAGGATTTTTTTTTTCTGTTTGTAATCAGTGAAAGTAAATCCGGGTTGCAGCAGTAGCTAGCAACCTAGCAAGAGACGATCATGTCCAGTGCTAAGTTACATAAAGGCTCTATACAGTTCATTATAAATGGGGACTAATTAAGTCTCATCGGATATAGCTGAAACCTAGCAAAGAACAAACTATGGCACACTAAGATTGTGTTTTTATTATAATAAAGAGCGAACTCTAGCCCACAGTAAAATTTGCGACAGCTGCAACCTAGTAAAAGATGAACACGGCCAAAATCACGGTTTTAGCAGTAGTTGAAAACTAGGAAAAGATGAATTGTATATAAGGACCGAAGCTGTGTACTGTAGAACTTCAAAAATATTAGTTATATATAAGGACCGAAGTTGTGTAGTGTAAAAATTTACAATATTAGTAATATGTTCAATAATACCTTGTTTGTTCCTCAAGATTATAGTAAAGAACAAACTCAAGTCCATAGTAGCTGAAATATTGAAATAAATCATCGTATGCATGAGATGCAACGTCGTAAAAGACAAACTCATCCCATATTAACAAAAAAATAGCCAGAAACCCATAAAAATGGTGATAGATCGAAACACTGTAGCAAGCAAATATCATTCATTTGGAGGTTGTTACATTGAACATTCGGGTTGCAGCGCTAGCTAGCAACCTAGTAAGAGACCTTCACGTCCAATACTAAGAAACGTAATAGATCATAACTCCTGAAAATAGTGGCATACCAAAACAGGAAGTACACTACTAGAACTACCTTGTCCGAAACTCCTAAATAGGAAAATTACCGTCCCTTCGCTTTATTAATTATAGTAAAGAACGAACTCTACTCATTAATGATTGAAACATTAATCGTGATTGCTGCGGTAGCGGTAATCTAGTAAAAGATGATCACGTAAATAGGGACTATGTAACTTTAATCGGATATTCCTGAAATTATATTAAAGAACTATTAAGTTTAATGTAAATGTGGATTATGTATTTTTAAAAGACGCAAGAAATAGTGATTAAACTTTTCCTAATTTTTTTTTCATACGTGACACACTCAAATACTAGTCCTGCAACATAAGAAATGTCACTTATAACTATTTTTGAGGAAGATTAAAATTTCTGTCTCCATTTGACAAAACCTAACCACTTTTCTTATAGAACTTGAAATCCAATTAAAACATATAAAAAGGAAGTGTTCATATTAGGTTTTTCTTTTTTTGCTACACATGTAGGCTAAGTCACATTTGAGAACACAATATTTCTTCCCTTTTTCAAATCAAAGGAGAATCTAGTGTGAATCAACCCGGTCTGGACACTTCTCTACATATATAGGAATTGCAATTAAGTTTTCAGTAAAACCAGCAGTTTCCATGTTAGAGGACTCATGGTTACACTGGTAGGTAAAATCTAGTAAATAGTAAGCCATAGCCCACAGTAGCCAAAAGTTCAAGAACACATTAAAAAAAAACTACCTAGTGAAAAAATACTATTTTTTTTAACTGATTCAGTGATTATAATTATTATTTCAATTAATCGGAGCTATAAAATCTTATTTTGAAAACGAGATTATAGGAATTTTTAAAAAGTACTGGAATAGCCCCGAAAGTGGTGCCAGATCAAAATAAAAAGTACACCATTGGAATCGACATTGTCGAAAACTATGAACAGGGAAATTACAGCCCTAAACCTTAACAACTCTCTTTTTTGCATGGTTGGTGCTGATGTGCCCACTTTTTTTTCTTCTATATTTTATTCAGCGCTAGATGGGCACTGAAACATCGCAGAGAGTTTTAAGGGCTAATTTGAAAGCTAATTTTTATATCTGATCACTTTTTAAAAATTCGACGTGATGACACCATTACAAAATGCCACATGGTACTCAAAAATTACACTTCGGGTCCCATTTCTGGAACGAACGGTGCTGGGAAGACTAAAAGCGGTACTATCATGACCTCCAAGGACGAAAATCCTAAGTCTCAGGTTTACATTTCCCTCTTAATATTTATCATAAATCGTCTACTAAGTAACAGAACTAGCGGGCTATAGCAGCTTCATAGAGAGCTATTTAAGGTCTTGTTTAAAATTAAATAAAAAAAACAAGTTTTTTTTAACTGAAAGTAAGGAGCGACATTAAAACTTAAAACGAACAGAAATTATTCCGTATATGAAAGAGGCTGTCCCCTCCTCAACGCCTCGCTCTTTACGTTAAAGTTTTTCGTTGTTTTTCATCGTTTGTGAGAAAGACAAACTTTAGCGTAAAGAGCGAGGCGTTGAGGAGGGGACATATATAAAGCGAGGCGTTGAGGAGAGGATATATATATATATATATATATATATATATATATATATATTATATATATATATATATATATATATATATATATATATTATATATATATATATATATATATATATATATATATATATATATATATATATATATATATATATATATATATATATATATATATATATATATATATATATATATTATATATATATATATATATATATATATATACATATATATATATATATATATATATATATATATATATATATATATATTATATATATATATATATATATATATATATATATATATATATATATATATATATATAAATATATATATATATATATATATATATATATATATATATATATATATATATATATATATATATATATATATATATATATATATATACCTTGCGTGACTTCTATAGTTTCATAACATTGAATCACCTTGTTAGGTTTATTTTGTATATTTTTAAAACCTAATAACCAACAAAAATTGATTAAAGAATACAAGTTTCCCTGGTGAAACTAAAGAGGGACGATTTTACAGAGACATTCATCTTACTTGCATCGATTGCATGATTACAGGATGCTTGTAACACGATATTTTCTAGTTGCCACGGGTTCAGTTTTGGGCCAGGGTTAAGTTGTCTTTATTTTGCAGTTAATAAATGGCTTAAACTGATCAATTTCCTGGTAACACTTTTCGTGTTGTTGATATGGGAAAAAATAGACAAACATACTTACAACCTGATTGGCTAATGGTAGTTGCAATTTTTGTCATAATTGACGGCAAATTTTTATTTAAAAAAGACCCAAAAGACACTACTTAATTCTTTAGAACTTACCAGTTTTGTCTAAGGGTAACAAGCCAATCCAAAAGGTAATAATCAAAACTCAAAATTTTTGTCTGATCAGTAAATTTTTACCCTTGTATTTTAGGGGTAATCATGGAAAATACAACGATATCGAGTGCTGCATTAGTAATAGGTGTTATGTTAAAAAATGAATGTCTTTCAAGAAAATATTAGTTCAAAATTGTTGAGAATTTAGGAATTATAAAAAAATTAAGATATTTATTGTATTTCTCACTTACAACAACATATCCTTTTTTGTGTTTGGATTTGGATGAGTAATTTTGCTGCAGTGATTATGCCAATAAAAGTCTGCCAAAATAATGCAATTCAACTTCTCACTGATAAAACTGCGCGTAAAGCAGTTAGGGACAAGTGAAAATTAAATAAGTATTAAAAATACCATCTTCTGGTTTTGTGTGTTTTTTACGCAACTTTTTCTGCTTACCAGGGTATTTGTGTTGAGTATTTAGTCTGATTTTCCAACTTTTTTATTACAAGATCCTCTCTCAATTATCGTTTAACAAGTAATTATTCGAATTTATGTGCACTTGGACTTGAGTCACTCGTTTTGGCTTCTCTTTAATTAACTGAGGATTTAAATAATTCAAGACGCTTGATAATGAATATAGGAATATACTTCGATATTTTCTCTCATTTAAGAATGCCGCATTCGTACCAAATTATTTGATCGTATTGAATTTCTTTTCTTGTTGTGCTCCATAAGAGGCCAATACTTTTTTTTTACCTTTTTTTCTTCTTTCGTTTTCTTATATTTACGAGCTTTATTATGTTTATTGTGTTTTTCCTTTAATATCTTTATAATATCCAGCCTATAGCAGGTTGTGTTTGTTTGGCTACAACTTTTGTTAAAAAAAAATTAGTTCTTAATCCTAATCATCAAAATTCCTGCTTACTCTCATTTCAATATAATTACTGTAGGTCTATTAAAAACTATAGGATCCTGGATTTTGGATAGCTCCATATTTTGTAATTTATATTGGCATTTAATAAACAATCATAAGTACGGGGCAATCTAGAGGCACAGAGTTAGGAGTTTCTATTTTGTGTTCAAATACTATTGAATGAACTTCACGCCTGTATTTAGTATCTATTAAATATTGTTTAACTTCAGTATAGAAATATTGTTGAAAATGCTTCGTTTTAATAACCAAAGGTAATAGCGCCTATGTTTTAATAACCAAAGGTAATAGGTTTTCTGTTATAGCGCCTATGTTAAGATCTTCATCCATTGAGGCATGGTAGAAACGGTTTCTTCGTTAGTTTCTTTCAGCTTAGCTGAAAGACAAGAGACAAGACAAAGAGAAGTGACAGAATAGATGGGAAATATGGAATTTGGGCTTTATATTTTCACATTAAGGGGGGAGGTGGTTGTAAAGTATTTGGACATTGTGAAGTAAGAAAACAATTCTTACTTCCTAATATGCAGAATAATTGTACCTTGCATATTTTGCAGGCAGACCCACTATACTTTACCTCTCCCCCCTAATGTGCAAATATATATCGCAATTTGTTTTCTAAAGTATTATATTTTCATCATATTTTGTGATATGTCATTATGATTAGTCAGAAAAACAGGTTCTTCTTAGATGAAGGACTTATCATAGGCACTATAACAGATAAATAGCTACCCAAATATCGTTTAACCCCCTCAAAAAATAGCAGTAAAGAATCTAGAATCTGGAAATATTCATTTATTCAAATAGCACACTACTTTTTTCTTTTATTAACAGGGCTGTCCTACAGGAACTATCGACGAGGATTCGTTTGTCAACATTTTTACGCAGTTTTTTCCTTTAGGAGGTAAGACCTACAATAACGTCTTTGAATAATGTAACTCATTCTTAAAGTAAGGAACAGTCACACAAGTATATTCAGGCGAGCTAATGGAAACCATAAGTAAATAGTTTGATATTCCTGTCTTTCCTCTCTTGAGGATAAAGAAACTTTAGATGCTATCTTTATAACAAACTGCTGTGAAAAGAGAAAACAAGGCACGCACCTATTTTCATTTTTGGAAGGTATTCAAATATCTCTTCCTTTTCTAACTATAAGTGTCAGGACAGTAGCATTGACATAGTAAAGTGCGAGATGTCTCCCATGTACAGCTTAATCCTTGCCCGTTGGCTAGGCAGCTTCAAAGGTACATACCTTGACCCTAAGTAGTATGTGTGCTTCCTTGTCGCTGGATCTTGTTTTTATTACCCTTTACGGCTAATGGCATATAGAAGTTCTTTGACCCTTTCAAATAATCTCCTCCCAATGACAAAAACGTCATTTCCTGTAAATATCCTTACATTATGGTATTTTTATCTTACCATAGAAACTTGTTTTGTATTTTATTATGAAATAAATGTACAATATAACTTCAGCAAAAAAAAATCATTCTTAAAATACTTTAAATGTCTTATGCACAGAAAGCGTCCTAAAAAAAGAAAAATGAGAAAAATATAAATTTTATTTTGTTTAAAACAGCTGAGCAAAAATACTTTTTACAGCAGCCTAGACTGGATTCACTTAGATATTCTTTGTCATAAAATAAATAAACAAAACAAATGCAAATGGAGTTCACACAAAGAAAAAAGGCTGTCTCGTCGAATAAATATATTTGTGACTTTGAATTTAGTTTACTATTTTGTAGGAAACTTTTTCGTAGTTATGCTTCTTTTTAATTCTATTTCTTAAAAAGGTGTTGAAACTTGGTACATAACCTCGTTTTTCTTTGGTCATTTGCTAAGAAATATTTACAATTAGTGAATCAGTAAATGATTTTTCCGATTGTTTTTCACTGTTTCGTAAGGAATAGCAAGTGAGGAAATAACAAAAACATTTATTATATGGTGGACTAATGAAACTGAATTAATTATTACAAATATATTCACATATATAATAAGAATCCTCGCAAGTGTTGGTGGTTCTATTTTTTAGTTTTACACTGAAAAAAAACCGTTAAAAATATGTTTTGCCTTCAGTAAAGTGTAGATGGCAGTCAAGTACAAGGGGATTTGTGGGTTCGGCAACCTAGTTCTTACTTGCGGTAATTTGTGTCTTTTTCTAGTTTTCGCTCTAGGTTTAATGTATTCATTCACAGTATTTTCTATCCGTGTTAAGTTTTTCTTTATTTGAATTACTTATCTTAGGATCCCATCTAGCTCAACCACCGTTTCACTCAGTTCCGTTCAGCTCAACCCGTTTAACTCAACTCTCACTCAAATCAACCACCATTCAGCTCAACTCCCATTAAACTTAACCCCCGTTTCACTTAGCCCCGTTCAGCTTCACCCAATTAACTCAGCTCTCGTTCAAATCAACCAACATTCAGCTTAACTCCAATTCAGCTCATCCGGGTTGCAGCGGTAGCTAGCAACCTAGTAAGAGACGATCACGTCCAATGTTAAGAAATATAAAAACCCATAGTTCCTAAAAAAGGAGTCAGATCAAAACAAAAAGTACACCATTAGAACCGCCTTGTCCGAAACCCCTGTATAGGAAACTTTCTGTCCCTTGGCTTGAACAGAAAGGGAAATATATTGGCTTGAAAATCAAGCAAATTGACTTTTACCACGTTATTCTCCCCAAACGGGATATTTTTTTTTTCTTTTTTGTATCCAGAGATAGCTTGGCACTGGAACATCGTAGAGGGTTGTTCAATAGCGCATTTTAAAGGAAATTAATTGGGTTAAAAATCTATAATAACTAAAATAAATTATTTCTAAAAGAGAATAAATTTTTCCAATAAAAACTGTATTTTTGATGCAGTGACGTCATAATTACTTATAATAAAGAACGACCTCTTGCCTATGCTAAATTTTGTAGGCCACTTAACTATAGTATAGGCTAGTACAGTTATATCTAAATTCAATATTATAATAAAGAACGACCTCTTGCCTATACTAAATTTATAGACCACTGAACTACAGTATAGGTTAGTAAGGTTTACATAAAGGATCGACCTGGATTTGAACAAGCGACATACAACCCGTTTGCCGTCCGACGACTCTACCAACTGAGCTACCGAAGGCTTACACTATTATTGGACTAAATGTTATATCATGTATATCCGGGTTGCAGCGGTAGCTAGCAACCTAGTAAGAGACGATCACGTCCAATGTTAAGATATATAAAAACCCATAACTCCTAAGAAAAAGATCAGATCAAAACAAAAAGTACTCCATTAGAACTGCCATGTCTGAAACCCCTATATAGGAAATTTTCTGTCACTTGGATTGAATAGCAATGGAAATATATTGGCTCGAAAATCAAGAAAATTGACTTTAACCACGTTATTTTCCACAAACGACATATTTTTTTCTTTCTCTTTTTTTTACTTTTCCACAGATAGCTTGGCACTGGATCATCGTAGAGAGTTGTTCAATGGCTCATGGTTAAATTATAAGAGACGATCAAGTCCAATGTTAAGAAATATAAAACCCACTAACTCCTAAAAAAAGAGTCAAATCAAAACAAAAAGTACACCATTAAAACCGCTTTGTTTGAAACCCCAATGAAGGAAACTTACCGACCTTTGGCTTGAATAACAAAGAAAATATATTGGCTTGAAACTCAAGAAAATTGACTTTAACCACGTTATTCTCCACAAACGGGATATTTTTTTTTCTTTCCACTTTTTCTTTCTTCTCAGCTAGCTGGGCACTGGAAAATCATAGAGAGCTGTATAATAGCTCATTTTAAAGGAAATTGCTACATCTAGTGCCTTTTTTAGTTAAAAATAAAATGGTTTTTATAGTAGAATCAATTTTGTCAAAAAATTGCATTTTTTTGTATCAAGAACCAAACTTTTTTGCCTTAACCCGTAAAGTACGTATCTCTATATTGTTGTCCTGTATCCGGGTTGCAGCGGTAGCTAGCAACCTAGTAAGAGACGATCACCTCCAATGTCAAGAAATATAAAACCCCCCAACTCCTAAAAAAAGAGTCAGATCAAAACAAAAAGTACACCATTAGAACCGCCTTGTCCGAATCCTCTATAAAGGAAACTTACCTCCCTTTGGCTTGAATAACAAAGAAAATATATTGGCTTGAAAATCAAGAAAATTGACTTTTACCACGTTATTCTCCACAAACGGGATATTTTTTTCTTTCCGCTTTTTCTTTCTGCTCAGCTAGCTGGGCACTGGAAAATCATAGAGAGCTGTATAATAGCTCATTTTAAAGGAAATTGCAACATCTAGTCACTTTTGTATTTAAAAATAAAATAATTTTTAAAGTAGAATCAATTTTGTCAAAAAATTGCATTTTTGATGTATTTTCATTACAGTAAGGACCGAAGTCTTTCTCGTAATAACTGTTGCAACAGGGAAAAGAAAAGAGGTCTGTGGTATATATGACGTCATACGAGGTCGCATTTGATTTTATACATAAAGTCTCGAAATAGTTCTTCATAAATTGTGTTAGTCAAGTAGTTAGAGTAAAGAACAAACCTTAGGCCATAGTTAGAGAAATAAGAATATCCGGGTTGCAGCGGTACCTAGCAACCTAGTAATTACATAATTCGGGATGCAGCGGTAGCTAGCAACCTCGTAGAGACGTTATATTAAAACTTTCCAGGTTGCAGCGGTAGCTAGCGACCTAATACGAGGCGATCACGCCCAATGTTAAGAAATATAAAAATCCATAACTCCTAAAAAAAAGTCAGATCAAAACAAAATGTACAACATTACTTTTTTGACCTTCGCGTTTGAGATGATGTTAATTAGATTCCTCATCCGGGTTGCAGCGGTAAATAGCAACCTAGTAAGAGACGATCACGTCCAATGTTAAGAAATATAAAAACCCATAGTTCCTAACAAAGGAGTCAGATCAAAACAAAAAGTACACCATTAGAACCGCCTTGTCCGAAACCGCTGAATAGGAAACTTCCTGTCCCTTGGCTTGAACAGCAAATGAAATATATTGGCTTGAAAATCAAGAAATGTGGCAGCTACTACAGCATTCTGCCTAAACGGCATCTTTTTTTTCTTCTTCTTTTCCAAAGATAGCTCAGCACTGGAACATCGTAGAGAGTTGTTCAATGGCTCATTTTAAAGGAAATTAATGGGGTTAAAAACCGTTTGTAACAAAAACAAATTATTTTTAAAACAGAATAAATTTTTCCACCAAAAACTGCATTTTTGATGTCTTTTCATACTGCAGTCTTTTCAATGATATTTGATTTTTTACATTAAAAGACGATCATGGGAATAACAAATCATTGTATGCATTCGATTTAGTTATCTACTACTTGATTTTTTGAAGCTCGTCTCTTTCTATTTCAAAGATTATATTAAGTTACAGTAAACGACTATCATTGGAATAACAAACAATTGGATACATTGGACTTCGTTAGCTACTTAATTGTTTGTGGTTCGTCTCTTACTATTTCAAAGAAGTTATAATAAAGAACGACCTCTTGCCTATACTAAATTTTATACGCCACTTAATTATAGTATAGGTTAGTAATTCAACAGATTACACACTCAACTTAATTATAGTAAATGATATAGTAATGATATGGTTCTATTGATGTTTTATAAAGGACCGATATAGGTCATCATAAATGGTATTTGTCAAAAAGGTTTTTTCCGGTTACATTAAAAGACGATCATTGGAATAATATAATAAAGAACGACTTCTTGGCTATACTTAATTTTATACGCAACTTAATTATAGTTTAGGTTAGTAATTCAACATTATATCCGGGTTGCAGCGGTAGCTAGCAACCTAGTAAGAGACGATCACGTCCAATGTTAAGAAATATAAAAACCCATAGTTCCTAACAAAGGAGTCAGATCAAAACAAAAAGTACACCATTAGAACCGCCTTGTCCAAAACCCCTGTATAGGAAACTTTCTGTCCCTTGGCTTGAACAGCAAGGGAAATATATTGGCTTGAAAATCAAGAAAATTGACTTTAACCACGTTATTCTCCCCAAACGGGATATTTTTTTCTTTTTTCTTTTTTTTTTCTTTTCCACAGATAGCTTGGCACTGGAACATCGTAGAGGGTTGTTCAATAGCTCATTTTAAAGTAAATTAATTGGGTTAAAAACCTTTTGTAACTAAAATAAATTATTTCTAAAAGAGAATAAATTTTTCCACCAAAAACTGCATTTTCGATGTCTTTTCACACTCCACTCTTTCAAACATAATCGTATACCAGCGGTAAGATTTGAACCCACGCCTCCGAAGAGACTGGTGGCTAACACCAGTGCCTTGGACCACTCGGCCAGGCTGCCTCTCATAAATAAATATACATTGGAATAAAAACTTATTGCATGCATTGGAGTTAGTTAGCTACTTGATCGTTCGAGGTTCGTCTCTTTATAATAAAGAACGACCCCTTGCCTATACTAAATTTTATACGCCACTTAATTATAGTATAGGTTAGTAATTCAACAGATTGCTTGGCACTGGAACATCGTAGAGAGTTGTTCAATGATATAATAAAGAACGACCTCTAGCCTATACTAAATTTTATACGCCACTTAATTATAGTATAGTTTAGTAATTCAACAGATAGCATGGCACTGGAACATCGTAGAGAGTTGTTCAATGGCTCATTTTAAAGGAAATTAATTGGGTTAAAAACCTTTTGTAACTAAAACAAATTATTTTTATTACATTAAGAAATTTTAATTATGTTCCTTAAGAAATCATCATAAGTAAAAATTTCCCATACGGAAATTGAACTCAAGCCTGCTGGGTGAGAGCTATCCCAACCTCTAGACCATATAGGATATATTAAAATATCCAATTAATGCAGTTTATATTAAAGAACAAATTATAAACCTAGTTAGCTGCCTGATTATTTGAGGATCGTCTCTTACTATTCCAAAGAAGAAAAAGCCGTAGGCTTTTTCCTGTTTGTAATTTATTTTATAATAAAGAATGAACTTCAGGCTTTACTAACTGAAAAGTTTAGTATTTTTATATAGTAAAGAACGAGCTCTAAATGATAGTTGTAGCTATAGCTGCAATCAAGTGAAAGACAAACCGAAGCATATAGTAACTAAAAGTTTTAAATATGTTTTGGAAAATCATTATAATAAAGAACGACCTCTTGCCTATACTAGATTTTATACGCTACTTAATTATAGTATAGGTTAGTAATTCATACAATAAAGAACGACACCTTGTCTGTCCATGTTAACTAAAACATAAATAGGGATTATGTAATTTCCAATAGTATCATGGCTGTAGAGATGGCTGAAACCTAGTCCGGGTTGCAGCGGTAGCTAGCAACCTAGTAAGAGACGATCACGTCCAATGTTAAGAAATATAAAAACCCATAGCTCCTAAAAAAGGAGTCAGATCAAAACAAAAAGTACACCATTAGAACCGCCTTGTCCGAAACCCCTGTATAGGAAACTTTCTGTCCCTTGGCTTGAACAGCAAGGGAAATATATTGGCTTGAAAATCAAGAAAATTGACTTTAACCACGTTATTCTCCCCAAACGGGATATTTTTTTCTTTTTTTTTCTTTTTTTTTTTTACAATAAAGAACGACACCTTGCCCATGTTAACTAAAACATAAATAGGGATTATGTAATTTCCAATAGTATCATGGCTGTAGAGATGGCTGAAACCTAGTTACAATAAAAAACGATCATTGGAATAACAAAAATTGCATACCTTTGGAATTAGCTAGCTACTTGATTATTTGAGACTCGTCTCTTACTATTTAAAAGAAGAAAAAGCCGTAGGCTTTTTCCTGTGTGTAATCAGTTTATTATCATAGGCAGCGCGCTAGCACTGCCTGAGTAAAGAACGATGTGGGCACAATGTGTTTTTTTTTCCGGGTTGCAGCGATAGCTAGCAACCTAGTAAGAGACGATTACGTCCAATCTTAATTATAATAAAGAACGAATATTTTACCAATTATCTACTAATAACCATATATGACGTAATAAGTGACATGACGTAATATCTAAAACCTATTGTGTACTAATAACCATATATGACTTAATGAGCGACGTGACGTAAAAATTGAAAAAACTAATTTTTATTTTTTTTTTTACTTACAGTAAAGAACGATCGCTCATGCATAGTAACTGATATATGGTGGTTCCAGGGGTAGTTACTTGTAGTTCGTCTCTTACTATTTCAAAGAAGAAAATCCGGGTTGCAGCGGTAGCTAGCAACCTAGTAAGAGACGATCACGTCCAATGTTAAGAAATTACAGTAAAGAACGATCTCTCTCCCATAGTAACTGATATGTTACATTAAAAGACGATCATTGGAATAAAAAGTTATTGCATGCATTGGCGGTTCTAAAGTACACCATTAGAACCGCCTTGTCCGAAACCCCTGTATAGGAAACTTTTTATAATAAAGAACGACCTCTTGCCTCTACTAAATTTTATAGGCCACTTAACTATAATGTAGGCTAGTACAGTTATATTTAAGGCCAATATATTAAAATTTTCCATTAAAAGACGACCATTGGAATAAAAACCCATTACATACATTTGATTTAGTTAGCTATTTGATTGCTTAAGGCTAGTCTCTTACTATTTCAAAGAAGAAAAAGCCGTAGGCTTTTTCCTGTTTGTAATCAATTTGAAAGATTTATAATAAATTACTATATAAGAAGCGTCAGAACTGTAAATGTTCTCATTCATAATTACATAATGGTTTCAATCAAGCAAGCTGCACGCAAGTTGAAAAAACAGTACTACAAAAAACAACAGAGATAGTATCTTGAAAAGAAAAAAACAAAGGTATTCAACCGACCAGGCGTATCGAAAAGTAATCAAACCAAACAGCAAGATGTGTTATCACAATGATGAAGATTATAGACATGCAAAAATTGAGACAGCCAAACAAAAGTTCAAGGAGAGTTATCACAATGATGAAGATTACCGCATCAAATATAAGAAAAACCAAAAGCAAAGGTATTCAACCGTCCAGGTGTATCGAGAAGTAAAAATTTTGACAGCCAAACAAAAGATAAAGGAGCGTTACTGGGGTGACAAAATCTATAATGAAAAAATTAAATTCTCTGCGAAGTTGTACCGAAGAAAACATGAGGACAAAGGGAAAAATTACATTCAGAAATACAAGAAGATGGCAAAAATGCAGGCTGATCCTTGTAAATTGAGAAACATTTTACGCATGTTTTATCGGGATCACGAAAAGTATTCAAAATTATTACATTAAAAGACGATCATTGGAATAACAAACAATTGCATACATTGGAATTAGTTAGCTACTTGATTGTTTGAGGTTCGTCTCTTACTATTTCAAAGAAGAAAAATCCTTAGGCTTTTTCCTGTTTGTAATCAGTTTATTATCCGGGTTGCAGCGGTAGCTAGAAACTTACATAAGGGATTTATAATAAAGAACCACCTTTTGCCTATACTAAATTTTATACGCCACTTAATTATAGTATAGGTTAGTAATTCCACAGATAGCTTGGCAATGGAACACCGTAGAGAGTTGTTTAATGGCTCATTTTAAAGAAAATTAATGGGGTTAAACACCTTTTCTAATTATAAAATAAATTATTTTTAAAATTACATGAAAAGACGATCATTCAAAGAACATACCATCGCATATGTTGGACTTTGTTAGCTGCCTGATTCCTTGTAAAAGATCTTTTTTGTCAAATAAAACTAGATTAATTCCTGAAAAATTTAAACTAAATAATTTTATCTAACTGCAAAATGCAAAAATAATTATGGTGTCTCATCAGAAATATTCATTTTTTAATTAAACCCAGAAAAAAACTAAAAGTTATAAAATTAGTCTGGTTTTCCTCTTGCTTCAATTGACTCGTTACGGCATTTCACATTAAAATTTTTTACATAAAGGATCGATACTGTAAATTGGAATGTTCTAATTACAATAAAGAATCTGGGTTGCAGCGGTAGCTAGCAACCTAGTAAGAGACGATCACGTCCAATGTTAAGAAATAAAAAAAACCCATAGCTCCTAAAAAAGCAGTCAGATCAAAACACAAAGTACACCATTAGACCCGCATTGTCCGAAACCCCTGTATAAGAAACTTTCTGTCATTTGGCTTGAACAGCAAGGGAAATATATTGGCTTGAAAATCAAGAAAATTGACTTTAACCACGTTATTCTGCCACAAACGGGATATTTTTTTTTTTTACAATAAAGAACGACACCTTGTCCATGTTAACTGAAACATAAACAGGGATTATGTAATTTCCATCAGCTCCATGGCTGTAGAGATGGCTAATTTATAGTAAAGAGCGACATCTAGCCCATTTTAACTGAAACATAAATAGGGATTTTGTAATTTTCATCTGTATCATGGCTGTAAAGATGGCTGGAGCCTTGTAAAGAACAAACCATAGCACATATTAGACTAAGTTAGCTGCCTAAGTCTCTGAAGTTCGATTCTTCCTATTCCAAATAAGAAAAAGAATAGTGTCCGAATTGCAGTGGTAGCTAGCAACCTATTATAGTACAATATAGAAAGAACGACTGCATCTTTTTTTTTCTTTTTTCCGGGTTTCCGGGTTGCAGCGGTAGCTAGCAACCTAGTAAGCGACGATCACGTCCAATGTTAAGAAATATAAAAACCCATAGCTCCTAAAAAAGGAGTCAGATCAAAACAAAAAGTACACCATTAGAACCGCCTTGTCCGAAACCCCTGTATAGGAAACTTTCTGTCCCTTGGCTTGAACAGCAATGGAAATATATTGGCTTGAAAATCAAGAAAATTGACTTTAACCACGTTATTCTCGTCAAAAGGGATATTTTTTTCTTTTTTTTGTATCCAGAGATAGCTTGGCACTGGAACATCGTAGAGGGTTGTTCAATAGCTCATTTTAAAGGAAATTAATTGGGTTAAAAATCTATAGTAACTAAAATAAATTATTTCTAAAAGAGAATAAATTTTTCCAATAAAAACTGTATTTTTGATGCAGTGACGTCATAATTACTATATAAGATCATCATAGTTTTATATTAGAGCTATGACGTGAATAGAGTGACGTCATAATTAGTATATAAGGAAAGTCAAAACTGAAAATTCTCTCATTCTTGATTAGAATAATGGTTAGATCAAAGCAGGCTATACGCAAGTTGAAGAAAGAGTACTACACAAACAACAGAGATAGTAACTTGAAAAGAAAAAAGCAAAGGTATTCAACCGACCAGGTGTATCGAGAAGTAATAATTGAGAGAGCAAAAAAAAGGTATTCAACCGACCAGGCGTATCGAGAAGTAATAATTGAGAGAGCAAAAGAACGGTATGGTAATGATGAACATTACAGAGAAGCAAGAATTGAGCAGGCTAAACAAAAGAGCAGGGAACGGTATGATAATGATGAAGATTACCGAAACAAAAATAAGAAAATCCGGGTTGCAGCGGTAGCTAGCAACCTAGTAAGAGACGATCACGTCCAATGTTAAGAAATATAAAACCCCCCAACTCCTAAAAAAAGAGTCAGATCAAAACAAAAAGTACACCATTAGAACCGCCTT
This sequence comes from Artemia sinica, assembly GCA_027921565.1. NCBI lineage: Eukaryota > Metazoa > Arthropoda > Branchiopoda > Anostraca > Artemiidae > Artemia > Artemia sinica. The sequence continues at coordinate 1,333,321 of JAPEVW010000034.1, read as the reverse complement.
GTCCGAATCCTCTATAAAGGAAACTTACCGCCCTTTGGCTTGAATAACAAAGAAAATATATTGGCTTGAAAATCAAGAAAATTGACTTTTACCACGTTATTCTCCACAAACGTGATATTTTTTTCTTTCCGCTTTTTTTTCCTGCTCAGCTAGCTGGGCACTGGAAAATCATAGAGAGCTGTATAATAGCTCATTTTAAAGGAAATTGCAACACCTAGTCACTTTTGTATTTAAAAATAAAATACTTTTTAAAGTAGAATCAATTTTGTCAAAAAAATTGCATTTTTGATGTATTTTCATACTGCAGTCTTTTCAAAGATATTTGAATTTTGAAGCAATAAAACAGTCCATGGTAATGAACTCTATAGTAATAATAGCTACTTGTCTCAATAGTAACCGAAACTCCTGGAACCAAAATTTTCTTTTTTGGCTTAATCGCTAAAATTATTATGTAAACTGCAAAAATATTTATGATGCCTAATCAGTAATAGTAATTTTTTAATTTAAACAACAAAAATACATGAAAATTCTAAAATTAGTTTTGCTTTTTGTCTCCTGGAAGAAAAATTTTTTTCATTATATAGAAGAAGTGTCAAGTAGACTCTGTCGTAATAATAGTCTAGACTTCATTTACGGTGATAGCAATATTAGAGTTTCTGTGGATGAAAATACAATAATAAAATTATTTGGTGAGAGCCTTGATAAGGTAGCTAACATAAGGGATGTATACCCCACAATGCATTGTGACAGTTGTGAGCAGATAAAGACCAAATACCAATTGAAGAGTCTAAGATCCCTTTCAAATAAGAAAGGTTTTTGATGTAATGATGGCCACGATTTTATCCGGGTTGCAGCGGTATCTAGCAACCTAGTAAGAGACGATCACGTCCAATGTTAAGAAACATAAAACCCCTAACTCCTAAAAAAATAGTCAGATCGAGAAAAGTACACCATTAGAACCGCCTTGTCCGAAACCCCTATAAAGAAAACTTACCACCCTTTGGCTTGAATAGCAAAGAAAATATATTGGCTTGAAAATCAGGAAAATTGACTTTAACCACGTTATTCTGCACAGACGGGATATTTTTTTTTTCTTTTTTTGTATCCAGAGATAGCTTGGCACTGGAACATCGTAGAGGGTTGTTCAATGGCTCATTTTAAAGGAAATCTCTAGATCTAGCGCCTTTTGCACTTGATTTTTTTATTAATTATTTTTCACAAAAAACTTAATTTTGTATATACAATATTGATCAATGACGTCATAGTCGTTGGATGTAGTACATAAAGGCTCGATCATCGTATAATAAAGAACGAACTCTTTCCTATACTAAATAAGCCACTATTTTTATTAAGGTTTACAATAAAGAACGATACCTAGCCCATGTTAACTGAAACATAAATAGGGATTACATAATTTCCATCAATATGATGGCTGTAGAGATGGCTGAAGCCTAGTAAAGAACAATACATAAAAGTTCGACGTCAGTCAAGAGGATATAATGTAGTTTAACCGGGTTGCAGCGGTAGCTAGTGACTTAGTAAGAGACGATCACGTCCTATGTCCGGGTTGCAGCGGTAGCTAGCAACCTAGTAAGAGACGATCACGTCTAATGTTAAGAAATATAAAAACCCATAACTCCTAAAAAACAGTCAGATCAAAACAAAAAGTACACCATTAGAACTGCCTTGTCCGAAACCCCTGTAAAGGACACTTTCTGTCATTTGGCTTGATCAGCAAGGGAATGTCCGGGTTGCAGCGGTAGCTAGCAACCTAGTAGGAGACGATCAAGTCCAATGTTAAGAAATATAAAAACCCATAACTCTTAAAAAAAAGTCAGATCAAAACAAAAAGTAGACCATTAGAACCGCCTTGTCCGAAACCCCTGTAAAGGACACTTTCTGTCATTTGGCTTGATCAGCAAGGGAATGTCCGGGTTGCAGCGGTAGCTAGCAACTTAGTAAGAGACGATCATGTCCAATGTTAAGAAATATAAAAACCCATAGCTCCTAAAAGAGGAATCAGATCAAAACAAAAAGTACTTCATCAGAATTATTTAAGGATTGTTCCAAAATAATGCAATGTCAGTTAATAAAAATGCTGAAGTCGGCGCCATGACTCTCTGAAATCAAAGTTTACTACATTTAACATTACTTGTGCTTGAGTTCCACAAAATTCACTGTTAAACAAGTTTCGGAGCTACACACTCGGGATATTGCATTGCAGTGCTCGAAAATCAAACCACATTTAACAAGCACCTTATTACTACTGTTTATTACAGAACAGAACTAAGTCAATTAATTGTTTTGCTAATGTTACAGTAAAGAACGATCTCTCTCCCATACTAACTGATATATGGTGGTTCCAGGTGTAGTTACATAACGGACGAATATAGCTCATCATAAATGGTGTTTGTCAATTATCCGGGTTGCAGCGATAGTTAGCAACCTAGTCTGGGTTGCAGCGGTAGCTAACAGCCTAGTAAGAGACGATCACGTCCAATTTTACGAAATATAAAAACTCATAGTTCCTATAAAAGGAGTCAGATCAAAACAAAAAGTACACCATTAGAGCCGCCTTGTCCGAAACCCCTGTATAGGAAACTTTCAGTCCCTTGGCTTGAACAGCAAGGGAAATATATTGGCTTGAAAATCAAGAATTACAAAGGCTCAATCATCGAATTTAAGCTTAAACTAAGTAAAGGACAATTATGCCTCCATATATTCACAGTGATGTATAAGATTTCCCATTACATCTGTAAACTGTTCCACAGTTGCCGGTCCATACCTTGGAAGTTTTTCACTAAACATGCAACATTTCTTTTGGATGTTACTATGTTTATAATAAAGAACGAACTCTAGCCTATACTAAATGGATTAAATAAAGGTAATATTTAAATAAGTCCATTAGAAGAACTAACGACTGCGTATATTGGACCTTTTTAGCTACCTTTCATTAAGGAACGAAGTCTATCTCATAGTAACTGATGCAACAGGGAAAAGAAAAAGAGGTCTATTGTGTATATGACGTCATTATAATGATGAACTATTTCTTGCTTATACTAACTTGCATAGGAAACTTAACTATAGTTAAGACTAAAGTATTTATATTATGATAAAGCAAAAATTTTCATCAAGTTTAGTCTTAACCATCAAAAGTTACGATCCTGAGAAAATTTGCCTTATTTTCGAAAAAAGAAAAAACTAGCCCTAAAAGTCATTGAATCAATGAATTATATAAAGGATCCTTATAGTCAGTTATAAATGGAGGCTACGCAAGCTTCATTGGTATTATGGCTGTGGAGATAGCTAAAACCTAGAAAAGAACATTTATTTAACTTTTGTAGCTGGCTAATTCTCTGAGGAACACAGAGAATCAATAAGGTTCAATATAAATGGGGACTAAGTAAGTTTCAGTTCATGCAAGTTTCATAGAATATAGCTGAAATAAACCACAAACACAATACATTTAAGGGGCCTTTCCCGTTCCAAGACTTCTTTATTACAGATCAAAATAGAAAATCCAGAAATTTACAACCAAAATAAATTTAGAAAAGGGCTCCTTAGCTGTACCTCTGCAAATATCTCTAATGTGACTTGAAGATTCCCAAATGGGCTTTGCAATTTGGGCAAGAATGAACAACATTCATGCAAGATGGAATACAACATGGAATTAAACAGCAGCCAAACACACATCCAATGAGAGCAAGAATGCCTCCGCTTATCCAGGCAAGGAGACTTGGTTCTTCTCTAATAGACGTATCAATTTCAGCATTACAATGTGGACACACCATATGAGTAGGATCTCGTCCAGGTGGCACTAATGCCACCGGAGGAGCATAGCTTTTAGGAGTAGAAAGCAGAGGGAATGTCATTTTAAAATTACTTTATTTCAAATAAGAATACCCACGCGTCGAGTAAATAGAACCTAACAAAAAACAAAACTAATTTAAAATTTTTCAGCTATTTCTCAGGTTTAAATTGAAAAATTAAAACTATTGCTCTGACACCATAAATATTTTTGCAGTTTGCAGTTAAAAAATAATATTTGATTTAAAATTTTCAAGAGTTATTCTAGCATCAGGTGACAAATCGAATTTTTTGTAAAATCCCCAAAAATTACTTCATTTTACATAACTATGTCTACATGCTTTTTATAATAGAAAAATCTGGGTTGCAGCGGTAACTAGCAACCTAGTAAGAGACGATCACGCCCCATAGTAAAAACTAAAGTAACCCATAACCCCTAAAAAAAGATTCAGATCAAAACAAAAAATACACTATTAGAACCGCACTGTCCAAAACTTCTACGAAACAAACTTACCGTCTTTTGGCTTGAATAACAAAGAAAATATATTGGCTTGAAAATCAAGAAAATTAACTTTAACCACGATATTCTCCACAAACAGCATATTTTGTTCTTTCCGCTTTTTACCTCCTCAGCTAGCTGGGCACTGGAAATTCATAGAGAGCTGTATAATAGCTCATTTCAAAGGAAATTGTTACATCTAGCAATGAAAAAGTTCATGGTAATGAACTCTATAGCAATAATTGCTACTCATCTCAAGAGTAACCAAACCTTTAAGGAACGAAATTTTGATACCAATAGATACATCAAAGCAAACAGATCGTGATAACGAACTGTGTGTTGTATAGTAAGAGCAACTCGTCTCAATAGTAAGTTGCTACATCTAGTTCCTTCTGTAATTAAAGATAAAATATTTTTTAATAGTTCCGGGTTGCAGCGGTAGCTAGCAACCTAATTAAAAGAGATCATTCGAAGAACATACCATTGCATATAGTGGACTTAGTTAGCAGCTCGACTAATACTAATAGTACTAATTTTTTAATTCAAACTAGAACAATGCCTGAAAATTATTGAATTAGTTTTGTTTTTTGTCTCCTTGAATCAAAATTTTCTTTTTTGGCTTAATCGCTAAAGTTATTATGTAAACTGCAAATATAATTGTGATGTCTAACCAATAATACTAATTTCTTAATTTAAACTACAAAAATACATGAAAATTTTTAAATTAGTTTTGCTTTTAGTCTCCTGGAACGAAAATTTTTTTTACAGTAAAAAACAATCTCTCGCCAATAGTAACTGATATATGGTGGTTCCAGTTACAGTAAAGAACAAACGTCCTGCCCAAAGTATCTAAAATAATATTATAATTTCATGTTAAAAATTGATCAATGATGTCATAATCGTCGGTTTTATGCAGGTCGTCTCTTACTATTCTAATTAAGAAAAAGCCAGAGGCTTTTTCCTGTTTGTAATACAGTAATCCGGGTTGTAGCGGTAGCTAGCAACCTAGTAAGGGACGATCAAGTCCATTGTTAAGAAATATAAAAACCCATAACTCCTAAAAAAAGAGTCAAATCAAAACAAATGGTACACCATTAGAACCACCTTGTTCGAAACCCCTGTATACGAAACTCTCTGTCCCTTGGCTTAAACAGCAAGGGAAATATATTGGCTTGAAATTCAAGAAAAGTGGCAGCTACTACAACATTCTGCCTAAACGGCAGATTTTTTTTTTCTTTTTCTTTTCCACAGATAGCTTGGCACTGGGACATCGTAGAGAGTTGTTCAATGGCTCATTTTAAAGGAAATTAATTGTGTTAAAAATCTTTTTGAACTAAAATAAATTATTTCTAAAAGAGAATAAATTTTTCCACTAAAAACTGCATTTTTGATGTCTTTTCATACTGCAGTCTTTAAAAAGATATTTTACATAAAGGATTGATCTAAAATGGTGCCAATAAAACGGATCTCATTTAGTGGTTATTAATGGTTCCGGGTACAAGCGGTAGCTAGCAACCTAGTAAGAGACGATCACGTTCAATGTTAAGAAATATAAAAACCCATAACTCCTAAAAAAAACAAAAAGTACACCATTAGAACCGCCATGTTTAAAACCTCTTTATCGGAAACTTTCTTTCATTTGGCTTGAACTGTGAGGGAAATATGTTGGCTTGTAAATCAAGAAAAGTTGCAGCTACTACAGCTTTCTGCCTAAACGGCATCTTTTTTTCTTTCTTCTTCTTTCTTTTTCACAGATAGCTTGGCACTGGAACATCGTAGAGAGTTGTTCAATCCGGGTTGCAGCGGTAGCTAGCAACCTAGTAAGAGACTATCACGTCCAATTACAATAAAGAACGACACCTAGCCCATGTTAATCCGGGTTGCAGCGGTAGCTAGCAACCTAGTAAGAGACGATCACGTCCAATGTTAAGAAATATAAAAACCCATAGTTCCTAACAAAGGAGTCAGATCAAAACAAAAAGTACACCATTAGAACCGCCTTGTCCGAAACCCCTGTATAGGAAACTTTCTGTCCCTTGGCTTGAACAGCAAGGGAAATATATTGGCTTGAAAATCAAGAAAATTGACTTTAACCACGTTATTCTCCCCAAACGGGATATTTTTTTCTTTTTTCTTTTTTTTTTCTTTTCCGGGTTGCAGCGGTAGCTAGCAACCTAGTAAGAGACGATCACCTCCAATGTTAAGAAATATAAAAACCCGTAGCTCCTAAAAAAAGAGTCAGATCAAAACAAAAAGTACACCATTAGAACCGCCTTGTCCAAATCCTCCATAAAGGAAACTTACCGCCCTTTGGCTTGAATAACAAAGAAAATATATTGGCTTGAAAATCAAGAAAATAGACTTTTACCACGTTATTCTCCCCAAACGGGATATTTTTTTCTTTTTTTTTTCTTTTTTCTTTTCCACAGATAGCTTGGCACTGGAACATCGTAGAGGGTTGTTCAATAGCTCATTTTAAAGGAAATTAATTGGGTTAAAAATCTATAGTAACTAAAATAAATTATTTCTAAAAGAGAATAAATTTTTCCAATAAAAACTGTATTTTTGATGCAGTGACGTCATAATTACTATATAAGAAACGTCAAAACTGCAAATGGTCTCATTCATGAATATTGGAATTATTATTATAGTAAAGAACGAACTCTTGCCCTTAGTTACCTATGTCTTGTCAAATTAGCTAATTAATTTCACCTGATTTTGTTTTAAAAATAATTCCCACACCGGGATTCGAACCCAAGCCAATTGGTTGAAATAGCATAAAGGATCGATACTGTATTTGGGAACTATAAGAGATCAACCCCGAGTGGCCTTGAACCACCAACTGTTCGGTTAACGGTCGATCGTGCTATTACATTAAAGGACGAACTATAGCCCATAGTTACTGGTATCCGGGTTGCGGTGGTAGCTATGAACCTGATAAGGGTTGCAGCGGTAGTTACAATAAAGAACGACACCTAGCCCATGCTAACTGAAAGCTTTTTCTTTCTCCTCAGCTAGCTGGGCACTGGAAAATCATAGAGAGCTGTATAATAGCTCATTTTAAAGGAAATTGCTACATCTAGTGCTTTTTGTAATTAAAAATAAAATAGTTTTTAAAGTAGTATAATAAAGATCAAACTCTTCCTTATACTAACTTGCATACGCAACTTCACTATAGTTAAGATTACAGTATTTATATTTTTACATTAAAAGACGATCACTGAAATAACAAACCATTCCATACATTGGACTTAGTTAGCTACTTGATTGTTTGAGTTTCGTCTCTTACTATTTAAAAGAAGAAAAAGCCGTAGGCTTTTTCCTGTTTGTATTTATAGTTAAAAAACGAACTCAAGTCCAATATCCGGGTTGCAGCGGTAGCTAGCAACCTAGTAAGAGACGATAACGTCCAATGTTAAGAATATAAAAACCCATAGCTCCTAAAAAAGGAGTCAGATCAAAACAAAAAGTACACCATTAGAACCGCCTTGTCCGAAACCCCTGTATAGGAAACTTTCTGTCCCTTGGCTTGAACAGCAATGGAAATATATTGGCTTGAAAATCAAGAAAATTGACTTTAACCACGTTATTCTCGTCAAAAGGGATATTTTTTTCTTTTTTTCTTTTTTTGTATCCAGAGATAGCTTGGCACTGGAACATCGTAGAGGGTTGTTCAATAGCTCATTTTAAAGGAAATTAATTGGGTTAAAAATCTATAGTAACTAAAATAAATTATTTCTAAAAGAGAATAAATTTTTCCAATAAAAACTGTATTTTTGATGCAGTGACGTCATAATTACTATATAAGATCATCATAGTTTTATATTAGAGCTATGACGTGAATAGAGTGACGTCATAATTAGTATATAAGGAAAGTCAAAACTGAAAATTCTCTCA